>JABWTJ010000268.1:516346-864651 GCA_016801875.1 Solanum sitiens | reverse complement strand
CGGTTCGTGACACCCGATTCCTTAATACTATGTGTCGGAACGTGACACTCCGATCCCCTAATACTATGTGTCGGTACGTGACACTCCGATCCCCTAATTCTATGTGTCGGTTCATGACACTCGATCCCCTAATACTATGTGTCGGTACGTGACACTCCGATCCCCTACTTCTACGTGTCGGTTCGTGACACCCGATCCCTTAATACTATGTGTCGGAACGTGACACTCCAATCCACTAACATCATTCTATCAATTCATCAAGCGTTCTCTTATACCAAGGCATCATCAATCTCATTACTTTAGTTCATCAAGCCTTCTTTTATACCAAGGCATCAATCAATAACAAGGTGAATTAGGGTTTCTTCAAGATTTTGGATTCAAAAGCTTCATTATGCTTATTTTATCACATAATCACATTCATGCAAGCATACAATTAAGCATATAGAAGGGTTTACAATACTACCAATACATATCATTCGCTATTAAGAGTTTACTACGAATAGTATCAAAAACCATAACCTACCTTCACCGAGGATTCGTGATCAAGCAAGCAATCTCTCAAAGCTTTTTGTTTCCTCTTCGTTTGTCTCTCTCTATCGATCGTTCCTCTCTCTCCTTGTTCTTTCTATTTTTCTTCTTCAAAACCCTCTTTCTTTTACCCTAATTAGCATATAATTAAGTATAAAAGATGAGGAATTAACCCACTAATTAACTCAAGGTTATCTCCTTTACACCCCCAAGAATTTGAGTTATTAATATTAACCCACGAAATTCATAATTATAGCAGGAATAGTCCAAAACGCCCCTTTAAAACTTACCCAGAAATCCGACCCAGACTGGGATTACGCAACCTGTGATGGCCCGTCGTGCCTGCGACGGTCCGTCCTACAGGTTCGTCACAACCTTCAGAGACTCAATTTCCTTGATGAGTCTGAGACGGTCCGTCGTGCCTACGACGGTCCGTCCTGCACTTCCGTCACGACGGACAGAGAATTGCTCCCAGTACCCAATTCTCAAGAGTTGAAGTGTTTTGAAACAGAACCTCACAACGGTCCGTTGTATCTGTGACGGTCCGTCCTGCAGGTCCGTCACAGAGTTCAGAGAGTCGATTTCAGCACTCAAATATAAGAATTCCAAGTGTTTTGGAACGAGACACCCTCGACAGTCCGTCGTGCCCATGACGGTCCGTCGTGGGATCCGTCGTCTCAGACAGTTTTTCCAGAAATAAAATCTGCTGCTCAAAACGACTAAGCAGGTCGTTACATTAAGAAATTATCAGTTACTTTGTAGTTTATTCACATTATTGAATGCATAAATGCTAGAGATTAGATCTAATTTATTCATTTATAAGAAAATTGTGATATTCAAGTAATTTTCATTTACTAGAGTTGCTATTTAAAGGTGTTTCATTTCCACCTTTTACACAAAACTCTTAACAATCATCTATCCTTAGATCCTTGATTGACTATTTTTGTTGTTTGTATAGAAGTTGCAAATCACCAGTAGTATTAAAATGAGTAGTAGGCAACACAAATTGTTTCTCACATACTACTCAATACATGCATGTGAAAAGGTTTTCTTCCATAATGATTGTTAGAGTTAAAAAGTTTTCTCAACTGTCGTTTTTCACGATATGAGCCTACACCCTGAACGTGGGCGACACTCGAGAATCAGTGTTGGTCCCCAAGAGAACCCTCATCTTCTCTGACTATAAGTAGAAAACTAATTCAAGCATACAAAGCTTAAAACAAAATAAAACTGATTGAAACTCAAATACAAATCTTTAACTCAAATGAATAACTATGAATAAAAATAATATATTCGACTCGCCATAAAATAAACAACTTAAGTCTTTAAAATATTTAATAAAATAAATGATACAAACTTCTCAACTGTATTAACTATCTATGAAGCCTCTACTTAAATGACATAGATGAAGTCGGGGCAAGACCCACAACATCCTGACTAAACTGAAAAGTAAATGAGATTCTCTAGAAACAAGGAGACTCACCATAGCTAACTCGAACTCCATATGGTATCAACAAACCTCATGTTGATGACCATGGATATCTTTGTCTGCATCATTTCATGATGCAGGCCAAATGACTCAATACGTGGAATGTACGAGCATGTAAGGGGATTATAAAACACAAACATAACCTTGAACTCGACGAAAAGGTAACATACTTGTATCTCTCAACTCACTCACTAATCTCAACTCAAGAATAAGATACTCAACTCAAAGATAAGATATTCAGAGGTATACTCAAGGATTCTCAAAACTACTCAACTTACTCAACTCAGAATCAGTCAAGGATAAGATACTCAACTTAGTAATTATAAGGTTCTCAACTAAGTGAAATGGGGCTCAACTCAAGAATAATGTACTCTACTCAATGAAATATAGTTCAACTGAAGATACACAACTATGTATACTCAACTTATGATAGAGCAACAATAAAAGATGCATTATATGGAAAACTTTTAAAACAGTAAGTAGCAACTCAATGTATTCAAGAATACAATAACAACTCACTTTATATATATAATAAAATATAATATAACTCTGTGGGAGTTTTTCTAACCAACAACCATCACTATGAGCTATGTGATGATACAATGCAACGTCTCCGGGGGCGGACCTACGTGGAGCTTAGGGGGTTCACCCGAACCCTCTCGTCGAAACATTACAATGTATATATAAGGTAGACTTTAGATTTTTAGTGTATAGATAGTAAAATGAACCCCCTCAACAACCAAAAGAAGAGCGTGAGTCGCTGGAAAAGGGGGTTCATTTCTAAACTGCACATTTCGAGTTCGATTCTCGGTGTGTGCATGAAGATTCAACATTTTTTTTTGCTTTTAAAGGCTGAGATGGGCTGAGCTTTCCGCTTAGAATACCCAATAAAAGGCCTCATTATTTTTGGATTCAATCTAAAACTATATTATTATTTTTTATTTCTAATTTTTCTTTTTGTGTTGTATATTTTTCTCAATTTTTCTTTCTTTAAATTTATTCGCCACATTTTTCATATTTTTATCTTTAACTCTTCTTATTTATATTGCTTATTTTGTTTCTACATAACTCTCTTCTCATTTACTAACTTAAAGAAACTCTCTGAGAAAAATGATGAATTGTTATTAAATTTAAAATCGAATTAGAAAACTATTATATAAAATAAAGTAAAGTAAGATCAATCGAATGGAAAACTTGAAAAGTTGTGAATATTCTTTTAATAAAATCTATTTAATTGATTTTTTTCTTAATTCAATTGTATCGCTTTCTTACTATTATCAAGTCAATTATAAAGAGATTAAAACTAAACTAAATTTATTTGATTGGTTAAAAATTTGTTTTTTTAACAAATGAATAACCTAGTAAATTGAACTAAATGAAACAAAAAATTGACGATGTCATTTATTTATTTTCGGAATATGCATTATAATATTTGTAACTTGGTCATTACACCTTTCTAAAGAATCTTGATTATTTTTAAAGTAACATGCATATGATTAAATGTGCACTAATTAAAAATTTAGAAAAAAATCTAAAAATTAGAATAATGCAAAATAAAAGGAAAGACATTAGAAAATTTAAATGTTCGATGGATCAGGGTAAAAGTAGGATGAAACTAAACAAAACATGACAATATAAGTTAAATTCAGCGGATTAAAATTAAAATTTTCCTCCCTTGCCACTTGGTTTTTCATCTTGTAACTTTTACGTGTTTACTTTTTTATACTTCGAACCCACTCAAAAAAAATTCTAGATCCGCCACTGAATCTCTCGCCCACGCTACCAGAACTGTCTTATACCTCGCCGGAGTATAAAACCTCTCAACTATGTGTATCTACTAGTCTATGTTAAAAAGCACTAAGGAGTTATCTAAAGAGTATGACCCTTTCTACCTACGTTGGCTACATTGTTTATGGAGACTTGAGCTATCTGAACTCATCTCCATATTGGTACTCAATACTACTCCCAAATATATACTCAGCTTATATGTTCAAAAACATATTTTGAGATTATTACTGAAAAATCTTTCTCTTAAAAGAGATGTTACTCAAAACTCTATTGGAAATCTCAGTTTCCTCCTCTTTTAAATATGAAAACATTTACTCTTGGGAATACTTAGTTCCCATATATCATGAAAATGAACTCGACACTACTTTTTCTCAACTCAAGTACTCAAGTCTTAAAAGAACTTTAAAAAAAATTGTAAAAGACTTCTGAGAATAAAGTTCATGCCGAATTATGGACGTGAACGACTCAATTTAATGTTTTCAATAACCATAACTAGAACTCAATACTCGAGACTCAACAACTTATAGCTCAAGAACTTTAATGGTAATACTCGTTTCAAGAATACTCGATTCAGAGGGTTCATGCAGAATTATGGGCATGGACTACTCAACCCAAGGACTCAAAGATACTTCTCATCTCAAGACTACTCAACTTATAGGGTTCATGCGGAATTATGGGCATGAACTACTCAACTCAAAGAATTCATGGATAACAAATCTGACTGACTATACTCTACATTCTAGAATTGATGGAATCGACAAAATTTCATTCTGACACTTGAAACTCCAAAAGACTACGAAAACCTTTTTTTTATTAACAACATTAGCCTTTTAAACTCAAATTTTACCAAATTCTCAACTTTAAACTCAAAGTTTGAAACCAATTTTCAAAACCCAAACACAAAATACTCGGGGTCGATAACGGGAGGGGCAAAATGGTAAATTTAGGAAATATTCAAAAAAAAATGACCGACCAAGTCATTACAAAAGTTGAGGGGTATATCAAATCATTTTCTCTTTATTTTTGAAATACATTCTTTTCCTAATAATAATTTTTATTGGAACATGTATATCCTATATCGATTCAAAAGAGATTACGAAATGCAAATATTTTCTATTTTATTAGAATTGTTCTTTGTGGTTATCGAAATGGAATTAGCAATGCGGTTATTGATCTATATTATTACCTAAAATGTAAATGTTGTTATTTTATTTTGATTGGTAAATGAGATTAAAAAGAACAAAATGTTATTTTCTACTAATGCATTAATTAAATTAATTTTATTTTTTTGGATGATATTAATTAAAGTAATTAAAGTAATTTTAAAGGAAAATAAACAAGAATAAAATTCTTTAAAAGTAATATTTTAATTAGAAATAAAATATGGTCTAAAAGAAAAGAGATAGTACATTTATTATGAAAAGGGTATTATTAGATTAAATTATTGACGGTAAGAACATCTTTAGACCAAAGTATTAACTTATGACTAAATGATTTTATTAATTGTATCTCATTTATAGTCGTACTTCATTAAATGCAGAAAGTGTTAGAGATTGGATCACATTAAATCATAGGAAAATTGTCAAATACAACTAATTATCAATTACTTTATATTTATGTTATTTAGCTAAAATAAAATTACAGATAATTGTAACATTAGTGTTATTTAATGCTTCGTATCTATGATTTTGCTATATAAAGGTGTTTCATTTCCACCTTTTACACGAAACTCTTCAAAATCATCTATCCCCGGATCTTTGTAAGTAGTATTAGAATGAGTAGTACGCAACGCAAAAAGTTTGTTTCCGAGGAAATCATAATCAAAATAATGAATGGTCTGCCTTTGAAATCGCTAGCAAGGTGTTCAAGCGTATCAAAGAACTGGCGAAAGTACATTGCTGAAATTTACCGTTCTCGTCTCCAATGGCCCAAACCCTACCTATTGGGCTTCTTTTGTGTAGAGAAACGTTTGCAAAGCCGTTTCTTTTTCTCATCCAAGGAATCACCACTGATAATTGGTAATAGTTTGGATGAATCTGTCTATTTTATCGGTGAAAGAGTTTACATTGTTGCCTCTTCTAATGGTTTTCTCCTCTGCAATAAGCTTAGAAGTAGACAAAGGGTTTATTATGTCTATAATCCTGCCACAAGGTAGCGTTTTGATCTCCCAAGAACTCGAATCTCTATGAAGGATCCATATGTTGGATTTATAGTAAAGGAGACCGATGAGTCTGTCTCATTTACTATAGTTCGTTATGAAGTAACTTCTCCAGTAAGTAGAATGAAGTTCCGGTTCCAGTATAGTTTAACAATTGAAAGTTACTCTTCAGAGACTAAAGAGTGGACTGCTAATTCGGTAATTGAGGATGTACCTTTTCCATTGTACCCTTCTAGGGATGAGATTTCGTCATCCTCTGCCGGTGTATTAGATGGAGTATTCTTTTGGTTAGATAATTATGGACAATGGATGACTGTTTATGATAGTGTAAAAGAGCACTTTTGGGCTTTGGAATTGCCTGAACGGAGGACGGCGATCTATCCTGGTTATTGTTGCCTTGGATTATCAGGCGGGGAAATCTGTTTAGCATCGACTGGTTGGACAACCATCACTTGTTGGCAACTCAACAATTTTCCTAGTCGAGATGCAGTATGGGTTAGTAAGTATGCTGTAAATGTTGCATCTGTAGTTGAGAAATGTGAACAGGATTTTGGACTCGGAGGAGGTAGTTCTATTGATAGGGAGCTTCGGAACATGGTTTTTCATCCAGCTCTCCCGCACATGTTGTATTTGCAAATAAGAAGCATGGTTATTTCTTATGACTTGGAAACAAATAATGCTGAATTTGTTTATGATTTTGGAGAAGCTTGGCGGAAGACAATACACTACAAATTGTTTTCCTATGAGTGGACTCAATGGCCGCGTGTCCAGTAGGCTATCGACAGGTATTACATATTTGTTGTACAAAATAAATAGTTTTCCCATTGAAATGCCTCTTTCTCTTTCATTATAACTGAATTGTTTTTATTTTTCTGTGTTTCAGTGTTTGAAGGAGACATTCTTCGTTGATGATCGAATCCATTGCTTGGCTTGGTGTTGCTTTTAGTTTTAATAGATTTCTGCTTAAGTTGTTGTGCTTGTGGACAAGTAATTCAATAGATTTTGTTTAGAGTAATTTGATCAGGCATGGTATTTAATAAGTTAGCCAGTAATTCAATGCATTTTGGTTCTGCTCGTACATAGATTTTGTTTATGCCTGGATGAGTCCAAAAACATCTCTAATCTTCCGTGAAAATCTCTGAGAATTAGAAAATTGGAATGTAATTCTCCAACCCAAATGAAGTTATATTATGCAATCATTATAAGAAAAGTGTTCATTACCCTAATGATTTACCCGGGGATAAAATATAGTAAAATCCCCATGTAATTTGATCACTCGCAAAATTAAATTCGATGGAAAATCCTTCGTAGGTAACTCTTACCAGCAAATTTATACAAGCTCGAGGTAATTTACCTGGGGAATTCGTAAAATCCTCAGGTGCTTTACTTGCGGGTTTATCTGCACTAACTCTGAAAAAAGTCTTGCGATTCTTTTGCCAAAATTTCGTACAAAAAAAAACATTCTTGCGGATTTTCGTAGAAATATTTCCAAAGGAAGATCCCCAAGCAAATTCGTAGGAGTTTGGAGGTGAAATTTTGTAAAACAGAAGGAAAATAATTTCTTGCGAATATACTTGAAAATATTGCTCAAGATATTATCCTATGAAAAGAAACCCACAAGAACCAACAAAAACACAATTCACCTTATATCACTTTCATTCAACAAAAACCGATTTCCTAATTCCTATGAAAAGAAACTCGTAAGATCAATACTTTACGAATCTTAAACATGCAAAAACACAATACAACTCAAAATTCCATTTTGACTTTTGAAACTCCAAAGAGAAAAAGGACAAATATAACCCTTAACAATCGTAAATGTCATACAAATATCATTGGTCATACTTTTCGTTCATTAGTACCCCTGCATTCCAAAAAGAAGTACACATTTACTTATCGCAATAACGGAAGACTTATTTGGTACCCGTGACACAATCCTACGGAGGAACCTGGTTTGACCAACTAATTAAACCCAAATTTTAAAAACCTACTTATATCCACTTAAACCACCCGTATAACCCATCCATAAACCTAAAAAGCCCCCAATTCCTCACACATAAGCTCACACAAACAAACCAAATAACCATAATAATTCTCATTTCTTCTTCATCTCGACACACCAAGTTCATCATCAATTCATCATTATTTTCGTTGATTCTTCGTGTTCCGGTCGATTCTTCGTCAATGTTCTTCTTTTCTTAGTTAGTTCTTTATTGATTATGCGACAATCAGAAAGATCAAGAAAAATACTAGGCGCCCAACTATTTCAATTCAGCTAAACCTAAAACACAAAATGTATAATTTTTTCTACAAGTGATAACCTTAACCATACAATACAAGATCAGTGATAAACGAGAATGAACTTGTTTGGGCTACGAAAACAACCAAAAAATGCATATTAACAAAAAAGTGAATATTTGTTTTCTTTAAAAAATAAAGTGAATTAGGGGAAGGGATTTGGGGAAAATCACGGGAAGGGATTAAGGGGAAGAGTGAGAGCTGACCATTGTGCGTGAAAAGAGGTCTGAATTGATGTTGAAAATGGTTACGTGCAAATTGCAATGTGTAGAGATCTTGGCAGAAAGATAAATGATGAGAAAGGGATTTAATATATATTACAATAAGCATTAACATGAATCACATAAACCAGGTTGTACATCTGGAAGTAAATCAAACTCAATGTTAAGATAGATTTTACAACTACAAGTCATGTATATTTTTGAGACAAGGATTTTTCTTAAGGGTTTTTAGATAGGTTATTTGTGTGGGTAATGGATGTATTGGGTGGGTTAAATGGGTAACAGTCGGGTATTTGAATTTTGGGTTAATTATTTGGTCGAATCGGGTTGAGCCATAGGATTTCCACCCGTAACAAATAAGTCTTCCGTTATAGTGAGGGGTAAAAGTGCAATGTTTTTGGACGACAGGGGCACTAATGAACGAAAAGTATGACGGAGGGTATCTGTATATCATATATGATATTTTTTCCCAACTCTAAAAGACAAGACATCGGAAACTTTTTTTTAACAATATTGCCTTTTCAAATAAAATCTTACCAAATTCTCAAAATTAAACTCAAAGTTTGAAACCAAATTTTCAAAACTCAAACAAAAAATACTCGGGGTTGATAACGGGAGGGGCAAAACGGTAAATTCACAAAACATTCCAAAAATGGCCAACCAGATCATTACGAAACTTGAGGGGTATATCACACCCTTTTCTCTTTATTTTTAAATACATTTTTTTCTTAATAACAATTTGTATTGGAACATGTTTATCCTATATCATTCGAAAAAGATTAAGAAGTACAAAAAAAGCTTGTTTTATTAAAAATAATTTGTTGTTATCGAGATGAAATTAGTAATGGGGTTACTCATCTATATTAATACCTAAAATGTACATGTTGTTATTCTATTTTAATTTATAAATGAGATTAAAAAGTAAAAACTGTTATTTTCTACTTATATATTAGTTAAAGTGATTTTAAAAGAAAATAAACAAGAATAAGATTCTGTACAATGAATATATTTATTAGAAATAAAATATGTTAAAAAAGAAAAGAAATAATACATTTATTACGAAAGGAAATTTTGACACATAAAATAACAATAAGGACATTTAACCAAACTACGGTAGGGGCTTTATTAGACCAAATTATTGATACGGACATCTTTAGACCAAAGTATTTAATTATGACATTTACGTTAAATTTTACATACTTCAAAGGTTTTTATTTGACCTTTTATAATAATAATGGAGAATTGTAGGGACTCACTGATTTTATAAAATATTTCTCATATGTAGTTATACTTTATTAAATGCAGAAGTATTAGAGATTGGATCACATTAAATCAATTATACGCAAATTGTCAAATTTAAGTAATTATCAGTTACTTTGTAGTTTAGTCACGTTATTGAATGCATAAATGCTAGAGATTGGATCTAATTTATTCATTTATAAGAAAATTGTGATATTCAAGTAATTTTCATTTACTAGAGTTGCTATTTAAAGGTGTTTCATTTCCACCTTTTACACAAAACGCTTAACAATCATCTATCCTTAGATCCTTGTTTGACTATTTTTGTTGTTTGTATAGAAGTTGCAATTCACAAGTAGTATTAAAATGAGTAGTAGGCAACACAAACTGTTTCTCATATACTACTCAATACATGCATGTGAAAAGGTTTTCTTCCATAATGATTGTTAGAGTTAAAAAGTTTTCTCAACTGTCGTTTTTCACGATTTGAGCCTACACCCTGAACGTGGGCGACACTCGAGAATCATTGTTGGTCCCCAAGAGAACCCTCATCTTCTCTGACTACAAGTAGAAAACTAATTCAAGCATACAAAGCTTAAATCAAATAAAACTCATTGAAACTCAAATACAAATCTTTAACTCAAATGAATAACTATGAATAAAAATAATATATTCGACTCGCCATAAAATAAGCAACTTAAGTCTTTAAAATATTTAATAAAATAAATGATACAAACTTCTCAACTGTATTGACTATCTATGAAGCCTCTACTTAAATGACAAAGATGAAAGTCGGGGCAAGACCCACAACATCCTGACTAAACTGAAAAGTAAATGAGATTCTCTAGAAGCAAGGAGACTCACCATAGCTAACTCGAACTCCATATGGTATCAACAAACCTCATGTTGATGACCATGGATATCTTTGTCTGCATCATTTCATGATGCAGGCCAAATGACTCAATACGTGGAATGTACGAGCATGTAAGGGGATTATAAAACACAAACATAACCTTGAACTCGATGAAAAGGTAACATACTTGTATTCTCTCAACTCACTCACTAATCTCAACTCAAGAATAAGATACTCAACTCAAAAATAAGATATTCAGAGGTATACTCAAGGATTCTCAAAACTACTCAACTTACTCAACTCAGAATCAGTCAAGGATAAGATACTCAACTTAGTAATTATAAGGTTCTCAACTAAGTGAAATGGGGCTCAACTCAAGAATAATGTACTCTACTCAATGAAATATAGTTCTACTGAAGATACACAACTATGGATACTCAACTTATGATAGAGCAACAATAAAAGATGCATTATATGGAAAACTTTTAAAACGGTAAGTAGCAACTCAATGTATTCAAGAATACAATAACAACACACTTTATATATATAATAATATATAATATAACTCTGTGGGAGTTTTTCTAACCAACAACCATCACTATGAGCTATGTGATGATACAATGCAACGTCTCCGGGGGCGGACCTACGTGGAGCTTAGGGGGTTCACCCGAACCCTCTCGTCGAAAAATTACAATGTATATATAAGGTAGACTTTAGATTTTTAGCGTATAGATAGTAAAATGTACCCCCTCAACAACCAAAAGAAGAGCGTGAGTCGCTGGAAAAGGGGGTTCATTTCTAAACTGCACATTTCGAGTTCGATTCTCGGTGTGTGCATGAAGATTCAACATTTTTTTTTTTGCTTTTAAAGGCTGAGATGGGCTGAGCTTTCCGCTTAGAATACCCAATAAAAGGCCTCATTATTTTTGGATTCAATCTAAAACTATATTATTATTTTTTATTTCTAATTTTTCTTTTTGTGTTGTATATTTTTCTCAATTTTTCTTTCTTTAAATTTATTCGCCACATTTTTCATATTTTTATCTTTAACTCTTCTTATTTATATTGCTTATTTTGTTTCTACATAACTCTCTTCTCATTTACTAACTTAAAGAAACTCTCTGAGAAAAATGATGAATTGTTATTAAATTTAAAATCGAATTAGAAAACTATTATATAAAATAAAGTAAAGTAAGATCAATCGAATGGAAAACTTGAAAAGTTGTGAATATTCTTTGAATAAAATCTATTTAATTGATTCTTTCTTAATTCCATTGTATCGGTTTCTTACTATTATCAAGTCAATTATAAAGAGATTAAAACTAAACTAAATTTATTTGATTGGTTCAAAATTTGTATTTTTAACAAATGAATAACCTAGTAAATTGAACTTAATGAAATAAAAAATCGACGATGTCATTTATTTATTTTCGGAATATGCACTATAATATTTGTAACTTGGTCTTTACACCTTTCTAAAGAATCTTGATTATTTTTAAAGTAACATGCATATGATTAAATGTGCACTAATTAAAAATTTAGAAAAAAATCTAAAAATTAGAATACTGCAAAATAAAAGAAAAGACATTAGAAAATTTAAATGTTCGATGGATCAGGGTAAAAGTAGGATGAAACTAAACAAAATATGACAATATAAGTTAAATTCAGCGGATTAAAATTAAAATTTTCCTCCCATGCCACTTGGTTTTTCATCTTGTAACTTTTACGTGTTTACTTTTTTATACTTCGAACCCACTCAAAAACAATTCTAGATCCGCCACTGAATTTCTCGCCCACGCTACCAGAACTGTCTTATACCTCGCCGGAGTATAAAACCTCTCAACTATGTGTATCTACTAGTCTATGTTAAAAAGCACTAAGGAGTTATCTAAAGAGTATGACCCTTTCTACCTACGTTGGCTACATTGTTTATGGAGACTTGAGCTATCTGAACTCATCTCCATATTGGTACTCAATACTACTCCCAAATATATACTCAGCTTATATGTTCAAAAACATATTTTGAGATTATTACTGAAAAATCTTTCTCTTAAAAGAGATGTTACTCAAAACTCTATTGGAAATCTCAGTTTCCTCCTCTTTTAAATATGAAAACATTTACTCTTGGGAATACTTAGTTCCCATATATCATGAAAATGAACTCGACGCTACTTTTTTTCAACTCAAGTACTCAAGTCTTAAAAGAACTTTAAAAAAAATTGTAAAAGACTTCTGAGAATAAAGTTCATCCCGAATTATGAACGTGAACGACTCAATTTAATATTTTCAATAACCATAACTAGAACTCAATACTCGAGACTCAACAACTTATACCTCAAGAACTTTAATGGTAATACTCGTTTCAAGAATGCTCGATTCAGAGGGTTCATGCAGAATTATGGGCATGGACTACTCAACCCAAGGACTCAAAGATACTTCTCATCTCAAGACTACTCAACTTATAGGGTTCATGCGGAATTATGGGCATGAACTACTCAACTCAAAGACTTCATGGATAACATATCTGACTGACTATACTCTACATTCTAGAACTGATGGAATCGACAAAATTCCATTCTGACACTTGAAACTTCAAAAGACTACGAAAACCTTTTTTTATTAACAACATTTTCCTTTTAAACTCAAATTTTACCAAATTCTCAACTTTAAACTCAAAGTTTGAAACCAATTTTCAAAACCCAAACACAAAATACTCGGGGTCGATAACGGGAGGGTCAAAATGGTAAATTTAGGAAATATTCAAAAAAAAATGACCGACCAAGTCATTACAAAAGTTGAGGGGTATATTAAATCATTTTCTCTTTATTTTTGAAATACATTCTTTTCCTAATAATAATTTTTATTGGAACATGTGTATCCTATATCTATTCAAAAAAGATTACGAAATACAAATATTTTCTATTTTATTAGAATTGTTCTTTGTGGTTATCAAAATGGAATTAGCAATGCGGTTATTGATCTATATTATTAGCTAAAATGTAAATGTTGTTATTCTATTTTGATTGGTAAATGAGATTAAAAAGAACAAAATGTTATTTTCTACTAATGCATTAATTAAATTAATTTTATATTTTTGGATGATATTAATTAAAGTAATTAAAGTAATTTTAAAGGAAAATAAACAAGAATAAAATTCTTTAATAGTAATATTTTAATTAGAAATAAAATATGGTCAAAAAGAAAAGAGATAGTACATTTATTATGAAAAGGGTATTATTAGATTAAATTATTGACGGTAAGAACATCTTTAGACCAAAGTATTAACTTATGACTAAATGATTTTATTAATTGTATCTCATTTATAGTCGTACTTCATTAAATGCAGAAAGTGTTAGAGATTGGATCACATTAAATCATAGGAAAATTGTCAAATACAACTAATTATCAATTACTTTATATTTATGTTATTTAGCTAAAATAAAATTACAGATAATTGTAACAATTGTGTTATTTAATGCTTCGTATCTATGATTTTGCTATATAAAGGTGTTTCATTTCCACCTTTTACACAAAACTCTTCAAAATCATCTATCCCCGGATCTTTGTAAGTAGTATTAGAATGAGTAGTACGCAACGCAAAAAGTTTGTTTCCGAGGAAATCATAATCAAAATACTAAATGGTCTGCCTTTGAAATCGCTAGCAAGGTGTTCAAGCGTATCAAAGAACTGGCGAAAGTACATTGCTGAAATTTACCGTTCTCGTCTCCAATGGCCCAAACCCTACCTATTGGGCTTCTTTTGTGTAGAGAAACGTTTGCAAAGCCGTTTCTTTTTCTCATCCAAGGAATCACCACTGTTAATTGGTAATAGTTTGGATGAATCAGTCGATTTTATCGGTGAAAGAGTTTACATTGTTGCCTCTTCTAATGGTTTTCTCCTCTGCAATAAGCTTAGAAGTAGACAAAGGGTTTATTATGTCTATAATCCTGCCACAAGGCAGCGTTTTGATCTCCCAAGAACTCGAATCTCTATGAAGGATCCATATGTTGGATTTATAGTAAAGGAGACCAATGAGTCTGTCTCATTTACTATAGTTCGTTATGAAGTAACTTCTCCAGTAAGTAGAATGAAGTACCGGTTCCAGTATAGTTTAACAATTGAAAGTTACTCTTCAGAGACTAAAGAGTGGACTGCTAATTCGGTAATTGAGGATGTATCTTTTCCATTGTACCCTTATAGGGATGAGATTTCGTCATCCTCTGCCGGTGTATTAGATGGAGTATTCTTTTGGCTAGATTATTATGGACAATGGATGACTGTTTATGATAGTGTAAAAGAGGATTTTTGGGCTTTGGAATTGCCTGAACGGAGGACGGCGATCTATCCTGGTTATTGTTGCCTTGGATTATCAGGCGGGGAAATCTGTTTAGCATCGACTGGTTGGACAACCATCACTTGTTGGCAACTCAACAATTTTCCTAGTCGAGATGCAGTATGGGTTAGTAAGTATGCTGTAAATGTTGCATCTGTAGTTGAGAAATGTGAACAGGATTTTGGACTCGGAGGAGGTAGTTCTATTGATAGGGAGCTTCGGAACATGGTTTTTCATCCAGCTCTCCCGCACATGTTGTATTTGCAAATAAGAAGCATGGTTATTTCTTATGACTTGGAAACAAATAATGCTGAATTTGTTTATGATTTTGGAGAAGCTTGGCGGAAGACAATACACTACAAATTGTTTTCCTATGAGTGGACTCAATGGCCGCGTCTCCAGTAGGCTATCGACAGGTATTACATATTTGTTGTACTAAATAAATAGTTTTCCCATTGAAATGCCTCTTTCTCTTTCATTATAACTGAATTGTTTTTATTTTTCTGTGTTTCAGTGTTTGAAGGAGACATTCTTCGTTGATGATCGAATCCATTGCTTGGCTTGGTGTGGCTTTTAGTTTTAATAGATTTTTGCTTAAGTTGTTTTGCTTGTGGACAAGTAATTCAATAGATTTTGTTTAGAGTAATTTGATCAGGCATGGTATTTAATAAGTTAGCCAGTAATTCAATACATTTTGGTTCTGCTCGTACATAGATTTTGTTTATGCCTGGATGAGTCCAAAAACATCTCTAATCTTCCGTGAAAATCTCTGAGATTTAGAAAATTGGAATGTAATTCTCCAACCCAAATGAAGTTATATTATGCAATCATTATAAGAAAAGTGCTCATGACCCTAAGGATTTACCCAGGGATAAAATATAGTAAAATCCTCATGTAATTTGATCACTCACAAAATTAAATTCGATTAAAAATCCTTCGTAGGTAACTCTTACGAGCAAATTTATACAAGCTCGAGGTAATTTACCTGGGGAATTTGTAAAATCCTCAGGTGCTTTACTTGCGGGTTTATCTGCACTAACTCTGAAAAAAGTCTTGCGATTCTTTTGCCAAAATTTCGTACAAAAAACAAAATTTCTTACGGATTTTCGTAGAAATATTTCCAAAGGAAGATCCCCAAGTAAATTCGTAGGAGTTTGGAGGTGAAATTTTGTGAAACAGAAGGAAAATAATTTCTTGCGAATACACTTGAAAATATTGCTCAAGATATTATCCTATGAAAAGAAACCCACAAGAACCAACAAAAAACACAATTCACCTTATATCACTTTCATTCAACAAAAACCGATTTCATAATTCCTATGAAAAGAAACTCGTAAGATCAATACTTTATGATTCTTAAACATGCAAAAACACAATACAAGTCAAAATTCCATTTTGACTTTTGAAACTCCAAAGAGAAAAAGGACAAATATAACCCTTACCAATCGTAAATGTCATACAAATATCATTGGTCATACTTTTCGTTCATTAGTACCCCTGCATTCCAAAAAGCAGTACACATTTACTTATCGCAAGAACGGAAGACTTATTTGGTACCCGTGACACAATCCTACGGAGGAACCTGGTTTGACCAACTAATTAAACCCAAATTTTAAAAACCTACTTATATCCACTTAATCCACCCGTATAACCCATCCATAAACCTAAAAAGCCCCCAATTCCTCACACATAAGCTCACACAAACAAACCAAATAACCATAATAATTCTCATTTCTTCTTCATCTCGACACACCAAGTTCATCATCAATTCATCATTATTTTCGTTGATTCTTCGTGTTACGGTCGATTCTTCATCAATGTTCTTCTTTTCTTAGTTAGTTCTTTATTGATTATGCGACAATCAGAAAGATCAAGAAAAATACTAGGCGCCCAACTATTTCAATTCAGCTAAACCTAAAACCCAAAATGTATAATTTTTTCTACAAGTGATAACCTTAACCATACAATACAAGATCAGTGATAAACGAGAATGAACTTGTTTGGGCTACGAAAACAACCAAAAAATGCATATTAACAAAAAAGTGAATATTTGTTTTCTTTAAAAAATAAAGTGAATTAGGGGAAGGGATTTGGGGAAAATCAGGGGAAGGGATTAAGGGGAAGAGTGAGAGCTGACCATTGTGCGTGAAAAGAGGTCTGAATTGATGTTGAAAATGGTTACGTGCAAATTGCAATGTGTAGAGATCTTGGCAGAAAGATTAATGATGAGAAAGGGATTTAATATATATTACAATAAGCATTAACATGAATCACATAAACCAGGTTGTACATCTGGAAGTAAATCAAACTCAATGTTAAGATAGATTTTACAACTACAAGTCATGTATATTTGAGAGACAAGGATTTTTCTTAAGGGTTTTTAGATAGGTTATTTGTGTGGGTAATGGATGTATTGGGTGGGTTAAATGGGTAACAGACGGGTATTTGAATTTCGGGTTAATTATTTGGTCGAATCGGGTTGAGCCATAGGATTTCCACCCGTACCAAATAAGTCTTCCGTTATAGTGAGGGTAAAAGTGCAATTTTTTTGGACGACAGGGGCACTAATGAACGAAAAGTATGACGGAGGGTATCTGTATATCATATATGATATTTTTTCCCAACTCTAAAAGACAAGACATCGGAAACTTTTTTTAACAACATTGCCTTTTAAAATAAAATCTTACCAAATTCTCAAAATTAAACTCAAAGTTTGAAACCAAATTTTCAAAACTCAAACAGAAAATACTCGGGGTTGATAACGGGAGGGGCAAAATGGTAAATTCATGAAACATTCCAAAAATGGCCAACCAGATCATTATCAAACTTGAGGGGTATATCACACCATTTTCTCTTTATTTTTAAATACATTTTTTTCTTAATAACAATTTGTATTGGAACATGTATATCCTATATCATTCGAAAAAGATTAAGAAGTACAAAAAAAGTTTGTTTTATTAAAAATAATTTGTTGTTATCGAGATGAAATTAGTAATGGGGTTACTCATCTATATTAATACCTAAAATGTACATGTTGTTATTCTATTTTAATTGATAAATGAGATTAAAAAGTAAAAACTGTTATTTTCTACTTATATATTAATTAAAGTGATTTTAAAAGAAAATAAACAAGAATAAGATTTTGTACAATGAATATATTTATTAGAAATAAAATATGTTAAAAAAGAAAAGAAAAAATACATTTATTACGAAAGAAAATTTTGACACATAAAATAACAATAGGGACATTTAACCAAACTACGGTAGGGGCATTATTAGACCAAATTATTGACAGTACGGACATCTTTAGACCAAAGTATTTAATTATGACATTTACGTTAAATTTTACATACTTCAAAGGTTTTTATTTGACCTTTTATAATAATAATGGAGAATTGTAGGGACTAACTGATTTTATAAAATATTTCTCATATGTAGTTATACTTTATTAAATGCAGAAGTATTAGAGATTGGATCACATTAAATCATTTATACGCAAGTTGTCAAATCTAAGTAATTATCAGTTACTTTGTAGTTTATTCACGTTATTGAATGCATAAATGCTAGAGATTGGATCTTTATTTATAAGAAAATTGTGATATTCAAGTAATTTTCATTTACTAGAGTTGCTATTTAAAGGTGTTTCATTTCCACCTTTTACACAAAACTCTTAATAATCATCTATCCTTAGATCCTTGTTTGACTATTTTTGTTGTTTGTATAGAAGTTGCAATTCACAAGTAGTATTAAAATGAGTAGTAGGCAACACAAACTGTTTCTCATATACTACTCAATACATGCAAGTGAAAAGGTTTTCTTCCATAATGATTGTTAGAGTTAAAAAGTTTTCTCAACTGTCGTTTTTCACGATCTGAGCCTACACCCTGAACGTGGGCGACACTCGAGAATCATTGTTGGTCCCCAAGAGAACCCTCATCTTCTCTGACTACAATTAGAAAACTAATTCAAGCATACAAAGCTTAAAACAAAATAAAACTCATTGAAACTCAAATACAAATCTTTAACTCAAATGAATAACTATGAATAAAAATAATATATTCGACTCGCCATAAAATAAGCAACTTAAGTCTTTAAAATATTTAATAAAATAAATGATACAAACTTCTCAACTGTATTAACTATCTATGAAGCCTCTACTTAAATGACAAAGATGAAAGTCGGGGCAAGACCCACAACATCCTGACTAAACTGAAAAGTAAATGAGATTCTCTAGAAGCAAGGAGACTCACCATAGCTAACTCGAACTCCATATGGTATCAACAAACCTCATGTTGATGACCATGGATATCTTTGTCTGCATCATTTCATGATGCAGGTCAAATGACTCAATACGTGGAATGTACGAGCATGTAAGGGGATTATAAAACACAAACATAACCTTGAACTCGACGAAAAGGTAACATACTTGTATCCTCTCAACTCACTCACTAATCTCAACTCAAGAATAAGATACTCAACTCAAAGATAAGATATTCAGAGGTATACTCAAGGATTCTCAAAACTACTCAACTTACTCAACTCAGAATCAGTCAAGGATAAGATACTCAACTTAGTAATTATAAGGTTCTCAACTAAGTGAAATGGGGATCAACTCAAGAATAATGTACTCTACTCAATGAAATATAGTTCAACTGAAGATACACAACTATGGATACTCAACTTATGATAGAGCAACAATAAAAGATGCATTATATGGAAAACTTTTAAAACAGTAAGTAGCAACTCAATGTATTCAAGAATACAATAACAACTCACTTTATATATATAATAAAATATAATATAACTCTGTGGGAGTTTTTCTAACCAACAACCATCACTATGAGCTATGTGATGATACAATGCAACGTCTCCTGGGGCGGACCTACGTGGAGCTTAGGGGGTTCACCCGAACCCTCTCGTCGAAAAACTACAATGTATATATAAGGTAGACTTTAGATTTTTAGCGTATAATAGTAAAATGAACCCCCTCAACAACCAAAAGAAGAGCGTGAGTCGCTTGGAAAAGGGGGTTCATTTCTCAACTGCACATTTCGAGTTCGATTCTCGGTGTGTGCATGAAGATTCAACATTTTTTTTTGATTTTAAAGGCTGAGATGGGCTGAGCTTTCCGCTTAGAATACCCAATAAAAGGCCTCATTATTTTTGGATTCAATCTAAAACTATATTATTATTTTTTATTTCTAATTTTTCTTTTTGTGTTGTATATTTTTCTAAATTTTTCTTTCTTTAAATTTATTAGCCACATTTTTCATATTTTTATCTTTAACTCTTCTTATTTATATTGCTTATTTTGTTTCTACATAACTCTCTTCTCATTTACTAACTTAAAGAAACTCTGTGAGAAAAATGATGAATTGTTATTAAATTTAAAATCGAATTAGAAAACTATTATATAAAATAAAGTAAAGTAAGATCAATCGAACGGAAAACTTGAAAAGTGTGAATATTCTTTTAGTAAAATCTATTTAATTGATTTTTTTCTTAATTCCATTGTATCGGTTTCTTACTATTATCAAGTCAATTATAAATAGATTAAAACTAAACTAAATTTATTTGATTGGTTCAAAATTTGTTTTTTTAACAAATGAATAACCTTGTAAATTGAACTTAATGAAATAAAAAATCGACGATGTCATTTATTTATTTTCGAAATATGCACTATAATATTTGTAACTTGGTCTTTACACCTTTCTAAAGAATCTTGATTATTTTTAAAGTAACATGCATATGATTAAATGTGCACTAATTAAATATTTAGAAAAAAATCTAAAAATTAGAATACTGCAAAATAAAAGGAAAGACATTAGAAAATTTAAATGTTCGATGGATCAGGGTAAAAGTAGGATGAAACTAAACAAAACATGACAATTTAAGTTAAATTCAGCGGATTAAAATTAAAATTTTCCTCCCATGCCACTTGGTTTTTCATCTTGTAACTTTTACGTGTTTACTTTTTTATACTTCGAACCCACTCAAAAAAAATTCTAGATCCTCCACTGAATCTCTCGCCTACGCTACCAGAACTGTCTTATACCTCGCCGGAGTATAAAACCTCTCAACTATGTGTATCTACTAGGCTATGTTAAAAAGCACTAAGGAGTTATCTAAAGAGTATGACCCTTTCTACCTACGTTGGCTACATTATTTATGGAGACTTGAGCTATCTGAACTCATCTCCATATTGGTACTCAATACTACTCCCAAATATATACTCAGCTTATATGTTCAAAAACATATTTTGAGATTATTACTGAAAAATCTTTCTCTTTAAAGAGATGTTACTCAAAACTCTATTGGAAATCTCAGTTTCCTCCTCTTTTAAATATGAAAACATTTACTCTTGAGAATACTTAGTTCCCATATATCATGAAAATGAACTCGACGCTACTTTTTCTCAACTCAAGTACTCAAGTCTTAAAAGAACTTTAAAAAAAAAAGTAAAAGACTTCTGAGAATAAAGTTCATGCCGAATTATGGACGTGAACGACTCAATTTAATGTTTTCAATAACCACAACTAGAACACAATACTCGAGACTCAACAACTTATAACTCAAGAACTTTAATGGTAATACTCGTTTCAAGAATGCTCGATTCAGAGGGTTCATGCAGAATTATGGGCATGGACTACTCAACCCAAGGACTCAAAGATACTTCTCATCTCAAGACTACTCAACTTATAGGGTTCATGCGGAACTATGGGCATGAACTACTCAACTCAAAGACTTCATGGATAACAAATCTGACTGACTATACTCTACATTCTAGAATTGGTGGAATTGACAAAATTCCATTCTGACACTTGAAACTCCAAAAGACTACGAAAACCTTTTTTTATTAACAACATTAGCCTTTTAAACTCAAATTTTACCAAATTCTCAACTTTAAACTCAAAGTTTTGAAACCAATTTTCAAAAACCAAACACAAAATACTCGAGGTCGATAACGGGAGGGGCAAAATGGTAAATTTAGGAAATATTCAAAAAAACAATGACCGACCAAGTCATTACAAAAGTTGAGGGGTATATCAAATCATTTTCTCTTTATTTTTGAAATACATTCTTTTCCTAATAATAATTTTTATTGGAACATGTATATCCTATATCGATTCAAAAAAGATTACGAAATACAAATATTTTCTATTTTATTAGAATTGTTCTTTGTGGTTATCGAAATGGAATTAGCAATACGGTTATTGATCTGTATTATTAGCTAAAATGTAAATGTTGTTATTCTATTTTGAATGGCAAATGAGATTAAAAAGAACAAATTGTTATTTTCTACTAATGCATTAATTAAATTAATTTTATTTTTTTGGATGATATTAATTAAAGTAATTTTAAAGGAAAATAAACAAGAATAAAATTCTTTAAAAGTAATATTTTAATTAGAAATAAAATAAGGTCAAAGAGAAAAGAGATAGTACATTTATTATGAAAAGGGTATTATTAGATTAAATTATTGACGGTAAGAACATCTTTAGACCAAAGTATTAACTTATGACTAAATGATTTTATTAATTGTATCTCATTTATAGTCGTACTTCATTAAATGCAGAAAGTGTTAGAGATTGGATCACATTAAATCATAGGAAAATTGTCAAATACAACTAATTATCAATTACTTTATATTTATGTTATTTAGCTAAAATAAAATTACAGATAATTGTAACAATAGTGTTATTTAATGCTTTGTATCTATGATTTTGCTATATAAAGGTGTTTCATTTCCACCTTTTACACAAAACTCTTCAAAATCATCTATCCCCAGATCTTTGTAAGTAGTATTAGAATGAGTAGTACGCAACGCAAAAAGTTTGTTTCCGAGGAAATCATAATCAAATTACTGAATGGTCTGCCTTTGAAATCGCTAGCAAAGTGTTCAAGCGTATCAAAGAACTGGCGAAACTACATTGCTGAAATTTACCGTTCTCGTCTCCAATGGCCCACAAGGCAGCGTTTTGATCTCCCAAGAACTCGAATCTGTATGAAGGATCCATATGTTGGATTTATAGTAAAGGAGACCGATGAGTCTGTCTCATTTACTATAGTTCGTTATGAAGTAACTTCTCCAGTAAGTAGACTGAAGTTCCGGTTCCAGTATAGTTTAACAATTGAAAGTTACTCTTTAGAGACTAAAGAGTGGACTGCTAATTCGGTAATTGAGGATGTACCTTTTCCATTGTACCCTTCTAGGGATGAGATTTCGTCATCCTCTGCCGGTGTATTAGATGGAGTATTCTTTTGGCTAGATAATTATGGACAATGGATGACTGTTTACGATAGTGTAAAAGAGGATTTTTGGGATTTGGAATTGCCTGAACGGAGGACGGAGGACGGCGATCTATCCTGGTTATTGTTGCCTTGGATTATCTGGCGGGGAAATCTGTTTAGCATCGACTGGTTGGACAACCATCACTTGTTGGCAACTCAACAATTTTCCTAGTCGAGATGCAGTATGGGTTAGGAAGTATGTTGTAAATGTTTCATCTGTAGTTGAGAAATGTGAACAGGATTTTGGACTCGGAGGAGGTAGTTCTATTGATAGGGAGCTTCGGAACATGGTTTTTCATCCAGCTCTCCCGCACATATTGTATTTGCAAATAAGAAGCATGGTTATTTCTTATGACTTGGAAACAAATAATGCTGAATTTGTTTATGATTTTGGAAAAGCTTGGCGGAAGACAATACACTACAACTTGTTTTCCTATGAGTGGACTCAATGGCCGCGTCTCCAGTAGGCTATCGACAGGTATTACATATTTGTTGTACAAAATAAATAGTTTTCCCATTGAAATGCCTCTTTCTCTTTCATTATAACTGAATTATTTTTATTTTTGTGTTTCAGTGTTTGAAGGAGACATTCTTCGTTGATGATCGAATCCATTGCTTGGCTTGGTGTTGCTTTTAGTTTTAATAGATTTTTGCTTAAGTTGTTGTGCTTGTGGACAAGTAATTCAATAGATTTTGTTTAGAGTAATTTGATCAGGCATGGTATTTAATAAGTTAGCCAGTAATTCAATACATTTTGCTTCTGCTTGGGGATGTAATGATGTTTTTTAAGATTTATAGACTTTTGAATTCTCTTGATATTATCTTTTCTCGTACATAGATTTTGTTTATGCCTGGAAAAGTCCAAAAACATCTCTAATCTTCCGTGAAAATCTCTGAGAATTAGAAAATTGGAATCACTATAACAAAAGTATTCATTACCCTAGGGATTTACCCGGGGATATAATATAGTAAAATCCCCATGTAATTTGATTACATGCGAATTTTCTCGCAAAATTAAATTCGATGGAAAATCCTTCATAGGTAACTCTTACCAGCTAATTTATATACAAGCTCGAGTTAATTTACATGGGGAATTTGTAAAATCCTCAGGTGTTTTACTTGCGGATTTATCGATCTGCACTAACTATAAAAAAAGTCTTGCAATTCTTTTGCCAAAATTTCGTATATAAACAAAATTTCATGCGGATTTTCTAAGAAATATTTCCCAAGGAAGATCCCCAAGTAAATTTCTTGCAAATATACATGAAAATATTGCTCAAGATATTATCCTATGAAAAGAAACCCACAAGAACCAACAAAAAACATAATTCACCTCATATCACTTTCATTCAACAAAAACCGATTTCATAATTCCTTTGAAAAGAAACTCGCAAGATCAATACTTTATGATTCCTAAACAGGCAAAAACACAATATAACTCAAAATTCCATTTTGACATTTGAAACTCCAAAGAGAAAAAGGACAAATATAACTCTGAACAATCGTAAATGTCATACAAATATCATTCGTCATACTTTTCGTTCATTAGCGCCCCTGCATTCCAAAAAGCAGTGCACATTTACCTTTAACTATAACGGATGACTTATTTGGTACCCGTGACACAATCCTACAGAGGAACCTGGTTTGACCAATTAATTAAACCCAAATTTTAAAAACTCACTTATATCCACTTAACCCACCCGTATAACCCATCCATAAACCTAAAAAATCCCCAATTCCTCACACATAAGCTCACACAAACAAACCAAATAACCAAAAAAAATCTCAATTCTCCTTCATCTTGACAGACCAAGTTCATCATCAGTAAATCATTATTTTCGTTTATTCTTCGTGTTCCGGACGATTCTTCGTCAATGTTCTTCTTTTCTTAGTTCTTTATCGATTATGCGACAATCAGGGAGATCAAGAAAAATACTAGGCGGCCAACTATTTCAATTCAGCTAAACCTAAAACCCAAAATGTATAATTTTTTCTACAAGTGATAACCTTAACCATACAACACAAGATCAGTGATAAACGAGAATGAACTTGTTTGAGCTACGAAAGTAACCAAAAAAAATATTTGTTTTCGTTAAAAAATAAAGTGAATTAGGGGAAGGGATTTGGGGAAAATTAGGGGAAGAGATTAAGGGGAAGAGTTAGAGCTGACCATTGTGCGTGAAAAGAGGTCTGAATTGATGTTGAAAATGGCTACGTACAAATTGCAATGTCTAGATGATCTTGGCAGAAAGATTAATGAAGAGAAAGGGATTTAAGATATATTACAATAAGCATTAACATGAATCACATAAACCAGGTTGTACATCTGGAAGTAAATCAAACTCAATGTTAAGATAGATTTTACAACTACAAGTCATGTATATTTGAGAGAAAAGGATTTTTCTTAAGGGTTTTTAGATAGGTTATTTGTGTGGGTAATGGATGTATTGGGTGGGTTAAATGAGTGATGAATGGGTATTTGAATTTCGGGTTAATTATTTTGTCAAATCGGGTTGAGCAGTAGGATTTCCACCCGTACCAAATAAGTCTTCCGTTATAGTGAGGGGTAAATGTCCACTTTTTTGGACGACAAGGGCACTAATGAACGAAAAGTTTGACGGAGGGTATCTGTATATCATATATGATAATTCGAGGGAACATTGCCATTTTTGCCAACTCTAAAAGACGAAATCGTAAACTTTTTTTTTTACAACATTAGCCTTTAAAATAAAATCTTACCAAATTATCAACATTAAACTCAAAGTTTGAAACCAACTTTTCAAAACTCAAACAGAAAATACTCGGGGTTGATAACGGGAGGGCAAAATGGTAAATTCATGAAATATTCCAAAAATGGCCAACCAGATCATTACAAAACTTGAGGGGTATATCAGACCCTTTTCTCTTTATTTTTAAATATATTTTTTTCTTAATAACAATTTGTATTGGAACATGTTTATCCTATATCATTCGAAAAAGATTAAGAAGTACAAAAAAAAATTGTTTTATTAAAAATAATTTGTTGTTATCTAGATGAAATTAGTAATGGGGTTACTCATCTATATTAATACCTAAAATGTACATGTTATTATCTATTTTAATTGATAAATGAGACTAAAAAGTAAAAACTGTTATTTTCTACTTGTATATTAGTTAAAGTGATTTTAAAAGAAAATAAACAAGAATAAGATTCTTTAAAAGTAATATTCTTATTAGAAATAATATATGTTCAGAAAGAAAAGAAATAATATATTTATTACGAAAAGGGAATTTTGACACATAAAATAACAATACGGACATTTTTTAACCAAATTACGACAGGGGCATTGTTAGACCAAATTATTGACGGCACAGACATCTTTAGGCCAAAGTATTAAATTATAACATTTATGTTAAATTTCACATAGTTCAAAGGTTTTTATTTAACCCTTAATATAATAATGGAAAATTGTAGGGACTATCTGATTTTATTAAATATTTCTCATATATAGTCATACTTTATTAAATGCAGAAATGTTAGAAATTGGATCACATTAAATCATTGATACGAAAATTGTCAAATTTAAGTAATTATCAGTTGCATTGTAATTTAGTCACATTATTGAATGTAGAAATGTTAGAGACTAGATCTAATTTATTAATTTATAAGAAAATTGTGATATTCAAGTAATTTTCATTTACTAGCTTTGCTATTTAAAGGTGTTTCATTTCCACCTTTTACAGAAAAATCATCACAATCATCTTTTCTTGGATCCTTAATTAACTATTTTCATTGTTGGAATAGAAGTTACAGTTCGCAAGTAGTATCAGAATGAGTAGTAGGCAACACAAATTGTTTCGCACATACTACTCAATACATGCATGTGAAAAGGTTTTCTCACATAGTGATTTTTAGAGTTGAAAAGTTTTCTCAACTATCTTTTGACACGATCCGAGCCTACATTCTGGACGTGGTCGACACTCAAGAACCATTGCTGGTCCCCAAGAGAACCATCATCCTCTCTCTACAACCAGAAACCTAACTCAGGCATACAAAGCTTAAAACATAATAAAACTCATTGAAGCTCAAATACAAATTTTTAACTCAAATGAATAACTATGCATAAAAATAATATATTCAACTCGCCAAATAATAAGCAACTTAAGTCTTTAAATCATTTAACAAAATAAATGGTACATACATATCAAATGTGTTGACTATCTATGAAGCCTCTAAAGGACAAAGATGGAAGTCGGGACAAGACCCACGACATCCTGGTTAAAATGGAAAGTAAATGAAATCCTCTAGAAGCAAGGAGACTCACCATAGCTAACTCGAACTCCATATCGTGTCAATGAAGGTCCTGTTGATGACCATGAATACTTGTATCTGCATCGATTACCTGTATCTACATCATGAAATGATGTAGGTCAAATGACTCAATACGCGAAAAGTACGAGCATGTAAGGGGATTCTAAAGCATAAACATAAGCTTGAACTTGATAGAAAGGTAACATACTTACCTCCTCTCAACTCTCTCACTAAGCTCAACTCAAAAATAAGATATTCAACACAAAGATAAGATATTCAACTCAGAGGTGTACTCAAGGGTACTCAAAACTACTCTACTTACTCAACTCAGAAGTACTCAAGGATAAGATACTCAACTCAGTAATAAGGTTCTCAACTCAGTGAAATGGGGCTCAACTTAAGAATAAGGTATTCGACTCAATGAAATATAGTTCAACCCAAGATACTCAACTCTGGATACTCAACTCAAGATAAAGCAACAATAAAAGATGCAGTATATGGAAAACTTTTAAAACAGTAAGTAGCAACTCAATGTATTGAAGAATACAATAACAACTCATTTTATATATATAATAAAATATAATATAACTCTCTTCGAGTTTTTTTAACCGATAACCATCACTATGAGCTATGTGATGATACATTCTGTCGCCCACGCTGCCATAAATGTCCTATATCTTGCCGTAGTATAGAACCTCACAACTAAGTGAATCCACTAGTCTACACTAAAAGCACTAAGGAATCATCTAAAAGTATGACCCTTTCTAATTGATTTTTCTTAGAATAATTTGATCATACATGGTATTTAATTAGTTAGCCAGTAATCTAATAGATTTTGCTTCTGTTTGGGGGATAATGCACAATTATACCCCTAGACTATGACCGAAATCTCAGACACACACCTTGACTAAACTAAGATCCTATTACCCCATGAACTTCTTTTTTTGTAATTTTGTACACCTTTTGTCTTACGTGATACACTCTGTGACTCCACGCGATCGAAGTGCATGGGAGATATTTGGATGCCACGTAAGCCAAAAAGGTGGACAAAAAAAAAGTTCAGGGGGGTAATAGGACCTTAGTTTAGTTAAGGTTTGCCTCTAAGATTTTGGTCATAGTCTAGGGGGGTACTTTTGCATTTTCCTTCTGTTTGGGGATGAATATTGGTGATGTAGTAATGTCTGCCTTGAGATTTTATAGATATGTAAAAACTTTATTTCACAATCAGAAAAAGTTTGGGAGGCATTGCATCGATTGTGTTAGGATTGACGAAAATTTTTATTATGAATGAGGTACGCCAAGTCATACTTCTATGAGGCATTGTTTGATTGACAAATACACATTGATAGGACCCATTTGACATTTGTCATTTCCAAGGTGACAAAGACATTTTTTAAGTCCCATCCTTCATTTTTTTTGTTTACGCCCTATTCAATCTATTTGTGTTTTTATTTTTTAAAATACTTTTTTCTTCTTTAAGGTTACCTTAACCAAATTTGATTTTGTCTTTTTTATCTAATTAGTTTATGTTTTTTCCTATTTAGGTAGTGAATTTTGATTTAAGTTTTATGATCATTATATAAGTTTTTATTTTACTTTTCTAATATTATTTTTTCTATTTTATGTTTAAATTCATATTATATAGGGAAAATGCACAAGTACCCCCTAGACTATGACCGAAATTACAGAGACACACCTTAACTAAACTAAAGTCCTATTACCCCTGAACTTTTGTAATTTTGTGCACCTTTTTGGCTCACGTGGAATTCAAATATCTCCAACGCACCTCAATGGCGTGGAGTCACAGAGTCAGACAAAAGATGCACAAAATTACAAAAAAATTAAGTTCAGGGGAAATAGGACCTTAGTATAATTAAGGTGTATCTCTGAAATTTCGGTCATAGTCTAGGGGGTACTTGTGCATTTTCTCTATTATATAATAATAAATAGTTGTTTGTATTTAATTTTTGGTTTATAAAATCAAGATTTAAGTAATTTCTTTTACAAATATAAATAAAATTTTCAAAGTACCAAAAAATCTTTAAAGGAATAAATTAATAAAATTATTATTTTTATTTATAATTTCTTAAGAAACGTATAAGGAAAGTAGATAAATAAAATATTGAGAAAATGCACAAGTACCTCCCCCCCCCCTCGGACTATGACCGAAATTTCAGAGAAACACCTTAACTAAACTAAGGTCCTATTACCCCCCTGAACTTATTTTTTTAAAATTTTATACACCTTTTGTCATACGTGACACATTCCGTGACTCCACGCAATTGAGGTGCGTGGGAGATATTTGGATGCCACACAAGCCAAAAAGGTGCACAAAATTACCAAAAAAATAAGTTCAGGGGAGTAATAGGACCTTAGTTTAGTTAAGATGTATCTCTGTGATTCGGTCATAGTCTACGGGAATACTTATGCATTTTCCCTAAAATATTTATTAAGTTTCACCTAGCATGAATTACAGGAATAAAAAAAATATTGTATAAATTGATGGAAAGAATATAGATTTATATAGGTGTTTATGGATGCTTTTCGTTTTTGAATTTCATGAAATAGTATCAAAACTTATGAAATTGTTTTCCAAGATCATTCCTGCTCTTTCTGTTATATTTTCTTTTTGAAGAGTATTTGATGGATTTAAGTATTTTTGGAATTCTGAAATTGTTGAGAAGAATAATGGAACAAATTAATTTTATACCTTCTTTGTTTTTCATATTTATAGTCTATTTTTTCTTTTACAAATTTCTTAAGAAACCATAAATAAAATAATAGTTTTACTAATTTACACCTAATTTTTGTTACTTTATAAATTTTATTTACATTTTCAAAAAGAATAATTTTTTTAATAAAATAGAAAAATTGTAATTAGCTATATCTTTGTAAATTAACAAATAATTTTATATAACTATTTTTAGTAATATAAATAAGGGAAAATGCATAAGTACCCCCCAACACATGGCCGAAATCCCAGAGACACACTTATACTATACTAAGTAACTATTACCCCTTGAACTTATTTTATAAATAATTTTCTACCCCTTTTCGGCCTACGTGGCACTAGCTTGGAAAAAAAATCAACACGCGCTGGCCCACAAGATAGTGCCACGTAGGCCGAAACGGGGTAAAACTTATTTATAAAATAAGTTCAGGGGGTAATAGGACCTTAGTGTAGTATAAGTGTGTCTTGAGAGATTTCGAGCATATGTTGCGGGCGTACTTGTGCATTTTTCCTATAAATAATTAATATCGAGATGGAAAAATAATGTCTAAATGTTAAAAATATAATGAATTCCTACTTTCCATAAATAAAATTATTGAAGTATGGAAGTAGAAATTTGGAACAATAATTGAAAAAGAAACCAAAGAAAAAAAGGTAAAAAGAAAAGAGTAAGAAAGTTAAAAAAAAAACAATAAAAGGAAGGGAGAGAAAAAGGAATTTATGTCATTTTCTGAAATGGGACCCAACTTTCCACTTCACACAATATAAGTAGAGTCTTATACAAGTATTGTCAGTCACGTCATATTTGTGCCTAGTACATAATAAATTTTTTCCGAGATTGACGTAAACTTGGTGTGAAGTTCTGTTATCAGTTATGATTTAATTTTGAAAAATCCAATATGACTCATGGTATGGTTTTCCTCAAAACCGATTAATCGACTCAAATTTTTTGGGGGATAACTAAGAAAACAAATTGTGAAGATACACACTTAATTTGAGAAGTCTTCTACAATTATTTATAACATGTATTAGGACTTGAGTATGAGAATGAGGAGAGTTAAGTTCATATTTCAAAATGAGTATGAGGGACTAAGTATTCCCAAGTATGTAATACTTTTACATTCAAAACAAGAGGAAACCTTGATTTCTAGATGAGTTCATGAGGAGTTTTGAGCATTATCTCTTGTAAAAGAACCTTTTGAGTAATTATCTCAAATTGAGGAGGAGTTAGGGGTATACAATAATAGAACCGAAAAAATGTTATTGGTTTATTGTTGTTGGGTTATTCGGTTAACAAGTTTTTAATGGTTTTATAAAAAAAATTATCGGGATATCGGTTCGGCATGGTTTTTAATATTGGGTTATTGTATAAACCGATAACTCATTAAAACTACAGTAATTTACTAATTTCACCTATACATAAGTATTAATTATTAATCTCAATATCTTACTAGTTATGCATTTGTCATTTATCCTTCAATTCATACTACACTTAGACTTTGAGTTCACAACTTCACATTGTACAATCTCTCAAAACCTAAAGTAAGAAACATATTCCTCTTAATTTTTCTTTCTGTTACACATGTATAATTTTTGTCATGCTTGTTATTATTGTTTCTATTTTACGAGCATTTGTAAAGTTACATTATTGTCTTGTCGCGTCAAATTTATTAATGAAGTCATATATTTGTTTTATAGTCATTTTCTTATAAGTTACACCGAAAACCGATAAAAAAATTATTGATTTGGTTATTTGTTTAGTGTATTTTAAAAATCAAAAATTGATAAATCGAACCGAACCAACTGATGCACACCCCTAGGAGGATTTATGTTTTTAAACATATGCGCACGAGTTATATATATTATTGGGAGTACTATTGAGCACCGATATGAGGATGAGTTCAGACAACTCAAAATCCTCATAAACCATGTATGCCAACATGAGTGAAGGATCATACCTTTTAGGAAATATGCACAAGTACCCCCTAGACTATGACCGAATCTCAGAGACACATCTTCACTAAACTAAGGTCCTATTACCCCCCCCCCCCCAACTTATTTTTTTATATTTTTGTGCACCTTTTCGGCTTACGTGGCATTCAAATATATCTCATGCACCTCAATTGCATGGAGTCACAGAGTGTGCCACGCCATGTAAGACAAAAGGTGCATAAAATTACAAAAAAAAAATAGGGGGGTAATAGGACCTTAGTTTAGTTAAGGCGTGTCTCTGAAATTTCGGTCATAGTCTAGGGGGGTACTTGTGTATTTTCCCTACTTTTTAGATGATTTCTTATTTCTTTTAAGCATGCTTAGTGGATCCACTTAGTTGAGGATGTTCTATACCCCATAACGTATAGGAAATTTCTGGCATCGATGGTGAGACGTTGTATCATCACATAGATCATAGTGATGCTTGCTGGTTAGAGAATCTCCGAAGTAAGAGTAAAGATTTTGTTATTGTATTTTTATATACGTTGAGTTATTATCTACTGTTTTTAAAGCTATAAGGAATATTGTTGAGTTGAGACGAGGTGAGCATGTCTTCTCTTTTTTTTCAGTTCATTTTGTGTTTCAGAGTTTCCTTTACATGCTCGTACATTCAATTTACTAACGTCATTTGGTATGTATCTCAAATACATGTATTTAGGGTCATAAATAGGCACTCTGTTGATACCACTTGCAATTCCAATTAGCTTTGGTGAGTCTCCTTGCTTTCTTAGGGTTCCACATTTACTTTCCAGTTTGTTAGGATGTTGTGGGTCCTGTCTCGACTTCCATCATAGTATTTTAAAGGCTTCATAGACAATAGTAGTTGAGACTTTTCCCATCTTCAATTTTATTTTTTAAAGACTTGAGTTGAATAGTTATGTTATTGAGTATTTCAGAATATACTGAGTTAAACTATTTTCATTAATGATATCTTTATGAGTCGAGTTACATTTGAGGTTCCTATTTCACTTGAATAAGTCTTCCGTTGAGTAATGAGTCAGGTTAAGGGTTCGTTGGGGACCAACAATGGTTCATAAGTCTCAGCCACGTCCAAAGTATAGACTCGGGTGTGACATTACCGATCTATATTATTAGCTAAATTTACTTGTTGTTATTCTATTCTAATTGATAAATGAGATTAAAAAGAAAAAATGTTATTTTCTACTTATTTGTTTGTTAAAGTGATTTAAAAAGAAAATAAACAATTTCTTTAAAAGTAATATTTTTATCACAAATAAAATAGTTCAAAAAGAAAAGAAATAATACATTTATTAAGAAAAGGGCATTTTGACACATAAAGTAATAATACGGACATTTCATTACCAAATCATGGTTGGGGCATTATTAGACCAAATTATTGACAGTAAGAACAACTTTAGACCAAAGTATTAACTTATGACTAATTGATTTTATTAAATATTTCTCATGTATAGTCGTACTTTATTATATATGGAAATTGTTAGAGATTGGATTACATTAACTCATTCATACGAAAATTGTCAAATTCAACTAATTATCAACTACTTTACTGACGAGGCTCCTGTCCAATGTTGATCTCTCCAGTTTCCCACAATGCTATCCTATATAATTGACACATGTCAATTTGATTTTTTAATGGACCATATTAATTTCTTGACGGGAAAATGCACAAGTACCCCTAGACTATGACCGAAATCCAGAGACACACCTTAACTAAACTAAGGTCCTATTACACCCCTGAACTTTTTTTTTGTAATATTGTGCACCTTTTTGGCTTACATGACATCCAAATATCTCCTACGCGCCTCAATTGCATGGAGTCATGGAGTGTGTCACATAAGAAAAAAGGTGCACAAAATTACCAAAAAAAGTAGTTCAGGTGGTAATAGGACCTTAGTTTAGTTAAGGTGTGTCATTGAAATGTCGATTATGTCACGCCCCGAGTCTACACCCTGGATGGGACAGGCACTCGAAGACCATTGCTGGCCTCGAGCGGACCCTTGTCCTAGCTTACTTACTTAGAGGAAGACTTAAAATATTAATACAAGGATTAAAATGCACTTACTCGATCGTTTAAAGGATAACTTAGAACATTTTAAAATTAAACATTCAACTTAGCCCAAAATGACAACTCAAGTCTTAGTAAATAATTAGTGATAATAATAAGACTCAAAAGACTAATATCTGATTGTTTATGAAGCCTCTAAAAACAACTTAGATGGATGCTAGGACAAACCCCACCACATCCTAATGGACTAAACCATGAAAACAATGAAATGGATCCTTCGAAATGCAAGGAGGCTCACCAACAAACTTTGAACTACTCACTGGATCAGCGATGCGCCAAAATGTCGATCCTAGTTAATTGCGTCTGCATCATAAGATGATGCAGGCCAACTGGCATCAGTAATTGGATGTACGAGTATGCGAGTTGGAATGTAAAATACAACTTAAGCTTGAAAAGAATATGAAGGGAGCACTTGCTTTAGCTCTTCTCAACTCAATAAATAACTTAACTCAACATAAAGCAATAAGACACGTATAAATTTACTTATATAATTAAGTAACATAGTTTCTGTGGGAGATTCTCTAACCGACAACCACCACTATGAGCCTTATGGTGATACAGCGTCTTGCCCACTTTAACACCCTAAAATGAACTAAGGTGAACTAGAGTTTCACATGTGTCTCATGAGGAAATTTTATGTTAAAATGGTTAATAATGATGTCTTAAGGCATTGTATAAAGTTTGGTGATGTTTGGAGGTCAAACGTTCAAGAACGTCCATCACGTTCGGAAGATGTGCCTTGGATTGTGCTTGTGTGTCCTTATGTGTTTTAAAAGGTTTTACGTGTTCGTTTTGATTGAAATCAAAATGGGATGTTCCTTAGACCTAGATGACTTAGTATAGGGATTCAACATCCGAGTAAGATTCCACCTAGGATCCACAAGGGGCCTTAGAAAAGGACCCCAAACGCCTAGGCAGAATCTGCCAAGACTCCCCAAAACCAGCCTCAAACGACGGAGACAGTCCACACCCCTTGGGTCAATCGAAGCCCCATTGTCTAGGAAAGTAGGTTGGGACTTGACCTTGGAACTCAACCCTTCACTTTTCCAGCCGCAGACCCAAACGACGCCCAGCAGCTCAGGCCGTCTTTCAGTCGATGCCCCGTTGCTTGGGCCCGTCGATGGTGGTCCTGCAAAAACTGATGGACGCACTGCCTTGTCTTGGGGTGTTTTGTAAATTCACCCCAAGTTTTTTATGAACCTAGGGTCTAGGGTGATGTTTTTAGGGGTTTTAAAGTATATTAAATTGATTTTAAGTCCTAGACCTAGACAAGAGCCCTCATTTCAAATATTTAAACTCTCTCTCTCTAAAGAAAGACTCTTTCAAAACTCAATAGAAGCTAGAACTCAAGAAAGATCTAGGAGGGTTGGTTGTGGACGTTTCTTCATCAAATTTCGTGGGTTTCCTTATCTTTGAGGTATGGTATTCATCCTTGAAATCTCTTTCCTTCAATGAGTCATTTCTAAAAGATTTCAAAAAGGGTTTTCAAACTCGATCTTCTTCTATCTTTGACTCTAAGCGTGGGTCTTCATATAAAAATGTTTTAATGATTCAAATGTGTTGTTTTTAGTATTAGTTGGTGATTTTAAAATCAAAACCCTAATGAACCCATGCTTATGCATATTCCCAACTTTTAACATAAGAAATGGGTAAAATGAACATGATTTTGTAGTGTTTGAACTATGGTTTCCTTTTGATGATATTGTGTTTTAGCTACTTCCTTGAGGGGTTTTTTATGATGAATTGTTGGATAAATTATGAATAGGTGTTGAAAGCTTGGATGAATGGTAAGTTGGTCACATTGTTTAGCTCTTATTATAAATGCTCTTGAGTGGTATGGTCCACCTTTGGTGGCGGTGTTTACTTGAAGTATATGAACGTAAATCTACTTGTGTATTGTGAATAAGGCCATGAAGGCATATTATGTGAAATAAGGTGATAATGATGTTGTTCTAGTTGATGTGCTTTATGAATCTTGTTATGGGAAGTATGCTAGAGATTATGTCTAAGTGAACTATATGTTTATGTGAAGCATGTTTAAACTGTGTAATATGATGAATGAAAATGTAAGCATGCTTAGAAGTCAATATTATGAAAATGGTGATTATGTGAAAGGTGTGATCACATGTACACACACTCACACTTTGAATGAATAAATGAAGCTAAAGAATGTGAATGAAAAGGAGAGTCTTGGGGTGGACACTCTTCGTTAGTTGAGATGAAGTGTTTAGTAGCAACCCCACTATCTCCCAACAGCTTTCTAAGATAGGTTGAGGGATGTATACCCTTCGTGAGTTGAGATGTGGTGTTCAATAAGTTATTTATTATCCTTTAGTAATGAATGTTTAAGACTCCGTTGGGGAGTCATGCTTAGCACCGAGAGTATATGAAGGAGAGGTGGTTACACTTCGTGAGTTGAGATGTTGTATCCAATGTACCTCTTGAGATGAGTACTCCTCGTTAGTAGAGAATGAGTTACTTAGTAGCAATCTCCTTATCCCTTAACTATGCACCCGCATAGGTGTAGCTATTGGAGAATTCATGTAAAGGCTAAGAGAATGACCCTACCCTAGGCAAGTGGAGATCCCTCATCCGATAGGGGTTAATGTTGGGATTCCATGTCTAGCTCTCATGGTTTATGTCAGTTAAAGTTAACTCCCCACAAAAAAATGAATGAACTAAGTCTCCTAAAAGAGTGTACTAATTAGAGTAGGTTGTGGTATGGGACGTTATTTATTCGTTGCACAAGTAGACATTCCGAAAGAGGAGTCTTGGTGTGTTTTACATGAAGTGTATAATGAGTTATTATGTGTTGTAAATGAAGTTATACGACTTAAGGTCTAATGTTAAGAAAGCATGTTAAAGTGATGACTTGTATAATGAAATTTATGAATAGTGAATGTGGTGTACCTAACCTCATGGAGTCCTCAAAGAGCACAAAGTGGGAGTAGTAGTATGGGATGTTATTCTCACATTGCACTTTGTGTTACTTGTAAGTCCACTTGGGGAAGGGCACTTATGGGAAGTCCTTAATGCATGAATGTTCTTCTAATGTCTAGTTATAGAGTGTGGACTTGTTTCCCGTGCGAGGTAAGCCTATTGTTCGTAGTCCTAAGGATCACTTAGGTGCCTATTGAAGGGGGGTGTATGAGCGGTTCATTCATGTCTTACCTTAGTCTTAGGATGACTTGGTCAGGAAAAAGAGTTCACTGTGTTTGGTATGAATGTGGTCACTGTAATGTCACTTATGTTCATTGTAAAGTCACTTTGCTTTACTGTAAAATTATGTTTGGTTCTAAAATCATGGGAGTTCTATTTTATGTGATAAATGATGATTCTTATACTATTTTAATTTATATTCATGAGGGTTTTACTTACTTGGCATGTTCTATTGATACTAAAATGTCCCTTTTCGCAAGTTTTTGTATATGTCATACTTTGTACATTCTTTGTACTAACCTCATACTTTTCTATACTCTATAAGTATATGTTGGAGGCAAGAAGAAGTCTAGAAGGCAAAGCTTGGGAATCGACTCTCTCAAGACTTGGTATGTCCTCATATAGTCGAGGACATAGTCTATGTTTCTTAGTTTCCATTATTAAGACGTATTATGTATTTTCTTCAATGTAAAGGGTCGTGTCCCTAAGATATTTAAGTTGTGTCTTTAAGATGGCATGTGAATAAGAGACTACTCTTTAGTATTTATGAAATATATTTAATTATTATTATAAATGTCATGAAAAGTTTTAATTTTGCACTACTTTTCATGTCTTATGCGATGAATGATAGCTAGTAGGCAAGTACATGATCCCCGAAGGGTCAAGTACACAATTGTCCGACCTAAGGGTTACCCTATATTCTAGGGGGTACTTTCGGGTCGTGACAAACTTGGTATCAGAGCATAAATTTATGGGAAATAGTTTAGGGTCTAATGTCTCACAAGCCACGTCTAGTAGAGTCTTGTTCATCGGTGTGAGTCGCGACACATCCATGAGTGAGAGACTACAAGGCGATAGAAGTTTCACTTTCTTCATTATTCTAATGTCGTGCCTTAGAGTTGAGTTCTATAATATGACTTTATCAACCTCTTTTCTTGTGTTTATATGACATGAATACAAGGAGGACAACCGCTAGAAGGGACAAGGAAGGAGTAGCAAATGAGAGGATCCCTTCCCGTGATGAGCAAGTCCCTATACTTGGCCTAGAGGATGTGAATGAGGAGGTTCCCCCTCCAGAACCTCAAGGACCTCAAATTCCCCGTATGCCCCAGGCTCCTCAAGTTCCCTTTGTTAAAGGGGATATGACTAATGCAGAGTTAAAGGCTGCCCTTATGAATTTGACCCAACTCATGATGACTCAAGCTCAAGTCGTCACTAATCATTTGGTTGCCCAAGCTAATTAAGGAGATGGACCTCAACCTAATGCAAATACTCCTGCTTCTAGAATTCAGGATTTCATGAGGATGAACCTTCCTACTTTTCATGGCACTAGAAGATCCACAAAGCTTCATAGATGAGATATTCAAGGTGGTGGATGCTATGGGTGTGAACCCTAGGGAGAGAGCGGAGCTAGCCGCTTACCAACTCAAAGATGTGGCTCAAGTGTGGTTTGAGCAATGGAGGATAGAGACCCTTAAGGGATGGTCCGGTAGATTGGAAAGTTTTCAAGGAGGCTTTTCTAGATAGGTTTTTTACCTTAGAGTGGAGGGAGAAGAAGATGGTGGAATTCATGAATCTTCATCAAGGGGGAATGAGTGTGAAAGAGCACTCTCTCAAATTCACCCAACTCTCTAAGTATGCCCCTACCATAGTAGCCAACCCTAGGGCTAGGATGAACAAATTTGTGATGGGAGTGTCTAGCTTGGTTGATAAAGAGTTTCGTACGGCAATTCTCCTTAATGACATGGATATCTCTAGACTCGTGGTGTATGCTCAACAAATTGAGGAGTCTAAGATTAAGGAGATAAGGCAAGAGGGTAAGAGGTTAAGTCGGATGAACAAGGTCAACCAAAACCTAAGAAGAGGTTCTATCACAAAGAGTTTTCCATGGGGAACAAGGATAGGGCTCCAAACCAAAATTCCCAAGGAGGTGGCCATACTTTTGAAAGGTCTAGGTGTGCTACTTGTGGGAAGCAACATTTGGGTAAGTGTCTTGACGGAACGGATGGTTGATTTGCGTGTGGTAGTAAGAATCACATTATGAGGGAATTCCCTAACATCAAGGCAAAAGGGAAAGAGGTCAATCAAGCTCCTCAAGGAGGTCTAGATCCTAATGCTCCAAAGAAAAATCATCCCTGTGCGATGGGAGCTATGAGAGAGAACTAATCCGGATTTGATAGTCCTGATAAGTCTTAACCCTTTATAGTTGTTGTGTTTATGGTGTAAGATAAGTTTATATGGTTTTGTCGTTCTTATGTTCTTACCTTCTTGATAAATTGCTTAAAGGAGAATTTTTTGAAATTTCATGCATGTTTCACTGTGTGAGTTTTGGTACTCACTCTAAAAATTTCAAAGCTTGAAGAAAAATTACATTATCATGAATAATGGTTTCAATGTGTGTATAAATGATGTGTGTGAGCATTTTTAATGTTGGAGAGGGTAGTTCTTCCATAAATGAAGAATGAGGGTGAGTTTTGAATTGTGAAAATTGTTGCAAAAGTTGATTGTGTTGCTAAAATGTTCATCAATGTGTAGTTGTGTCGCTTGTTAAGTAGTGCATTGACTAAGCATGTATTAACCTTGATTTAGTGTGTTATATTCTGCTGTAAATTCCTAGATGTCCTTAAAAAGGTGTTTAGTGTTATTGGCGAACGAATGTTGTTCCAAGTGGGGGAGAATGTAACACCCTAAAACGAACTGAGGAGAACTAGAGCTTCGCATGTGTCTCATGAGGAAATTTTATGTTAAAATGGTTAATATTGATGTCTTGAGGCAGTGTATAATGTTTTGTGATATTTGGAGGTCAAACGTCCAAAAACGTCCAAAATCGTCCATGAAGTTCGGAAGTATGTGCCTTGGATTGTGCTTGTGTGTCCTTATGTGTTTTAGCAAGTTTTATGTGTTCGCTTTAATTGAAATTGATGTGGGATGTTCCTAAGACCTAATGACTTAGTATAGGGGTTCAACGTCCGGGTACGATTCCACCTAAGACCCACATGGGGCCCAAGAAGAGGACCCCAAACGCCTAGGCAGAATCTGCCAAGACTGCCCAAAACCAGCCTCAAACGAGGAGGCAGTCGACGCCCCATCGTCTAGGGGCGTAGGTTGGGACTTGGACTTGGAGCTCAACCCTTCACTTTTCTAGTTTCAGACCCAAATGATGCCCCCCTTCCTTTAGTCGTCGTTTAGTCGATGCCCCGTTGCTTGGGTCCATCGGTGGTGGTCCTGCAAAAGCTGTTCGACGCACTGCCTTGGCTTGGGGTGTTTTGTAAATTCACCCCAAGTATTTTATGAACCTAGTGTGATGTTTTTTGGGTTTTTAAAGTATACTAAATTGATTTTAATTCCTAGACCTAGACAAGACCCCTCATTTCAAATATTCAAACTCTCTCTCTAAAGAAAGACTCTCTCAAAATTCCATAGAAGCTAGAACTCAAAGAAGAGCTAGGAGGGCTGGTTGTGGACGTTTCTTCATCAAAATTCCGTGGGTTTCCTTTTCTTTGAGGTATGGTAGTCATCCTTGAACTCTCTTCCATTCAAGGAGTCATTTCTAAAAGATTTCAAAAAGGGTTTTCAAACTCTATTTTCTTCTATCTTTGACTCTAAGCGTAGGTCTTCATATAAAAATGTTTTAATGATTCAAATATGTTGTTTTTAGAGTTAGTTGGTGATTTTAACATCAAAACCCTAATGAACCCATGTTTATGCATATTCCCAACTTTTAACTTAAGAAATGGGTTAAATGAACATAATTTTTTAGTGTTTGAACTATGATTTCCTTATGATGATATTGTGTTATAGCTACTGCCCTAAGGTCTATTTTATGATGAATTGTTGGATAAATTATGAGTAGGTGTTGAAATCTTGGATGAATGGTAAGTTTGTCACATTGTTTAGCTCTTATTATGAAATGCTCTAGAATGGTATGGTCCACCTTTGGTGGCGGTGTTTACTTGAAGTATATGAATGTGAATCTACTTGTGTATTGTTAATAAGGCCATGAAGGCATATTATGTGAAATAAGATGATAATGATGTTGTTTTTGTTGATGTGCTTTATGAAGCTTGTTATGTGAAGTATGTTAGAGATTATGTCTAAGTAAACTATATGTTTATGTGAAGCATCTTAAAGTGTGTAATATAATGAATGAAAATGTAAGCATGTTTAGAAGTCAATATTATGAAAATGGTTATTATGTGAAAGGTCTCACATGTACACACACACTCACACTTTGAATGAATGAATGAAGCTAAAGAATGTGAATGAAAAGCGGAGTCATGGGGTGGGCACTCTTCGTTAGTTGAGATGAAGTGTTTAGTAGCAACCTCACTATCTCCCAACAGCTTTGTAAGATAGGTTGAGGGATGGATACCCTTCGTGATTTGAGATGTGGTGTCCAATAAGTTATTCCTTATCCTTTAGTAATGAATTTTTAAGACTCTGTGGGGGATTCATGCTTAGCACCGAGAGGATATGAAGGAGAGGTGGTTACACTTCGTGAGTTGAGATGTTGTATCCAATGTACCTCTTGAGATGAGTACTCCTCGTTAGTAGAGAATGAGTTACTTAGTAGCAATCTTCTTATCTCTTAACTATGTGCCCGCATAGGTGTAGCTATTGGAGAAAGGCTAAGAGAATGACCCTACCCTAGGCAAGTGGGAATCCATCATCTGATAGGGGTTAATTTTGAGATTTAATGTCTAACTCTCATGGTCTATGTCGGTTAAAGCTAACTGCCCACAAAAGAATGAATGAACTAAGTCTCCTAAAAGAGTGTAATTCTTAAAGTAGGTGGTGGTATGAGACGCAATGTATCCATTGCACAAGTAGACATTCCGAAAGGTTAGTCTTGGTGTGTTTTATATGAAGTGTATAATGAGTTATCATGTGTTGTAAATGAAGTTATAGGACTTAAGGTCTAATGTTAAGAAAGTATGTTAAAGTGATGTCTTGTATAATGAAATTTATGTATAGTGAATGTGGTGTACCTAACCTCATGGAGTCCTCAAGGAGCACAAAGTGGGAGTAGTAGTATGGGATGTTATTCTCACGTTGCACTTTGTGTAACTTGTAAGTTCACTTGGGGAAGGGCACTTATGGGAAGTCCTTAATGCATGAATGTTCTTCTAATGTCTAGTTATAGAATGTGGACTTATTTTCCGTGCGAGGTAAGCCTATGGTTTGTAGTCCTAAGGATCACTTTGGTGCGTATTGAGGGGGGTTGTATGAGTGGTTCCTTCATGTCTTACCTTAGTGAGTCTTTGGATAACTTGGTCAGGGAAACCTCAAAGGAAAAGAGTTCACTGTGTTTGGTATGAATGTGGTCACTGTAATGTCACTTGTGTTCACTGTAAAATCACTTTGCTTTACTGTAAAATTATGTTTCGGTTCTAAAATCATGGGAGTTCTATTTTATGTGATAAATGATGATTCTTATACTATTTTAATCTTTATTCATGAAGGTTTTACTTACTTGGCATGAAAATTCTATTTTATGCTGTCCCTTTTTGCATGTTTTTGCATATGTCATACTTAGTACATTCTTTGTACTAACCCCATACTTTTCTATACTCTATAAATATAGGTTGGAGGCAAGAGAAGTCTAGAAGGCAAAGCTTGAGAATCGACTCTCTCAAGACTTGGTATGTCCACATATAGTTGAGGACATAGTCTATGTTTCTTAGTTTCTATTATTAAGACTTATTATGTATTTTCTTCAATGTAAAGGGTCGTGTCCCTAAGATATTTAAGTTGTGTCTTTAAGATGGCTTGTGAAGAAGAGACTACTCTTTAGTATTTATGAAAGATATTTTATTATTATTATTATAAATGTCGTGAAAAGTTTTAATTCCACACTACTTTTCATATCTTATGCAATGAATGATAGCTAGTAGGCTAGTACAAGACCCCCGGAGGATCAAGTACGCAATTGTTCGGCCTAATTGTTACCCTATCTTCTAGTGGGTACTTTCGGGTCGTGACACCCACGCTGCCAGAATTGTCCTATACTTTGTCGTTATATAAGACTACTTAACTTAGTGGATCTACTAGCTTAACTTATGTGATCATCTAAAAGGTATGATCCTTTAATACCCATGATGGCGACATGGTTTATGGAGACTTGATTCATTATGAACTCGCATCTCCATATCAGTTCTCAATATTACTCCCAAAAATATACTTAGCTCGTGTGTTATTAAAACAACTTCTTTCTTTGGTTTGAGATAATTACTCAAATCTTAGCTCAAAGGCTCTCTTGGAATCGATGTTCTCTTTCTTGTTCAAATGTGAAAGCATTTATCAACTCTTAGGGAATACTTAGTTTCCAACTTGAAACTTGAGTCTTAAAAACAAAGTTAAAATATTGCTAATGACTCTTGAAAACTTTTAAGAGCTTTGCTTTGACTTGCTTTTTGATTTTTAGACTTGACTCTTAACTTCTTTGACTTTGATCTTAACTTTCCTTGAATTGGATTATGGATTCAAGGTTCATAATCGCATGTTTATGGATGATTTCATGATGTTTATATGTACCTTAGAGTGTTAAAATAAACTAGGAAACATAGGTACATCACTAAGAAACTAGTACGGAAAGATGGGGGGGATGGGGAAAACTTGCGTCCTTGGCGCTCTGATAGGCGTGGGCGCCAGCCATTAAGCTTCAGAGGCTGGTTGGGGCGCTCTGGATGGCGCGTCTCCCAAGAGCCCTATGGACAAAGGTTGCTTTAAGGCACTCTGGCTAGCGCGACGCCCCACCCCTTTCCCCAGGTAAACCTCGACTTTTCTTGCACGTTTTTCATCTCTAAACCCTCTAAACTTCAATGGCTCTTTCCTCAAACACTTAGGATCATTAGTACTATCAATATACAATAGATTCAACCCGAAATTACACCCGGAAACATGAATCAGACCATCACGAAACTTTAACAACACAACCATCAAGAACTCAAAGAAACTTTCAACAATGTTCTTCAAGATCTCAATTTCTTAACATTCAAACTTAAATTTGCTGAATTGAAACATGGTTGGCGCGTGGATGAACTAACCCCACGCTATGTGATCTCACATACCTTTTTAGAGATCACCCCCGACGAATTTCACACGCAAAGCTTGAATGTTCTTGGAATTTTCTTGATTTCTCCTCTTTTCTCTTCTTCTCTCTCTTCTCCAAGCCCTAGCGTGAATTCTAATTTGTTTTTCTAAATTGAACAAAGTCTTGTTTTACCCAATTAATCCCTAAAAACGAATTAATATAATCAGGTAAAGAAAAGACAGATTTGCCCTTCCCAAATCCGAATTGGACTTTCCTTAATCCAACAACCCAACTTCCGAAAGGCATAACTAACTCATACGAACTTGGAATTGCGCAAGCTTGGCGGCGTTGGAAAGATCATTCCTAAATCATCCTGATCTAGGAGTTATGTCCACTTGAAGTCGAGGAAAAACTCACTTTTAACTTAAATGAAAATTTCCAGATTTGCTTATACATTCCAAAAATAAGTATTTCCAGATTTTAAACTCCTTTCTAGTTCTTTCTAGTTCTTTCTAGTTGCGAGATGTTACAAGTCATAGTCTAGGGGGCTACTTGTGCATTTTCCCATTTCTTGACCAAATACCATTAACCATGGATATTACTAATTTTCTCTCCTTCCATTCCTTTCTTAATCAACACTGAAACACTTCTTTTTCTTCGAAAACTTGTTGAATAACAGAGCAATCAAACATCATTCGTGTAAATCAAACAACTGAAAATTAAAATTACATCGATAATGTTGAATCTGATTTTCCATTTACATATGAACCAATAGGGAGTCTCAAAAGAGTAAGATTGAAATAGAGTAACTAGACTTAATTAAAGATTAGAGTCATGAATACCACACGACAAGAAGAAACCCAAAAAATCCAATGGAGAATTTCACAAGAAAAAATAGGTATATGAAAGCATATTTTCCACCCATTTTTCATGCCCTCCCCAGGTTCTTTAGTTGTCCTTTGTAGGAACTCCAATTGAAAAAATTCATGTTACAAGGAGACGATAGAATTTTGTCGATCAACGTTTAGTCTCATTTGGTTGGATTTTTAAAATTTTATAACCCAAATACATTCTTTGAATTTTGTCTTATTTTATTATGGTGTGAAAATAATGGGAAGAAAAAGCGATTCTGTTATTAGAAATCTTCATCTTTTTGCTAACAAAGCAAATTGGTCGCTAATGGAGAAAAGGTTCGTTGTAGAATTAAGCTGAATAGGAGAGGAGAGAGAAAGAAAATTAGTAATAACAGTTTAATATTTGGTCAATAAAATTAATCCGATCCATTAAAAATTAAATGTATATGTGTCAATTGTATAGGGTAGCACTGGGAACTGGAGAGGAGACTCCTCTGTTACTTTATATTTATGTTATTTAGCTAAAATAAAATTGCACATAATTGTAACAATAGTGTTATTTAATACTTTGTATTCATGATTTTGCTATATAAAGGTGTTTCATTTCCACCTTTTACACAAAACTCTTAACAATCATCTATCCTAGATCCTTGATTTGACTATTTTCGTTGTTGGAATAGAAGTCGCAATTTGCAAGTAGTATTAGAATGATTAGTAGGCAACGCAAAAAGTTTGTTTCCGAGGAAATCATAATCAAAATACTGAATGGTCTGCTTTGAAATCGCTAGCAAGGTGTTCATGCGTATCAAAGAACTGGCGAAAGTACATTGCTGAAATTTACCGTTCTCGTCTCCAATGGCCCAAACCCTACCTATTTGGCTTCTTTTGTGTAGAGAAACGTTTGCAAACTCATCCAAGGAATCACCACTGTTAATTGGTAATAGTTTGGATGAGTCTGTTGATTTTATCGGTGAAAGAGTTTACATTGTTGCCTCTTCTAATGGTTTTCTCCTCTGCAATAAGCTTAGAAGTAGACAAAGGGTTTATTATGTCTATAATCCTGCCACAAGGCAGCGTGTTGATATCCCAAGAACTCAAATCTCTATGAAGGATCCATAAGTTGGATTTATAGTAAAGGAGACTGATGAGTCTGTCTCATTTACTATAGTTCGTTATGAAGGAACTTCTCCAGTAAGTAGGATTAAGTTCCGGTTCTAGTATAACCTAACAATTGAAAGTTACTCTTCAGAGACTAAAGAGTGGACTGCTAATTCGGTAATTGAGGATGTACCTTTTCCATTGTACCCCTTCTAGGGATGAGATTTCGTCATCCTCGGCCGGTGTATTAGATGGAGTATTATTTTGGCTAGATAATTATGGACAATGGATGACTGTTTATGATAGTGTAAAAGAGGATTTTTCGGCTTTGGAATTGCCTGAACGGAGGACGGTGATCTATCCTGGTTATTGTTGCCTTGGATTATCAGGCGGGGAAATCTGTTTAGCATCGACTGGTTGGACAACCATCACTTGTTGGCAACTCAACAATTTTCCTAGTCGAGATGCAGTATGGGTTAGGAAGTATGCTGTAAATGTTGCATCTGTAGTTGAGAAATGTGAACAGGATTTTGAACTACCTCCTCCGAGTCCAAAATCCTATTCACATTTCTCAACTACAGAAGCAACATTTATAATATACGTCCTAACCTATACTGCATCTCGACTAGGAAAATTGTTGAGTTGCCAACAAGTGATGGTTATCCAACCAGTCGATGCAAAACAGATTTCCCCGCCATATAATCCAAGGCAACAATAACCAGGATAGATCACCGTCCTCCGTTCAAGCAATTCCAAAGCCCAAAAATCCTCTTTTACACTATCATAAACAGTCATCCATTGTCCATATCTAGCCAAAAGAATACTCCATCTAATACACCGGCAGAGGATGACGAAATCTCATCCCTAGAAGGGTACAATGGAAAAGGTACATCCTCAATTAGTGAATTAGCAGTCCACTTTTTAGTCTCTGAACAGTAACTTTCAATTGTTAAACTATACTAGAACAGGAACTTATTCCTACATACTGGAGAAGTTACTACATATCGAACCATAGTAAATGAGACACACTCATCGGTCTCCTTTACTATAAATCCAACATATGGATCCTTCATAGAGATTAGAGTTCTTGGGAGATCAAAAGGCTGCCTTGTGGAAGGATTATAGACATAATAAACCCTTTGTCTACTTCTAAGCTTATTGCATAGGAGAAAACCATTAGAATATGCAACAATGTACACTCTGTCACCGATAAAATTGACAGACTCATCCAAACTAATTCCAATTAATAGTGGTGATTCTTTGGATGAGAAAAAGAAATGACTTTGCAAACGTTTCTCTACACAAAAGAAACCAATTAGGTAGGGTTTGGGCCATTGGAGATGAGAACGATAAATTTCAGCAAAATGTACTTTCACCAGTTCTTTGATACGCAAGTACACCTTGCTAGCAATTTCAAAGGAAGGCCATTCAGTATTTTGATTATGATTTCCTCGGAAACAAACGTTTTGCGTTGCCTACTACTCATTTAATGCTACTTGTAAATTGCGACTTCTATTCCAACAACGAAAATAGTAAAATCAAGGATGTAAGGATAGATGATTTTGAAGAGTTTTGTGTAAAAGGTGGAAATGAAACTCCTTTATATAGCAAAATCATAGATACAAAGTATTAAATAACACTATTGTTACAATTATCTGCAATATTATTTTAGCTAAATAACATAAATATAAAGTAATTGATAATTACTTGAATTTGACAATTTTTATAGGAAAGAGTTATTTTGATCCAATTTCTAACAATTTTTGCATTTAATAAAGTACGACTATAAATAAGGAATATATAATAAAATTGGTTAGTCATAAGTTAATATTTTGGTCTAAAAATATTCTTACTGTCAATAAATTGGTCAAATAATGCCCCTACCATGGTTTGGTTAAAAAATGTCCCTATTGTTACTTTATAAATCAAAATGTCCTTTTCGTAATAAATGTATTATTTCTTTTCTTTTTGAACATATTTATTTCTGATAAAAATATTACTTTTAAACATTCTTATTTTTGTTTATTTTCTTTTAAAATCAATTTAACTAATATATAATTAGAAAATAACTTTTTTTTTACTTCTTAATCTCATTTATCAATTAAAATAGAATAAGAACATGTACATTTTAGCTAATAATATAGATTAGTAACCCCATTACTAATTTCATTTCGATAAAAAGAAAAAAAATTCTAATAAAGTAAAAATAATCGTATTTCTCAATATTTTTCGAATTGATATAGGACAAACATGTTGCAATAAAAATTGTTATTAGGAAAAGAATGCATTTAAAAAATAAAGGGAAAAGGATCTAATATACCCCTCAACTTTTGTAATGACTTGGTCGGCCATTTTTGGAATGTTTTGTGAATGTACTATTTTTCCCCTCCCGTTATCGACCCCGAGTATTTTGTGTTTGAGTTTTGAAAATCTGGCTTCAAAATTTGAGTTTAAAGTTGAGAATTTGGTAAGATTTGAGTTTAAAAGGCTAATTTTGTTTGTTTTTTTTTAAATATCGGTGTCTTTTGGAGTTTCAAGTGTCGGAATGAAATTTTATCAATTCCATCAATTCCGTAATGTGGAGTATGCTCTGTGAGATTTGTTAATTCCAAATATAGAGTCTCTTAGAGGATTTGAGGTCATAAAAGTAGTGGAATTATGAAAATTTAGCCTTTGAGTTGACTTTGGTCAACATTCGAGGTTTGGGAACTTAGAAGGGAATTTCAAAAGTTCTGTTGGATTGGGGAGATGAATTTTAAGCCTATGTGAGGTATTGGTTGATTTTTCAGAGATTTCGAGCTTAAGATAGCCTTTTTAGGCGTTAAGTTCATTTCTTGTGACTTCCACGAGTTTTGGGTCAACGAGATCTCAGATTCGTGTTTCAACTGCTCTATTGAGTCTGGAACATCGATTTTAGTGAATTTGAATATACTTTTTGTGTGTACAGGGTTTTCGATGAATTCCGAGGGTCCATTCGGAGACTTAAAAATTTAGTGGTTTTGCTTGTCTGGTGTCCCCCGCTTTCACAGAACTGGACTAAGTTCATGTAGGTCCTTGACCCATGGTCTCTGCGTTTTCGTCACAACCCCCACGTTCGTGGAGGACTGACATGTTGGTTTCCGCATTCACAGAAGAGTTGTCACGTTCGAGAACATTAAGGACCCGTTGGTCCGCATTTGTGCGGTGCCCCAGGGCGTCAAATCCATTGTATAAGTTATATTTATAATTATTTATCATAAAGATATCTAAATAAATTAGCAAAACTAGAAGATCATGTCACTATTAATACATTTACGCGATTTTCAATAATTTTAATAAACTAGATTTACGGGCCTCACTTTTAAAAATTATTTAAAATTAAAAAAAAATTAGAACAAAAAATTACTATGTAACTATTATTCTATATAAACAAAAAGTCAACAAGACAAAAAGAATAACTTGATTAAGGAGTGAAATTAGAAAAACTAGTCGTAAAATGGCAAAAGGAAAAACGGCATTTTTAGTCCCTGTGTTAAGACTATATTCTTATTTTAGTCCTCATGTTATCTAACTTAGCATTATTAACCTTCAATTATATCAAGTAAGTGATTTTAGTCCTTCAACTTACAGATTCAAAAAAAATTAACAGAGAGTTCACTGCTAAAAGGGGTAGTTCGGATGTTTTCTTTCCAATTCTCTCTTTGAAGAACAAGCTAAGTCTTCCCTATCTCTATCTAGAAGAACAAGCCCGTCGATTTGAGTTACAATTTCAAAAAACAACTTGATAGGCATTAACCCTCCCTCTTACACCGACGAACGATAAATTATGCAACGAATGATTTTTTTTTAAAAAGTTTTCTGTTTTCTCAAGCAATTACTTTAAAATATCCGAATTACCCCGTTTAGCAGTGAACTCTCTGTTAATTTTTTTGGGTATGTTAGTTGAAGGATTAAAATCACTCACTTGATATAATTAAAGGTTAATAGTGCTAAGTTAAATAACACAAGGACTAAAATAAGAAATTAGCCTTAACATAGGGACTAAAAGTGTCGTTTCCCCAATGGCAAAATTTCAAATGCTCATAACATTGGCCTGGAATGTCCGTTTCATGTGATATTTTTTTCAATTTAGGTAATGTTTCGCGTAATTCCTAAAAATTGGCTCATAATGCATAGGTTCGGCTCTATGGTATTGAAAATAAGTCCTTTGCCTTAGGCCTCCAAATTTCGGGGGGCCCAAATTTTTGTCAAGAATAAATTATGTGTTAAAAAAATTATAGAAAATTGATTATTTATGATAAAAAGTATAATTTTTTTAAAAATATGTTATTTTATCCTCTTTAACCTCTTTTGTACTTTGTAAAAAATAAGAATTAATAGTGAAAAGTGTTGAAAAAAGAGAATTACAAATTCTTTTTTATTTCTTTCTAAATTTTAGTTTCAAGCATTACTATAAACATATTAAAATGAGGTATATCAAGTCATCAACTTCTTGAGTCGAATTCTATGATTCTAACTCTTATCTTTATTTAATATTTGTCAACTTATTACTTATAGCATTATGTTAACAATATATATAATAATTGTCTCACTGAAATGACGTTTTTTTAATGTTGAGTTGATAAATTCTTACCTAAAATTAATAACTGAAAAAATAAAATTATACACCGATAGTTTTCATCTAAATAGTGTAAGAAAAATAAATTTTAAATAAATCCATATATAAAAGTTATTTATATTTTAGCTCTGAGCTAATTTTTAGCTAGAAGATTATGCATTTTTCTAGCTAAGTTAGCTACGGTATCTCTGTTAGGCTTTTTTTCTAGCAAACATTTTTCTACGATGTATGCTAGCTAAATTCTTAGAAAAATTTGCTTGGTCAATGTTGAATTTACTGAGACTCGACAAGGAATTACCCTAGCTAAACTTACAAATTCTCTAGCCATTTTTCATGTTTTGCTTGGAATATTTTCTTCGTTGAATGACTAGCTAAAAATAGGTAGGATTTGTTTCTAGATAAATCTGGCTAGAAATTGTATGAGGGAATACAAATATATTCTTTTATATTTTGACACAAGATGAAAAACATAGTTAAATCTAATCAAATTTTCAAAATAAGCATAATAATAATACAGTCAATCCTTGAATAGTGAAGTACATCTTTACTTACTAAAACATATATTAAAACATAAAAATCAGTAACATAAATTATCTAAGGTGTGTTTGGGGTTGAACCAAATCCATCTTCTGGTTGTTGAAGAGTGAAACCAAGCATCCAAGCCAGGGCCGAAGCTAGGTGGGGTTTCATGGGTTCGAACGAACCCAGTAGCTTTTATGTAGACTCTATATTTGTACTAGAAAATTAAGTAATAACTTGTGAACCCCTAACAAAACTGATTGAGAGCTCAATGATAAGGATGGAAAAGAAAATTTAGAACCCCCAAACTTCTAATACTGACTCCGCCTATTCCAAGCCACAACAACACGAACCGCAATATTACATAGAATATCAAAGCTATCAAATATACTAAAAGGTGCTATGAAAGTACTAAAACTTAATCTGTAATAGATTAAATGGACAACAAGAAATAAACTTCTCTAATTGAAGAAATAAAATATTCTAATTGATGAAGTATATAATGAAATATATATATATATATATATATATATATATATATATATATATATATATATATATATATATATTTGAACTAATACAAGAACATATTTCCTAAATGCTCTATTGAAACTATATAGATTCCGTACGAAAACCTTAAGGTGGAATACGAGTCATGCAGAAACAAAAATTCATATACATATGGAAAGAAAGCTAGGGAAAACATGTTGACGTTGAACCGTTCTTCCACCATGGGTATTCCTTTAACCTATAACTCACCGAACATAATTGATGAACGACTAGTAGTTGTATTAGAGGCACCGAAAATAGAAAAACAGATCGACAAATGGAAATAATGCCCTAGAGATTTTGCTTGGAAAGGTCCCAATCTATGTTTTAGCTAGGGATTGTTCTTAGCTAATTCCTAGATATCATTTGACTAAATTTCTAGACTAAAAAATTTACAAGGAAACAAGACATTTCTAGCTAAATCTAAAGCTAATATATTACTTAGCTAGGAAAATGAGTTCTCTAGCTAAAATTTGTAGCTAATAGCAGGTTCGAACCCCAAGTGTTGACCAAAGTCAACCAAAGTAAAAATTTTATAACCTTCAAACTTAAAACCTCAAATCCTCAATATGACTCTGAATCTGAGACCGAAAACTTCTACAGACTGTTTCCACATTGTAGAACTGATGGAATAGATGTAATTCCATTTCGACACTTGAACCTCAAAAAGACATTGAAACCCATTTTTTAACAACTTAGCCTTTTAAAATAAAACTTACAAAATTCTCAACTCTTTACTCAAAGTTCCAAACCAACTTTCAAAACACAGTCAAAGATGACTTGACATCGATATAGAAAGGGCTAAAATGGTCATGATAATTTCCAAAAATGATCGACTAGGTCATTACAACAAAGAAATTACAACCAACTCGGCACTTGATTCATCCTTTTACGAAGAGTCTCCGAATTCACATTATCTAATCAAATGAAGAATCATAACAAGAAATCATGAACAACACACTCATAAAGCTGATTTTGAAACCGGGTCCAAATCGACCCAAAAATTAATTTTTGAGGGCTAAGCGTTAATCTGGAATTCTTGTAGAAAATCATCATACCCAAAGATTTTAGAACTTACAAGTGAAATCGTAAAAAAAATGAATTGAAATCGTGCTCAAAACTCTAGTTTACTTAAAACACAAGTTTAAGAGAGAGAAAACCATCAATACTCGGGTCCGAAACCCCGACTCAAATTTAAAATATTCCTGAAAAGTATCTTACCCATATTTCAGGAAGTTCAAATATGAAATTAAATTTCATCGAGAACAGAGTTAAAATCGACCTTGAAATCCTCAAAATATCAAACTTTATTTTTATTATGAAAATCCCAAATTCTCAAGCTTATATATATATATACTAGTTCTGGAAACGTGCCTTGCACGTTTGACCTCTGTTACTATTATAATTTATATAGGCCCAACTCTTGTTGATATAAAATTGCTCAACATTGTCTGAAGTATTCCTATATGTGTTTTTGTGCATATACAATAAACTCTTTTTAGTATTTACTTTCTGCCTAGAACTTAAATATCAACAATTTTTTGGGGGGAATAATGAGCAACTTGTAAGGTTAGAACAATATTTTTACCAATTAGAATTATCACTCAAAAGTTCTAAGCCCTGAGGCTTAAGTTTATTGGGACATAAATACTCCAACTATCATTAAAATAAAAAGATGAATGAAGGGCACAAACGAATAAGAAAAATAGTGACCAATAAAAAAATATTGCATGAGAACTATTAGATGATGTGTCTCTCCAACAATCATGAAACACATCACAAACATAAATATAGGAAACAACTCCTGAAAACAATATAACTCAAACTCCTGTTCTAGCAACATGTCATAGATAAAATGTAAAATTCATAAGATATTGTAGGAAAAGAAACCAATAAATATTATGAAGGAAAAACGACCATGTGATAAATATTTTATTTGTTGCATTTTCATTTATATGTCTACTTACATATTAAAAATAGATCAATAAAAATGTATTACAAATTACAAAAAAAAATCAAGTATAAATAAACAACAACCAATAAGTAAACTTATGAGATACATGAATGGATGAATCAAAAGGAATAGCACCTAGGATTTTAAGTGTTCCGTCTTACAATAATTCATACCAAAACTGATAACACAAGAAAATTTTGATAAGGTAACCTGGGTTTCTATGCTAATTCATCTTAGAGATCAACTCATTGATATGATCCTCACGATTCCTGAATTGCGACCATCATTGTTACCCTTCAAACTTGGTGTTAGCAAAGGAAGCTAGTGACCTCCTTGAAGTGTGGACCAACACTATCAATCTCTCTCGGAACATCCTCTAAGCATATAGTGTCGTACTGGCTTCAACAATGCCATTGCTAGTAACCTTTCTTATAAATCATATACTTGACGCTCTATAGATTTGGGTAGCCATAATGTAACATAAGGGTTCACCTTTTGTAGAATCTCAACAGTTCTTTTTTTTTTCTTTACAAAGACACCACTGAAGATCTTTTGCAACCACAAAGAGTATAAAACCTTGCTTGTTCTAGGATATATATATATATGCATATCACTGTTTCCTCCAATTCGTATTACAAAAACAAGTAGGAATCTGGCGTAATCAGTTCTCTCATGATTTTTCTTTTTTCCCTTTGTTTCATTTGGACAGGGCCCATCTCCTTATATCTATAATCTCAAATAAACTGGTCGGGCTTCTTGATAACAAAACTATAAGATTTGTGAATATGAGTTATATTTACGCTTTTGGAAAATTTGGGTAAAATAAAGAGATACATTTATAGAATGAACTGGCTCTTTAACATACTATTTGACTCTTCGTTACCCTTCACCTATGTTACAACTCTTCGTTACTCAAGTACACAAATTTTTAGCTAATTTTCAGTTGTAAGATGGAAGCATATACAAAGCAATGAATAGATTAATATCCAAAAGAATTATTAGATTACACTAAATGCGTGACACATACAGGGAATTCATTCAGCCAACTATACATATATATATATATATATATATATATATATATATATATATATATATATATATATATATATTGAATTAGATATTATAATATAGCATAAGAGTATAATGGTAATCCAACTTTGAGGTTAGGATCTCTGAAGAGTTCTGTCTGCAAATGTGTATAAGAATGTTCTTTTCTTAGTCCCTTAAGGTTCAGCCATAATGTGTCCTACGAAATAACTATTTCTAGTTGGCTTTATTTATAACCAGATTGTTGGTTGATCGATGAGATAAATTCTTATGACACCATGAATTGGATGCAACAATTTTATAGTAGCGGAAATAAGCGGGGACTTTTTTGTAGCATATATGCTTTTGAAGAATTTTAGTATCTATCTGCAGGTGGGTTTATATTATGTAGATGTAACCAATCTACCATTCATTTTAGTTTTAAAACTTGACAACCACGTTCCAAAAAACTGTACAAGGCACCTCGTGTATTCTGTGATTAGTAAGCTACTGGCAGATGCAAATAAATAAAACAGAAATTTATCCGATTTATCTTCTAAAACAGAGATACTCTTGATAAAGAAGAATTTTTTTTATGCGAGATAACACAAATAACACATGAAGAAAAGAGCAACTCGTGATAAAGGGAAGAAAACAAATTAATCTAGATAAAGAAAAACACAGTAAACAGGAAAAATAGAGCAACTCTTGATAAATAAAGAGGAGATTATTTTTTTTTACCTGCAATGATGTATTTGGTTGAGGGACAGAGAAGAGAAACAAATTAATGGAACAATGAAATGTTGTTGGAGATATTTATATAGATCATTGAGTATCTGAAAAGGTTTTAGAACAACTGATAATAAAAGCCATGGAACTTGAACGATGGAAAAAGACGGTTACGGTAATCCAGAGAGAGAGAATTAAATTAGGGCTCAGATTATCAGTAAATTAAAATTTTAATAAATTAATATTTAATTAATACTGTAGGGGCAAAATGGTAAATCAACTTTGGGGTTATGCTCTTCCCACTTATAATAATATATGATATGATATGATATGATATGATATGATGATATATATATATATATATATATATATATATATATATATATATATATATATATATAACTGATGAATCAACAAGGTTATGTCAAAATCAGTTTAGCCATAATATAAGAATCCTAAATATACATTTTTCATCAAAAACTGAATTCAAATTAATAAAATCCTAAATTTCCCCCAAGAAATTCACGGATAAGGAATGAAAATCATATAAAGAAATCATGAGAGAATGTCGAAATGAGAATTGGATACTACCCCTATATTTAATCAAGAACAATGTCGCAAGAATCACTCCACTTCGAGCTCTAGAACTCTCAATATGCTCAAAATATCAAATGAACACAGTCTGAAATTTTAAATACCTGAACAATGGTATTTACATCTGAAACCATCAACTTTAATTTCCACTAAAGGAGTTGTAACTTTCTCATACGTAGTGAAATGACCTAATTCTTTTTTAAAAATTTCTTAAATAATGATTTGGACCTACTCACTCGTTCAATCGAAACTCAATTTCGTACTCATTTGCTTGATCAAGTATCATTTCTACTCGGTAAACATTTATTTCATATTTTGTGATAAACGCTCAATCTCGTATTATCAAAAATACACCAAACTGTACAGATCATTCCTATAATTCATGCTCGAACTTTCAGAAGTTTTGGAATATTTTTTATCTTTAAAACTAATAATGAACCTTTTAGTTACTACAAATTGTTGAAACAACGCTAAAGCACCCAAAACTAATTCAGAACCTTTCGAACACAAACCAAATATGCTACTAGCTTAGAAATGATATTTCGGACTCAATGAAATCATAAAAGTATCCAAACAAGGTCACCTCAACCCGACGTTGGCTAAAGTCACCTTTAACTTAAGAATCTCCAAATTTTCAATCAAGGACATGATACTCATCTAAAAGCTTCAGAAATTGAACTAAACCTTCAACTAAACCAAATATCACCATCTTGAGCTAATGAAATCGTCAAAACTTGAAAATAACCTTTCTAACCTCAAACATTGACTAAAATCAAACTTTAACCTCAACTTTTCCACATCTTGTCTAATAGCTCAATACAAACCAAAAATCATGGCACCCAAACCAAAAGTACATCTAGATAAAAAATCATATTCCAGAGCTAATGGTTATTTTCAAAATTCTATTTTGAGCTTGCTTCATCAAATGTTCACTTTGGTCAACTATATCATGCTTTCAACTTCCAAAACACAAAAAAAAAACTCATCCAAAACTCATCAAAATATCTGAGGACCTGAGCCAATAGTCTTACTAATGCAAAAAAATCATGTTCCAGAGGGCAGAATCTCTATTTCGAGACTCAAAACTTCAAATGTTGACTAAAGTCAACCATTTCAACTTTAAAGCTTTCAAAAATTTCAACTTTACGATTCGATTTCAAATTTAACCTCAAAAATTTCAATTTTACGATTCGGTTTCAAATTTAACCTCAAAAATTGATCAAACGTGACTCGATGTAACTATCAGGAGAAATAAAATGGTTATTTTCTGGGAAATTCCAAAAATGACCTTTATGGTCATTACAATATATGACCTGGAAATTGTTTTGGATTGGATCACTAATAAAAATATGTGATGTATGTAATATGTATTTAAAATGTGGTCTACTTGTATTATGTACTTTAAATATTCTAATACTATTTAAATTAATTTATGTTATTAGAAATGTATGATATATTTTCTGTAATAGCAACTATCAAATTTATAACCATATATAATATTGAATTCAAATTGTATTACAACAGTCGTTTATATATAATACGGTTTTGATACAAATTTAATGTAGTCTTTAAATATTCATATCTTCAATTTTTTAAATATGCATATCTTGAAATATTCACATACACCCAATCTTTAAATATTCATATCTTTAAATCTGCTAGAAATCTCAATCTAATTCCAAAAAAGGTTTGAGGTTCACCTTCTGGACGGATGAATTCACAAAAAAAAACTCATGAAGCTTCTACTAGTAGAAATATCAATCCAATTTTTAAAAAGATTCGAGTTTTATCGCATACATTGATGAATTTACCAAAACGTATATTGGTCTGAATTTTTAAGAATATTAATTGAAGTGTGCAGTGAGATACACAAAAATTGAAGAGAAAACTAATGAACGATAAACATATTTGATCAATATCAACATATTGGAGTATACACTACAAGTAAAATAGAACTTAGATAATTGTTCAATAAAATCAGAAGATAAACAAATTCAGGAATGCATTTAGATTGACATTATATTTATGTATATATTCTGCTTTTTGCTAAAAAAAAATGGAAAGAAAAAGACATAAAAAGTAGGGAGAAGCTCAATTACATTATCAAACTTTGAGAAAAGACTCATTTATGACATTTGTTACTATTTGAGCTATAACCACAGTTTGATTTAATTGTAACCCGTAGCAAACAGTTGTCATTCGCCTCTCTCCCTGAGTTTCTCGCTCGCCACTCTCCATTTCTCGTTGTCAGTCTCTCTCTCGCCTCTCTCACTTTATACAAATACAAATGTATAAAATACTTTTGTGTTTGTATAAAGCGAGAGAAATTTGTATATACAAATACAAATACAAATACATATATTTTCTTATAAAAATACAAATCTTCCCATGCCCAGTTTTCTTTTGTCTTTCTCTCTATCCCGCTTTATACAAACACAGATTACACAAATCACAATGTATAAAATGCTTTTGTGTTTGTATAAAGCGAGAGAAAATTGTATATACAAATACAAATACATATATTTTCGTCATATACATTTATAATTATACAAATACAGATTTTTCCATGCCCAGTTTTCTTTTGTTTTTCTCTCTATCCCGCTTTATACAAACACAGATTACACAAATCACAATGTATAATTTGTGTTGTATAAAGCGAGAGAAAGAGAGAGATTTTGATATACAAATGTTTTATTTCGATTCAATTGTATACAAATTCAAATTTTATGCAGATATACAAACACATAAAAATGAATTGAGAGGCAGCTGCGAGTGATTTATACAAACGAGAGGTTGTCTGCAATTTGTACAAATGAGAGGCTGTCGAGAGACTGCTAGCGATTTATACAAATCAGATGATCCATAGCTAACATAAAGTTTGCTATGGAGCGCAATTATACAAACTATATTTATAACATATAAATGTGATTTTTATGCTTGCTAAACTTAAAATTTACTCTATTTTTTAACGGTCAAATTTTGTAGTTTTGCAAAATCATATTTTCCACATGACATTTTGGATATAGTGGGGTCGAGGAGAGGCATAGCTAGGTGGCCTAAAAAAGTATTGAAAAGAGGTGATCAAACAGGATATGATTCATTTCAGGTCATGAAGGACATGACCTTAGATAGGAGGGAATGGAGGTTGCGGATAAAGGTTGTGTGTATTTAAAGAGTTTGTCTTAGTACTATCCTATTCAAGTATTTGGCTTGGTGGTAGTATAGAGGGGTAATAGGCCCAAATGAGTTTGTGTTATATCTTTTCCAGTTGATAAAAGCCCCCATGATTCAACTAACAAAATTGGTGGTAGTATAGAGCACCTTGGAGTTGATATGGTTTCTTGCATTTATGGTTTGCATTCTCTTGTTTTGTACTAGTTGTAATATTGTAGTTCTTGCGTTTTATATCCAACATCATCAGTTGTTTATTGTGTTCCCATTATCGCACCATTTTTCTGCACGTGAGTCGAAAGGCTTTCTGAAACAGTATCTCTACTTCAACGAGATTTGCATACACTCTACCCCCACATACCCCACTTGTGAGATTTCATCGGGTATGCTATTATTATTATTTTTTCCCACATGGCCTCTTATTAGAAGTCGAACATCACCAAAATTAAATTGATCAAAAAATATCCAAACATCAAACTATAAGAAATGGTTCCTGTTTCCCCCGGTAGTACAAAGGGAACTTGGATGCAGATTCTTGCTCCCCTAAGAGGGGCTAATGTAGAAGTGTCTATTTTAAGGAGAGAGCCAAGTACTTTTCCAATGTTCTTCACGACACTAATTCATTGATGGGAGTTCTAACTATTTTTATGTTGGTTAAGACAGAAATAACAGCACTTAGGCAAAGATGGGACTACTTGTAAAACTTCCAACTTTGCCTGTACTTAACAAGTCAAAAAGCCAAGAGCTATATGCACACTACATGAATACAAATGTCTCTTCACATTAGTCACAAAATGTTTCCTTACATTGGTCCAGAAGCAAAGTAAAACTAGCAATTTTTATCCAAATTGAAAACTGAGATTCTGAAGTTGACAGAAGTTTTAGCTGTACCAGCCACACTTCACCAAAGGAAAGAATACAGAAACAAATGCAGTTTCTCTTGAACTTCGTTTACAGAAAAAAAAAATTTACTTTAGTTAATAATCTATAGCAAAAAGCACACTAAGTTAACCTACAAAAAAAAAAATAACACTATCCAAGAAAACAAGCTTAACGCCATTGCAAGTTAGCAGCTGCTCTTTTCAGCAAGATTCCAAGTAAAGCTAGATTTAGCTTAGAACTAGTGGCAAGTTTGCACATCCAATAGTATTGCTTGTAAGGAACCTACAATGACATTCTTTCATGACTTCAACCTAACAAAATAGGAGATTTGGGAAAGGGTGAAGTAGAAACAGGGAGAAGGGAGCAAGAATCCAACGCCATCTGTCCACTCACGAAGATGTAAGTCGCTCTGTTGGTGATCCTTTCAGGTACATCTGGACCCTGACATCAAAAGCATGGACCAACACCTTTTTGAGGCACCTGGAAGTGAGAAATGGTAGAACCTCAAGTTGCTCCGAAAGAAAGCCTTTCCCGAAAAGCAACCCAAAAATGCTAAGCCAAGAAACTACATCTCCTGTTATGACTTATGCGTAATACATATACAAGCTGTTTGCGGCAGCACAGGCTATGGAATTTTCAGTCGGATGCCATGCCAGATGAAGCAGTTTTGTCGTAAAATCAAATGAGTTTCCATTTGCATCAACACCTGCATTATCAGCTCCTGCAATGTGAACACAACATATAGAAGACAGTATATTAAGAGCAGTTGCCAAAAAGTTCATGCATAAAAGATTAACTGCGTATCACAAATTAAAATACATGCATATAACAAGCGTGTATGAAAATGCATACCTCTCCTGACAACACGTGTTAAACTGCTGCCCAGGGACCTGGATGGCCTTGAAGGAGTCTGGACTTGCCTTCTGGAGGAGCACAATCAAAGCCATCAGACTAAGGCATATTACAACACAAAATCAAAATGCATTCACATGCCAAAAGTATTTTGGCTTAGGTACCTCATAGGATTTTTGCTTGCTTCCAAAGTAGTTGCTTCAGTGCTCCCCGCAGCACAGCCAAACACGCGGAAAAGATTGCTGATATGAGAGTAATCATTTGTTGAAAAATAAAGAAGAGGTGGAGAAATAATATGTACGAGAAAGCTGAAAAGCAATTCTACAAACCTGTAAGACCCCGTTGCTACTCGCGAACCATCACCACTAAGGCAACACTCAAATTTATCAAAGATGGAATCATTCTCATATAAGTCACAAAGCTGCAGAAAATACAAAATGCCTTGCTGATCAGCTCAACAAACGAAAAAATAACCAAGTTCACAAAACACTTTGATGGCAAGAGTAATTCACCTTTGGTCTTAAATATTCATGAACCTGGAATGTTGAAACTGGACCTGAATCCATGTTTATGTCCCATAGCTGATAAGGTAAAGTTTGTTAAGTAACAAGAGGAACATAGTCTGTTGATAGGGGGAAAAATCACTGACAATGATGGAAACAATATAAACTTCTACAGTCTACACAATGCTGGAAAAAACTAGACCTAGCAGGAATTCAAAAGTTAGAGTTGTGCCAGCAAAAGAGAGTGAGTGTGTGTCTGTCTGTGTAGGTGTGCCACGTGTGCACACACAACAGACTGCTTTTAAGAGGTTGTTTGGATTGTCTTATATGCTAGTCAAACGAGCTTACTTGGCGTTTGACAAACACCAAAAGTGTTTTTATCAAGTGTTGTTAAGCCAAAACAACCTACTGTTTGAGAAAACATCTTTCATTCAAGGCTATCCTTTTTATGCAGTACATATTTACTTGTCAAAAAATAAAAATATAAAAATACAGGTGGAGTAGTTCCTAAGTTAACACAAACCATAAAGATTGAACCATAATTCAATTCTTCAAGTGCAATGACTTCACCAAACTAGCCAATTATATCCATAAAACAATTTGAATAAGCAATCAGATCCCTCTTTTATCCTCATCCAACTCGAGACTATTTCACTTGTTTTTGAGAAAGACACATGCTTGATAACACATTAGATACATTTGACTGCAGCTTCAAGACATCTCTGCAATCAAACTTAGTATGAATTTTTTTTGCACCCTCCATCTCTTACCACGGACCACAAATTGATATAAGATTACATTTTTGGCAAGAACCATTTGAGTAAATTCAAGTCATAACGACAACAGTATGAAAGCAAAAATACTCTCTGAATTTTTATTGATAAGTAAAATGTACTCGTGAAAGCTCAAATAGTATGAATTTTTTTTTGCACCCTGCATCTCTTACCACGGACCACAAATCGATATGCGATTACATTTTTATTTTATTTTACAAGAACCATTTGAGTAAATTCAAGTCATAATGACAACAGTATGAGAGCAAAAATACTTTTTGAATTTTCATTGATAAGCAGAAGTGAAATGTACTCGTGAAAGCTCAACTAACCCAAGATTATATTTTAAAAGAAATTCAATCTTCTGATGACATATGAAGCTGGTTTCGACATCTTTAATCAATCAGGAAGAAATAAAGCAAGTGGAAAGGGACAGATAAGTAGTGACACGTACAATTTCAAAATGGAAGCAGTAAGAATTGTACATTTTGCAAGTCAGGCAGTCTTATTTTATTCATCACCACAATTGTTAACATCGTTTATATGAAAGAAAATTGCTCCTCATGAACCAAAATGTATGCATAAAACAATCGACACTGAAGATATCCTAACCAAACCTCATAGATACTTTATGCATTTAAGCTTTATGCAACAATTGCAAAGGTAAACTCAAGGATCATGGATATGCATAATGTGTTATCTTATTAAAATAACAGAAAGAACAGAAAAGCATGCACAAGGATGTAGTCCATCTGTCACGAAACACCAGAGACATTCATTTGTATTAGGTTACACAAAGAAAACCTCCAAATGCACAGAATATATTTGCATTTTAAATGCAATTGAAGTCGTGTGGGGTTTTAACCATGAGTCATGTGATTAATGAGGAGCTAATGGCTAAAAAACCATGAACTATCATTGTTTTGCAAACTATCGGGTGTTCTGCTATCCCCAAAACTAAATTTTTGAATATTAAATCCCCGGGGGGCAAATAGCAAAGAGTTTGTGATGACTTTCTGAATGAAACATGCGAGGTGAAAATGATGCCAAGTTGGATTTTTAACAGCTAATTAGCTGAAAATTAATATCTTTCACAATTCTTTTATTTTTTTCATGCTTATTTCCATTATATTCTTTAGTTGTTCTTCATCTTCTTTAACCGAAATGATCTGGGGGTTAGCATATTTGAGTCTCATCTGAAACTACTTATCTCTTTCTTCTTCCATTTTTTCCCTATATTATTAAAAGAAAACCCTCTTCAACACTTTTTTTTATGGAGTAAGTAGATTCATTTAAAGGCATCAAGAAGATGCAAGCTTTACAAGGATAGACCAGTTAAGCTCACAAAAAAGGATTTGTAGCCTCTTTCTAAACTATAGAGTTAACAAAATCCAACAAGAGTTCTAAATTATTTACAGGGGTCAACTTGGACCAACTAAAAAGGCTAACTAGACATCTGCCTTGAAAAAGATTTCTAGAAGTTGAAAAATATCCATCAAAACATTTTTTGTTCCTCTCTATCCATAAACACCAAAGATAGCACCAGGGATCATCATCGGCATACTCTTGATGGCTTTGTCACTTCCCATGAACTCCAACTTTCAAGAGCATCCCTAACAGAGAAAGGCATGACCCAGGAAAGACCAAAAAGACAACAAAACATATTCCGAAGGTCTGAGGCAGCTGGGCACTACAGTAGTAAGTGGTTGACACTTTCTGTGTGCTTGAGTTCATTCAAACTTCTTGAAAAACAAACACACCTTGAGGATGAAAATGAAAATTTTATATAGTTGTGGGAAGCCGACTCAAAGCAAGAAAACACTATATTTTGAAAGAAAAACCCCTAATTACAACAACATACCCAGTGAAATCCCACAAGTGGGGTCTGGAAAGGGTAGAGACTAGAGTGTATGCGAACCTTACCCCTGCCTCCAGGAGGTAGAGAGGTAAAACCCACTGGGTGGTGTGGTACGTAGTGGCTTTAGAACGTCCAGCCCAAACAAACAAAAAGGTGTGCGGCACTCACAAAGAACTGCAGTGATATGCTGGAGGAAGATGGGGCTGACGTCAAGTCCGCATGGCCCTTATGGGTTTGGGCCACACACGTGCTACAATGGAAATTACAATGGGAAGCAAGGATGTAAGGCGGAGCGAATCCAAAACGATTGCCTCAGTTTGAATTGTTCTTTGCAACTCAGGAACATGAAGTTGGAATAGCTAGTAATCGCAGATCAGCGTGCGAGGGTAAATATGTACCCAGGCCCTGGGATTGGTTCCAGCCGAAGCATTGGACCATACCTCAACACATGTAGAGAGTATGCAAACTTTACCCCTACCTCATGTAGGTAGAGAGGTAAATTCCCTAACTGAAACCCCCAAAGCATACAGGTCCTAATTTTTTGACCATTCCTAATTCCAATAGAAAAAAGAGAATATATAGTAAAAGAACTAGTCTTCTTCTATCTTCATTGCAAAACCAACAACCCACTTTATTCCGCACATTGCATCGGAGAGTTAACCCTAGAAAGCTACAGTCCAGGCCTTCAGGAGGTAATGGAAGGCATAGTTTAAGTACAAAGCTGCAATAACATGTTTCTTTGTGGGGGTGGGGGTGGGGGTGGAGGGTAGACACTAATGAATAATGAAACCCCAAAATAACTGCTGCCTGCTGGCTATGTTTGGAAGGACACAGATGGCACACTCTTACTTCACCTTCTCAGAACTCTGTTTTACATATAGTTCATACCCCTTTAAAGTTGCAGTTCCCAGACCTTTGTACACTGGCAGTTAATCAGGCAGCATAAGTTGCAGATTACAACTCTTCCCAAGGCCGGAAAATCGTCTTCGAGAGAAGTTGTAACAATTGGAAAGTCAATAGAACATTTCTTTTAAAGCCAGAACTTGACTCCTGCACTACTACTCCTAACAAGGCCGATAGCATCTGTTGGAAAGGCAAAAAGGATGGCACTTTCTTGGTGCATCTATTGGGAAGGCAAAACCTCTTGGCCATGAAAACAAATCTGGAAAAATCTACGCCCCCTACAAGGTTCGGTATTTCACTTGGTTGGCGGGCAAAAATGGATGCCTAACTCAATGAAACTTACAGAGGCGAGGAATGACCATCAGCATTAGATGCCCACTCAATAATGAACAATTGGAGGACACCAGTCATCTTTTTCTTAACTGTAAGTTGACATCTCAGTTATGGGACCTCCTCTTCATTATGTTAGGAATCAAGTGGGTTCAATACCAAGAGATGACTTAGCTTTTCTTCAAGGTTGGACTATAGGGGGAATGAGTGGTCTTGACTTGAAACTATGGATTGCCATCCCTGCTGCAATTTGGTGGATTACATGGAGAGAAAGGAACTTTAGAATTTTTTAAGACAAATTGGTAAATGTTATTAGTCTCGAGTTTCTTTGCATTTCTATGCTTTCCCTTTGGAGCGATATGGCCGATATACATGATACACAGAATGTAGGGGCCATGCTTGATTTATTATTTCTCTTCATAATCACTAAGGGCTCTGGAATTTTTTGTAATTGGTTCTAATTACCAGCAACCACTCAGATGCCGGTTTCATTATAAAATTACCTTACTTGTCAAAAAAAAAAAAAAACTCTGCTTTACAAATGCATTTTTTACAGAGAAGAGGCATATCTTCAACTGATTTAATGATATGAACGCGAAGTACCAAAAAATTTTGATGTGCACCTCTCTAATCAATCAACTGAAATATGGAGATCCAGTAAAGACAAAGAAACCAACCTTAAGGGTCATGTAGTCACGACTAAGTATGTATCTTCCACCCTTTGTAAATTTTATATCTGAAATTGAAGCAATTATCTCGGTGAAAAAAGATCTTGAACCAGGTGCTTCCTGTTCCTCAAACCTGCATACAGGGAACACCAAAATTCCCAATTTATTAAAGCTATTAAGAAGTAATTAAATAAAAAAACTTCGAACTTGAAAAATACATTTTCCAGGGTTCCCATGTTGATAACACCTAGATCTTCCAGGATCTTATCATGTACAGTTAATGTGATACTCACAATTTAGAGCCAACATAAGAACAAATAAACCCATCACAACAGAAATACATAAGATAATGTGATACTCACAATTTAGAATGTGAGTCACACAATGCTGACTGCCGCAAATCTATTAAACGAACTGATCCTTTTGAACTACTATAAGCTAATGTGTTACAATGTGTAGGATGGAATTCTGCTGATGTTATCACCTCTGCAGTAACAAAAAATATCTAGTTAAAGTCAAAAGTATCAGTCAAAAAGCACGATCGCATTTTATAGTAGTAAAAGTTGGAAAGGTGGGGGAATGGCTGTGACCTAAGTTGAAATCAACTCATGAAAATGTACCAGTAAGATCTTCCATATTTGCTGGCTTGACATCGACAATATTGAAACTTTGATTACTTATTTCCAAGTTCCAAAGGTTTATTCGGAGATCATCGGCTGATATGAATGTTTCACCATCACTAAGTGGAGAAGAGAAGGACAGAAATTTTCATAAGCTTTTATAGACTAGAACTCAAAAAGAAGGTAAAGCACATTTTATAATTGAAATGAAGATCTTCACCTGTTATTAGATATAGAATTAATATGGTAGTCATGAGCATGTGCATACACTCTTCTACACCTTGCAAGAAGGCTGGTCTCATTGCTCGTTACCTAAAGTTCACATACAAAGCTTTTAGATGCAAGATTTTAAAAGAGATTCTAGCCAAATTTATCAAACAGCATTTCTCCTAGGGATGATGAAGCAGGCTACATTCATTGGAACTAGGAAATTTCTAAAAAATCAAAGCCAAATGACTTGAATGTTTAGATAATCCAAGCCTGACATGTCAAGGATAATAGCACCCAGGTGAGGGCCAATAATCATGCTTGCACATAGCAGCATGAAAAAGTTATGTAAAGGCATATGAATATAAAGGCTAGCTTGTATGTTTAATTCAAACTTTAATAAATAGACATATACACAAATGACCTAATGTTTATTTCTGTAGCACTCGACCTCAAAATTAGAAGAAACTTATTGACTAAGTTACACTGTTACAGTCTTACAGACATGGTACTAAATATCATTCAAAACATGGTACTAAATATCTTTCAAATGACCAGGAGTATAAAAAGATCATATACATCCACTTGAACTGCAGTCAGTGAAATTTTTATCCCAACATGTATTTTATAAAAGTGAACATATCTTTTTTGATAGGCAAGATTAGATACAATGAAAAGATCAAAGGGCACAAATGCACATTACAGTAAGACTATAGATTGACAAACTTGACATGTCATCAGCATCATAAACAAACATAATATAATAGGTCAAGCAAGAACAACTACCATGGGCAAACGGAGTGAGGGGATGCCTTCAGGCGGAAATGATAAATCATTGCTCAAAGAACTGTAAGCTTTATCCCCACATCCCCCATTTGCAAGACACTGCTTTGGGCTGGAACATAAACTCGAGCTGGCTACACTGCCATTTCCAGCAGCCTTCGAAGGGTCAATATTCATTTCAGATATTTTCTTAACTTTCTTCTCTTGGACCTAAAATATTCAGGAAAAAGCAATTTGAAAGGAAATCAGAAAATTGATACACAGCTGTGACATAAGATAGCCACATTCAGAAGTATGTAGTTTAAGAAATACATCATATCTTGACTATTTTACATTTAAATTACGAATAAAATAGTTGATACATGGCAGAGATAAAACAATGAGACAAAAAATTGTTTTGCAAACAATCCGTGCGAACTGTTCAAACGCATTCGAACCAACAACAATTTTACATGTAAATTACGAACAAAATAGTTGATACATGGCTGAGATAAAACAATGAGACAAAAAATTGTTTTGCAAACAATCCGTGCGAAGTGTTCAAACGCATTCAAACCAACAACAAACAAATTCACATCAATTGTCAACATTCCATTTACAACAACAATGTTCTAGTACAGCCACAAAGTTTAAAGAGGAGATCACGTCACACTACGAGCTTGAAATATAACTATTAATATCACTCCTCAACAAAACTGATATGTTTCTTAAGCCTAAAAATAAAGATTACGACTCATTTGTTATTCAACTAAATAAACTGAGCAACCAACCTATCATCTGCAGTGCATTTCTTTTATGGGTCATCTACAATGCCAGAGTAAAAAAAAATAACTAACCTTCCAATACTTAATAGTTTTGTCATTAGTAGATAGAAGGAAAAGGGCACCATTTGCTGTTTGGCACCACCGGATCTTGTTGATTTTCTCCTCAATCTCCAAACTCTTCAAATAATCAAACTGAATGGAAAGATGTGTAGAAGAAATTATACTTCTATTTGAAGCAACAAGAAGACAGAAAGCACAGAAGATGAGGAATACAACATAGCATAGAGGCGGTGGCAATCAACCCTAATCTATAGTTGCATCTTGATAGAAAGAACAGAGAAGAGGTGTGTACCTCAGGCTCATGGCTTTGAAATTCTGTCTTGTAGCGGAACTCTGGATGCCGACTGACTGGATAGTCAACTCTCTCTAACTCTCGTCGACTACCAACCTGCTAAAGAACACAGTGCACACAAAAGACATGATCATCAAAACAATCAATTTTAGTAAATAAATATTCTAAAAGTAAACAGAAGAAACCTACCTCCTTGGTATCGGTCCTTTCAAACAATACCACTCTACCCCCACGATCCCCAGTGGCAAGATGGTCACCAGATTTATCAAACTCAATTGCTGAGATGATATCAACTGCAATTACAAAGACAAACATACACATCATGACAGTCAAAGAAAGAATCATAAAACATCTAAATATAGTGAGAGCCTAATAGAAGTTCTTCGTCAATTTGGAACCCTGTGCAAAATCAGGCACATTAATTGCATTTCTAATGCATTCTGATCCAAGTATTATGTTTTTTAATATTAAGCACATCTACATATCTTACAGCAAACCTTGACACCAAAGTCTCAGCAACTGCTTTCTGGCAACACGAAATTACCTTCTATTACTAGTCAAACTATGTCATACAACTCAGGGCACCGTATTATCATGACGAGTTGTTGCACAGGTTCGAAAGGCATATCCTCAATTTCTTTCTTTTTCATTCTGGATTTCTCTATATCAGCACAAGTAACTCTCAGAAAAATATGAAGTATATTAAATGAACTTGCTAAAAGCTTTCATGATTAAATGGAGGAATATTTGTTGGCATCCATAAAATAGTTATAGAGTTGAGCAGTCAATCAACAATTCTAGCCAACTGCATCACCTAAGTTGCTCGGACCCGGGTGCAGGTGTCTGATACGGGTGAGGATCTAGAGGTCGGGTCCTTGATGCTCTAAATTTTATGATTTGAGGATACGGATCCATGTATGGATACAGGTGCAGGAATTCGGCTAAAAATAATTTAAATATCTAAAATAGAGTTTTAAAACCTAAATGATGAGATATTATGTGGAAAATGTTGATCAAGAGGAGAATCCTGGAAGACGATAAAAAGAAAGGGAGTGACAATAGAAAATTTTATACAAGGTAATCCATTTTCTTCAATTTCACCTTAGTTTTTGTTGTGATTACAGAAATCATTGAATCTGCCCAAAGTTTCTCCCTCAAATTTGGTCAAAGTAATCAAAACTTGTTGATCAATCAGGTACAGATCCCACACGGCCACACCCACATCATGTCAACATGGAAGTATGCTGATGATACACTAATTTTTTGTGGGGCTGAGGATGAGCAACTCTTGATAATAAGACTTATATTGGTGTATTTTGAAGCCATTTCTGGGCTCCATATAAATTGGAACAAAAGCCACTTGTATCCAATTAATGTGGTTCTAGAAATGGATCACCTTTCTCAAATCCTAGGAGGTGCTACAGGCACTTTGGCATCAATATATTTGGGCATGCCTCTGGGGGCCGAGTATAGGTCCATAGATATTTGGAATCCAATTCTGGAGAAATTGTGAAAAGAAATTAACCAGATGGAGATCACAATATCTATCCTTGGGAGGTAGACTAACTTTGATTAACTCAGTCTTAGATGCCCTCCCTACGTATATGTTATCTCTCTTTCATAACCCCATTCAGTAGTTCAAAGGTTGGATAAAGTCAGAAGAAACTTCTTGTGGCAAGGCAATAAGGAAAGGAAGGGTTTTCATTTGGTCAAATGGAAGAACATTATCAGAAGTAAAGAACAAGGTGGACTAGGTATCAAGAACCTTGAATCCCAAAGCAAAGCACTCAAGGTCAAGTGGCTATGGAGGTACCATCACAGGAGGACCAAGCCCTCTGGTACAGGGTAATCAAGAGCAAGTATGAGCAACTGAACACATGGGTAACTAAAGAGGTTAACACCCCCTATGGTATTAGCCTCTGGAAATCCATTAGAATATTCTGGCAATTTCTCAGTAATCAATTAACTGTCAAAGTTTGAAATGGTAGAAAAACAAGTTTTTGGATTGATAAATGGGTGGGTACTGTGAGCTTTAAAGATCTCTTTCCTGACATCTTTGTTTTGGCAACACCAAGAGAAAACTGTTGCTGAAATGTTGTCACCACAAGGATGGAATATGATCTTTAGAAGAAACTTGAATGACTGGGAAATTCCCAGAATGATTGAACTTTTCAAACTACTGGAGAGTTTCCAAGGAATCCAACCAGGTGAAGACTATTTATGATGGCATGGGCACAACAAAGGAAGATACAGGGTGAAGGAAGGATATAAATAAACAAGTCTTATGGAGAATCAAGATTTCAAATGGCCTTGGAAGCAAATTCGGAGAGTCAAAGTGCCACAAAAAGTGGCATGCTTCACCTGGCTGCTAGCCAATGAAGCAGTTCTGACATTGGACAATGTGGCCAAGAGAGGTATATCTTTATGCAACAGATGCTCCTTATTTGGTAAGGATACAGAGACAGTAAAACACCTATTTCTACTGCAATTTCACTGTTCAACTGTGGCAGATTTTCCTTAATCTCAGAGGCATTTCCTGGAGTATGCCTAGTAAGATTGATGAGACTCTATTCAGTTGGGAGGAGGCTGGAGTTGAGGCTACAAACAGAGAAAGATGGAGGATAATACCTGCTTGTATAACTATATGGAGAGAGAGAAATGATAGATGCTTTGAAAATAGGGACAACAACCTGCAGGAAGTCAAGTTTAAATGTATTTTGTTGTTCTGTTTTTGGTGTACAAATGTCTACTCCAATGAGACTGAGTCAATCATAGATGGTTTAGGGCCATCTAGTTCCTGGTTTAGCATTGGCAGGACTTTAATCTTTTTCTTCTTTTTTTAAATATGGTTTCTCAGTACTACCTAAGTAGTAAGTACTGACTGAAATACAATGTTACTAGTGTCAATAAAAAGACATGGAAGTCCGACCAACTTAGGCTGTCGCTATGAATCCTCTATACCTATTCTGCTTCTCCTCAAACACATTTTATTATATTACTACATTTGTTTCATTCCACATGGCATCTTTCTTTTTGGCTTGTTCTAAAAGATAGCATACGTCTATATTTGTTAACTCTTTCACTCTATACTTCCAATTTCACCCTTAATGATATGTTCTTATAGTCATAGAAGTATTATGTCATCTTTAAGATACAAGTTCTAAAGGTACTTTTGGCGAGTCTTCTCTTTCTTTCTAAACTTCATACCTAGTCGAATATCGTCATGTAAAATAAAACTGAGGGAGTACTAAAAAATTTGCTTTATTAGGCATTCCAAGGGTTCAACAAAACTAGATAGCATAAATCCCACTTAGCCTATATCAATTTACAAGTCTCCAAAAAGACTAGGAAGATTATGTTCCTGAAAAACACCAGTCTAAAGCTTTGTGTACGTGTTCAAACAACTAAGTTATTGTTACCAATACTCAAAAAAAGAAAAAGTTTTAATCCCAACTGGATGATATAACCTATCTGGATTCTACTTCCACATGTATATTTTTAGCCATATCGACCTGGAGATTGTAGGTCTTTGAACAACTTCCATCCATATGAATAATGTGATTGCTACCTCCTGTCCTTAAAAGATCTCCCATCCTCTGTGATTGCTATTTCTTGTTTATTCTTGTTTAATTTCTATCATTTGTTTCTTTTGTGTTCAATTTCTGCCTTCTGTATTTTGCATTTCATTCTTATAACTGCCCTCTGCTTGCTATTTTCTTGTTCAATTTCTGCCATTCGGTCTCTACTCTCGTGTTCAATTTCTGCCATTTGGTTTCTACTCTCGTGTTCAATCTCTGCCTTCTGTATATACTATTAATCTATTGACCTTTTGTGTTTTATTACTGTCTTCTGCCATCTGGTTCTGGTTCGAATCCTGACTGCTGGCCTCTATGTCTTGTTCAAGTTCTGCCCTCTGTTTGCTGTTTCTTTGTTTTTTTCTTTCTTGCCACTGCTCCTTGTTGTATTAGTTTAGTATTGATTCCTGCTTGTTAAGTTTATATTTTCTTTAGTGGCGGCTTTGGTATACGATGGTAGACTAAGATCGTGTTCTCGATCGGGGACAGGGGTGAGAGTCGAGAGCCTCTATAATATGCTACCGCACTCCACTGGAAGAAATCTCAAGTGCTTCTTAGGGCTGGCAGTGGGACCGGGTTGTCCCGGCCCGGCCAGCGTCCCGACCCGCCCCATGTCCCGCCCGGCCCGGCCGGCCCCCTTCTTTTAGGGGTTTAAGGGGTGGGGGATGAGGGGACCGGTCAGGGGCCGGTTCACCCCTGTGGCCCGGTCGACCGGCCCGGTCCCGGCCCGGTTGAACCGGCCGGTTCACGGGATCCCCCCCTTTTTTTTTTTTAATTCAAAAATTGTTACCGTTTTTATCCGTTGGGGAAACGGCTAGTGGGCCCCCCCAACGGATTTTTGCCACTTTTTATGTTCCCAAACACCCCCTACCACCCCCTACTTTTTAAAATATTTAAATTACAAATTTAAACTTCTCAAATTTGAAATTTAAAACTTTAAAGTTGAAATTTGAAACATCAATCTTGAAATTTGAAAATTCAAACTTTAAATTTGAAAATTTATTTTGATATTTGAAAATCAAAAATTAAATTTAAAATTTATTAGCTAAAGAAGTTTAATTTCAATACAAATATATAAGTATTTAAAAATAAAAAAAATCTCCCGTCCCGTCCCGACCCGTCCCGTCCCATCACGTCCCGTCCCCTCCCCCAAAATCCCATCCCATCCCGTATATATAGTGGGACGGGATGGGACCTATTTTTGTCCCCCCAATCCCGGTCCCCCTCCAAATCCCCTCTAACCGTCCCCCGTCCCGTCCCGTCCCCCTTCGTCCCGTCCCCGTCCCCTTGCCAGCCCTAGTGCTTCTTGTGAAAGGGATAATCTTTTTTACAGCAGAATAGAAAAATCAAATTCTCTTAATCAATAGTCAGCTTATGATGAATCACTTAGCCTAATCAAGCCTACATCCCTATGGAAATCTTGAGTCTTTTCACAAGTCCTACAAGGTGTTAAGTCTTCTGAAAATGATTCTTCTTTTTTTTGGAATATGTCTCACAAGGTTTTACCTTAGTCCTACCATCGGCCCTTACTTCAGCTCCCACCTTAGCCAATACAAGTTGGTTTGCAAGCATCCCTTTTTTTGTGCAACATCCCCCTCAATCTCAAGCAGCTCAAGACATGGAACTATAGAATGTCCTCGTGCACATCAATAAAGGCATTTGCCAAAATAGTAGTAGAAGCAACATTCCATACAAATGCACGTAGAAATCTAGTCTCACATCTGTACTTACACCATTATGATTCACATTTGAGTAAAAATGCTTCAACACATGACCAAAATTGACAATGAAGAAGCTCCACTAAAAATTGACAACTGATGCTGTCCAAACAAAGTTCACAATGAACAGCATACTATAGTTCCATATACTTGGTAAAGTTCAGTTCTATACTGTTCATACAGTCGATTGATAAAAAAAAAAAAAGCAAATCAATCAATCAGATCCAGGATCGGAATCTAACAGATTCATCCTACTCGCAATCAATTGACCAAAATAACAGATCAATATCCAATAAACAAACCCTAACACCGAAATGACTACGGATCCAGGTGAAACAATAATCAAAATCAAGTACTGTAATTAACATAAAATTACCTTCCTGCACTTCTTCACCAGCCGTACGTTCACCAAAAACCTGTGAAAATTTCCACTCTAGCGGCGGTGGTGGACCCGCCGGAGCTTCCGCGACTTCTCCACCAACACCACCTTTCATTGAATCCCTTTTTTTAACCTCCTCCTTCCAAATAAAGCAATAACAGCCAAATAAATAAAACTGAAAATCCGCCGATCAAATCGAAGATTCTAGAATGTTCACTTCATCAGAAGCGATCGCCGGTAGGTTTTTTGGAATCGCCGTCGTCAGAAGAACACCATAATGGATTCAGATTCAATAAAACGACGACGTATTAGCCCCAACAACACAGATTGAACCGTTTTACGCCATCGGAAAAAAAATGTTAAGTTCTATCTATAACATCATTCTTCTTTTTTCTCTCTCTTCATTTTATATTTTTGCAGAAGATATGTTAGTGTTACTTGTCGGTGATGTAATTCTGTAAATGAGTAGTTTTGATTGGTTGAAGGTTTGTAAATTGTATACGTGGCAGTGACAGACTGTAAGAGTAGTGGAAAAAGTAATTATTATGTTATTGGAGTTCAGTACACGACCGGGCGTTGTTTGGAAGAACAACGAAGGTAAAGATTGTCTGAAATTGACGTTTATGTCCTTCATTTTTATCTTTTAAAAATTACAAAAAAGAAAATTACAAGTAAAATGTTTCTGATATAAATTTATGGGAAAATTGTGGAGAATGGCAAATTAAGGAAGTTAATTACATTAATTAAATTCTCTTTCGGTTATTTTCTTTAAAGGGCAAACTTAAAGTTAATTTGTTATACTAGGTCCCATGTTTTGTATAAAACATTTTCTCCAAAACAAAATCCTCTTTTTTCCTCTCTCCGTCCATTTTATACAATTTCCTCTTCTTCCTTCAATTTCTCCACAATTGCAATTTGAAACTACCAACTTCTCCTAGCACGCACATCAGAGCGGTTTTCTAAAATATTTCAAAAATTTCAAGGTACCGCTTAAAACCTATTTACATTATCAGTTTTTTTTTTTTTTTTGAATTTTTTAAAATTAATTTTTCACTTCAATTGTTAATCGCTTCAGAATTTTGGTTCAATTAATGGATGCCCAATCTCCACCGAAGAGATTTACAAGAGGTATACCATTGCATGTTCAAATTAATGTTGAAAATCCATCGTTTTCATTGGGTCTAACTCAGGAATTTGGGGAGATTTCAGGTTCATTGTCTAAATCTACTAACATGCAAGATATTAGATCCAAATTCAATAATGACCCAATTAGTTTTGTTGATGGAGGTCTGAAGAACACTGTTGATGTTGTTACTGGGTCTAATAAGAAAAGAAAACATAAAACTGATGTTCATACCTTTCACAATGATAAAAATGAAGCCGTTGCTTCTGGGTCAATTGAGCATAAGGTATGTGTATAATAATTATTCATATGTTTTATTTTGTTATGTTGATTAATGTCTTTTATACAATTATAAATGTATAAATGTATAATATATATTCGTACATGTTTTTGTGTTTCTGTTGATTTGTGCCTTATACATTTATTTATTTTCTAAATGTATAATATCTTAATACCTGCTTTTTATTCATGTCTTATAATGCCTAAATTACTGCCTCATTATACAACTGTGTGTATAAGTGTGTAATTTAGTCTGTCTAATTTACTGACTCATTATACAATTTGGTTAAAAGTGTATAATTTATTCTGACTAATTTACTGCCTCATTATACAAATGTGTGTATAAGTGTATAATTTATAATGCCTAAATTACTGCCTCCTTATACAACTGTGTGTATAAGTGTATAATTTATTCTGCCTAATTTACTGTCTCATTATACAATTCTTTTTATAAGTGTATAATTTATTCTGACTAATTTACTGCCTCATTATACAACTGTGTGTATAAGTGTATAATTTATAATGCTTAACTTACTGCCTCCTTATACAACTGTGTGTATAAGTGTATAATTTATTCTGCCTAATTTACTGCCTCATTATACAACTGTGTGTATAAGTGTGTAATTTAGTCTGTCTAATTTACTGCCTCATTATACAATTGGTTTAAAAGTGTATAATTTATTCTGACTAATTTACTGCCTCATTATACAACTGTGTGTATAAGTGTATAATTTATAATGCCTAAATTACTGCCTCCTTATACAACTGTGTGTATAAGTGTATAATTTATTCTGCCTAATTTACTGCCTCATTATACAACTGTGTGTATAAGTGTGTAATTTAGTCTGTCTAATTTACTGCCTCATTATACAATTGGTTTAAAAGTGTATAATTTATTCTGACTAATTTAATGCCTCATTATACAACTGTGTGTATAAGTGTATAATTTATAATGCTTAACTTACTGCCTCCCTATACAACTGTGTGTATAAGTGTATAATTTATTCTGCCTAATTTACTGCCTTATTATACAACTGTGTGTATAAGTGTGTAATTTAGTCTGTCTAATTTACTGCCTCATTATACAATTGGTTTAAAAGTGTATAATTTATTTATATTTGTGTCTAATACCACTATTATTTTTAGTAAAATGTATATGCTCTTTTTCAGGATGTTAAGTATTTAGGTCAAAGAGAACCAACAAGAATTCCGCACATGCAGTGTTACACAAATATTGACGTTATGAATGTTCTATCTTCAAAGCTTACTGAGTCACAGTACAGACAATTCTGTGGAAATACATGTTTCGCTCAACTATCTAGCATTCGTAGGTGTCACGTTCAGGCACAACTAATTAGGTGCATGTTTTTGAGAGAAATTGAAGGAAGCTCAAAAGATGCAATACTGATACATGTCAACGGCACTATTCTGCGTTTCACCATTCGCGACTTTGCTTTAATAACTAGGTTAAAATGTTCAGATAATGAGAATGATTTTGTCTTTGATACTGAAGAACCAAATAGGATTATTCATCAGTATTTGAAGTTGGAAAACCCGTCACCAAGAGTCAATTGATTGACAAGTTTGATAAAAAAAAATTGGATAGATAATGATGATGATGCTGTTAAATTTGCAATATTGTTCTACATTCATTCATTCATCTTTTCTGAAGAACCAACTGGTACTGTAATTGATAGAAAAGATTTTGATTTAGTTGAATCAGGCAGATACATTGACTATCCTTGGGGTAAAAAGGCTTTTGATATAATGATTCTGCATTTGCATACTAAGATCAAACATGATGGGAAGTATTTTAGGTTGTATGGTTTCCCACTTGCTTTGCAAGTGTGGTTTTATGAATGTTGTTCGAAATTTGATGATGAAATTGCTGTTAAAGTATCTGATCACATCCCTAGGATACTCAACTGGAAGACAAAAAAAGATTTCCCTCGTCTAAGCTATTTTGCTAAGGGCATATTCAGAGACGACAACAATCCGGTACGCACTGCACAAATATATGTATAATTTTATGGTTCGTTTATATAGTTACATATTTATACAGTTATATATAACTATAGTAGAATATATAACTGTATAAATATGTACCTGTATAAATACATGTATCAGTTTAGTCCATTTAAAACTATATGTATAAATATGCTCCTTGTATTATATTATTAGTTATATAAGTGTCTGAAAATGTATAATTATGCATATAATTATTCAAATTGTATAAATATAGCCTTATTTGTATATATAAACTTGTAAACTGTATAATAAAATATTTAACTGTTTGGACTGTATATGTATAGACTTAATTGTATAAATAAGTTTATGAACTGTATAATTATACATATATGAACATGTATATATTTTTCAGTTTTTTTTCAGAATCTGACTCCAACTGAAATGGAACTCAAGATTCTTGAATTACCCCCTGAGTATGTTCAAACAGAGCAATCGCCAACAGAAACAACAGTTGCAAATGATTCGGATGATGATTTTTTAGGATCCTCCAAGTCCAATAAATAATCGAGGAAAAGAAAAGGTTGATACTTGTTCGTCTCCTCCTAAGAAGAAATCAAGGCACACAATCAGTCATATTCAGAATAAGTCACCACCCCGAGTCATTTCTAAGCAGCGCAGTTTGACAAAGTCTCCTCGAAATGTCAATATTGCAAAAATAACTAAGGCACCACATCCGAAGAAGCAGACCAAAAAATCTTCTAAGATTCCAACAATTACAGGCATTAAGAAAAATGTTGACCTGAAAGAAAGTGTTGCTTCTGAAATTCCATCCACCAGCAAGTCACAGGATTTCAATATATCGCGTGATGAGTTTGATCGACTCAAACTTTCAGTATTTATTTATTAAAATGTTTTTTACGAAAATTATATATACCGTTAATGTTAATTATACATTTCAATGTCAGATGGAGAAACAGTTTACTGATTTAAGGAACTTCATTGAAATCAACTTCAAAGTTGTGTTGGATTCTATCAAAACCAAGAATGCGAAAGATAAGATTTTGTTAATATTGATCAATACATGTATATATATATATATATATATATATATATATATATACAGTTTTTTTTTTCTTTTCAGGGTGATGGTGTAGAAGTACCACGTAAAGTTCCAACAGTCGGTGTCGATCAGTCCGAAGAACCTTCTCTGAATTTACCTTCTGAATTGAACTGTCAATCTGTTTTGAATGATCTAAATGATCAAGAGGTAATATACTTATTTATCTTCTTTGTCATTCAAATTTTTATTGCGTTTTGTATACACTGTATATTTTATAATAATATTTTGCAGAACTTTGTTCGAGTAAATGTCACATCATCTAGTCCTGAAGTTACATTTCAGCAGTCACCTGCACGCTCTCCAGCTGGTCAATCAGATTTTAGCCCTTTAGTTCAACAATTCAGCACTCCCGAGCCACAGGTAATTTTTTTTATGAACAACAGTATCAATTTTGTAAAATATATATATACTAAACGTACAGATATGATGATTATACATATACAATTTAGTACCCATCTAACATATATATAATTTTTTAGTGTATAATGTAGTAACAAAACACAACTTGCAACAAACTATACAATAATATATAAATAAGTAATATGCAAAGATAATTTTGTGACAGGTTCACAACAGTTCTAATGTTCAAATCAACTTGGATGTTCAAAACACTTCCAATATTTCTGAGTTTCAAAACAATTTTGAGGTTTGAATTCTTGAATAACAATTTTTATTTTTTTATAATATATGTTTATATGTATATATTACTAATATTATACATTTAGACGGAGAAATGTGAAGTTGTTACAGTAGAAGTGGACAAAGAGGGATCCCAATTCATGAATGATCAAGCAGAATTCAACAATCCTTCGTTTGTATGTTATTGTCTTCGTAAATTAAAGGGGTTAAGTTGTATATAATATGATCATTAATTTATATTTTTTTGTCAAAATTTTGTCTATTGTTATATAACAGCAGGAATTATTGAATGTTATATATGATCAAACTGAAAAGATGGAGCAAGAAGAATTGAGAGATACAATCAAACCAGGATCATCCAACGCCGATGAATTAGTTGTTGAGGAAGATTTCGTCTTTCCAAAACCTCTTCAGATTGTAGATGATGATCAACAAAAAATTAATACAGAAAAAAGCATTGTGTTACATCCTCTATTAGCTGTGGATGAACACACTCCATTACCAATTCCAAGAGAAAGGCGTCCAGGCCCATTCAACACATCGCCTTATGTGACAACATTCAGTTCAGAGTCTGGTATAACAAATTATACTGTTTACATATTAACACAGTTATATCAATAAGTGTTCTACACACCTAAAAATAATATATGTCTTTATACATTTCAGGTAGTTCATCAAGGTTCCACTAGATGTTTGAACTGAAACATCCATTTGTTGCAATGTCGGATGTGGATCTTACGACTTTATATCTACATTTCTGGAAATGGTTAAATGAAGGGCTTCTTGTCAGGAATAGCGCAAAGTAAATTATTTAGTAATTACTAAATATACTTATTTAATCATATATGTGTATATTTGTATCAAATTTTCTTTTTATTTGAATTTTGATAGGATAGGCAAAGAAGAGCGATACAAAAAGAAAAAGTCTCGCTTACAGATGTGGTTTCATTTTGGAATTGTAACTGTCCAAAATAAGAACTGGTTCTATAGGCTTGCATACAAAGATCAATTGCTTGATGACTCGGTAAGCTTTACACAGTTCTATTTTTTTTATACAATTTACAGTTTTAGTATTTATACAATTTATGGCTATGTCTTTTTACAGCACATAGATGTCATTTTGTATTACATACGCAAAAGAGCCAAGTACTCCGACTCCGACAATAATGAATTCAGCTTTATTACTGTGGATTGCAATTTCAATAAACTGATTGCAAATGTGTGGGATGCTTATTACAATTTGGATAGTACAGTCAACAAGGAGAGTACAGAGGAGTCCATTATTGAGTACATTAATGGATACAGAATTCATGTTGCTGCACCTTGGCATACCGTTGATAACATCCTTATCCCTGTTAACATCGAGCAGATATTTCATTGGGTTCATATCGTTGTGTCCTTTAATGAGAGATGTATACATGTCTATGATTCTCTTATGGGTGGTTCACTACACGATTCGTCAGTTTCAAATGAGATCAAGAAATATGCACAACTGATTCCCATATATCTATCTAAGTCTGGTTTTTACGGGAAGAAAGGCATTAACATATCGTCACATCCGAAATACAAGTCCCATTTGAAGTTGACTCTTTTGAAATTATACATGTCAATGATATAACACAACAACATGAAGGAAGCCTGTAAGTCTTATTATTTCTCTTAATCAAATTTTTAATTTTAATTTTACACTGATCATACAAGCTGTTGTGTATAATTTCAGCGATTGGACTATATGTTGCTGCTTATGCAGATCATATCAGTAAGGAGAATTTGGTTCCAACATTTGATCCAGAGTTTACCCGTATTCAATACGCGTCTTTATTGTGAAATTATGGAATGCAAAAAATCCAAGCTGATGCCACCAGTGACAATGAGGCACCAGAAAGACCAGTCAGGATTCATAGGGACGTTGATATCAGTGACATGATCACAATTGATTAGAACCGTATTACTAGATTTATATATTTTTGAATATGCAAAAGACATAACAACTTGTGAACTTCTATGTTTTTGTATTGTAATATACTTGTTTGTTCAATTAAGTCTTTCACTATTTTTGTTTACAATTTAATACTTATACAAACTACATTATACAATATATATTTATACACTAACTGTATAAACATATGTGTATATTTTACTTTGTTTTTTTGATATACAAAATGATTATTATACAATTTTTAATAATGAGGCTAACTGTATAAATCTCAACAGTTTATTTTACTTTCTGTATTATTATACAATTAATTGTATAAATCTCGACATTTTATATAATTGTTAATTCATTATGAACTGTATAATTATACATTACTAGGATTATACAATTAGAAATTTCAAATTTACAAATAAGCTTATACAATTTATAGTTATACACTAACAGTATAAAAATAGGATTACATTTATGTTGGATATATACATATACATTTCAAGGCTTAAAAAATAGTTCAAAAAGTATACATATATATTCAACTTAAACAACAACATATATTTATACAGTAACTGTATAAATATCGACAGTTATACAATTGTAAATTCATTATTAACTATATAAGTATACAGTTAAGTATCTGTAAAATTTATACAAAATTTATAAAGTATAAATATACATTCAGCTTAAACAACAAATTATACAACTGCGTATTTTCCAAGCTTATGAATTGTAAAACTTTTACAATTATATATAATTGTTCTATTGAACTTATACGTAAAGTATTTCTGTATATGATGTACAATATAGACACAAACGATAATTCCTAATAATAGCATGAAGACAAAATAAAGAACAATGATTAGCACAATTAATACGACATAACAACTTTATTCCATATTGAAAATACTAACTCATACAGTTTAAACACAAAACTACTTCAGAATAAAATTCAATTGTATATCAAATCAAATTTTACAGTTAAATCGAATCGTAAAAACTTATTAAACTTCTTGAGGTCTATTTTACATGAACGCCTATTATGACCTGCAAATCCACATGTACTACATGTATGCTTTCCTTTTAGTCCAAGCAATTCACGTTTAGTTTTTGAACGGGGTTTATTTTTAGGCCTTCCGGGAGGTCTTTTGAATTTTGGAGGTCGGACTTCATCATATATTATGGCTTCAGGTATGACCCATTCTGAAAAGAAAGGCAATGGATAGATCGATATCTCATAAATCTTCAAAACCGTTTTTGGTTTATACAAATCTGAGCAATATCCATCGGCTACTAGACTTTTCCGCTTCAGTATAGCCCAAGCATGTTCACAAGAAATTTCTTCATATTGAAACTTCCCACAGCTGCATGTTTTATTCTTTAAACAGACCACAAAACTCCTACCATCATCAGTCACATTGTATATGTATTCAGTTGACGGCATAACCTGTTTCACACAAATAGATTTATGTATATGTATAAGTCTATACAATTTCTAACTGTGTGCATAACTCATTAATTAATAGTATATATACATAAAACATACCCCCATTCGTGTGCTCATTGCTTCATATTCGATTAGTAAATTTTGAGCCTTTCCAATCAATGGAGTAAATGTGCAGGCTGCCTCGTGTTTGTTGTCATGATTCCATCTCCCAAACATCAGTCTGACCTCTTCCAGAAAATTGAATATTGGTAATTCCCTTGCAGATACTAATGCAGCATTTATACTCTCTGCAATGTTAGACGTCATAGCCCATTTCCGATGAGTTTCTGCATGACACCTTGACCACTTATCATATCCAGCTAGCTCCAAATACTCTTTAACACCTACATCAACTTTTTTTACAGTATCCATCAGCCTGTCAAACTCAACTTTGTTGCAAGTCTTTGCCATTGTATAAAACACAGGACTTAGCTCCTTGGATGCCTTCCTAAATTTCTTCTCTACATTACCCCACAATTGCCACATACAAGCATAATGTGGCACATTTCTATACACTTGAGTCACTGCCTTTATGATACTTTCATTTCTATCTGACACTACACACATATTAATCCTTTCACCATAAGCCTCCCTTAGTTGTAGAAAAAACCAAAACCAAGCTGCATCATTTTCCGAATCAATGATACCATATGCCAGTGGAAAAATATGTCCTGCATTTTAATTTACACACACATTAACATTTTTGATGAAAATTGAACAATAAAAAATAAATGAATCATACCTGCTCCGTCAGTTGTACTTGCAGCAACAAATGTTCCATTATACGGTCCTCTTAGGTGACTTCCATCCACAACAATTACAGGCCTGCAATGTTCAAAGCCTTTTATAAAACTATTCAATGCAACAAAAACTCATTTTTATCTGTTTTCTTTAGACGTATATGCGAGCCTGGATATGTAATATTCATCATATACGAATATGCTGGAAGCTTGCTGTAAGATGCAGCTACAGTCCCCCTCAATGAAACTAGAGCCTTTTCTCTAGCCCTCCAAGCCAACGAGTAATTTACATCAACTCCCAAATATATCTTTACATCACTGCGAATATCAGAAGGTGTATATTTTCTCTTGTGATCAACAAGTTTGGGTTTAACGATCCCTCCAATCAGCATGCTTGTGGCATGTTTTTGTGAATACACTTTATCCTTCAAAGGACAAGTATGGTCTGTATTAAATGCTCTTATTCTAAACATACCAGACTTTTTGACATTAGATGCTTTCATTAACCATTCACATTCATCAGAAATACACTCCAGTGTATAACTACATTAGCAAAAATAACACAACACATCAATATATAAATAATTAAAACAACTTATACAGTTACATATTTGTATGTATAAAGCAGGTACCTGATTGCGTTTGACCTCACTGTTCTATATTGAAATCTTTTTTCAATTGCATATTTTTCCATCACAGATTTCAATATGTCTTTGGTCTTATACACTTGGTCTACCTCCACGAACTTATTACAAGGATCTGAAATAACTCCATTGCAGCTCCCTGACCCCAAAATACAAAGCGGCTCTACCAACTCACCAATAGTCAGCTGCCTATTATCAAATTCATCATTTTCATTGATGCTAATAGATGTTATCGTATCACTATCCTGATTTGAACTTCCACACAGTTCATTAGTACCAATTATACTAGGCAGTTTGCTAATACACAGTGGATACTTGTTAAACTCATTTCCAGACTTTTTAAGCATAATATAAACTCTAACACCCATGTCGTTGTGAATCAACATGGGTGTCTTGCTTTCTTCAATCTTATACTCAATTTTGAGTTTATTCACATTCGTATCAATCCCTAGTTGCATTGCAATGACATTATACAACTCATTATACGATGAATTTTCTTTAAAAATCACCCCCTCAATTGTATAATCAACGTAACAATTGTCATTATCCCATAGACCGAATACATAACCAATATAGCCAGTGAAGCCATTTTCAGAATTTCTGTATACAAAATCAAATTATATACATATACATTTATAAGCTAAAGAAATGCAGCAACAAACAGAATATGTACTTATACATATTACAGCAACTTCAGTTTTAAGCTTATACACATTTTCAAATTATTCAAAAAAAATCTCTGTATATACAAAATTATAGCTTTATAGAAGTATACAATTCAATAGCAACAATAAAAAAGTACATGAATATAATGGACAAATTTGTATGTAATAGATAACAGTTCCATACAATTATACAATTTACCAAATAACACTATACATGATAGATTCAAACATACAAACAACAATCTAATACACTTAAACACTTATACATATTATGAAAATTCGAAAAATAAAATTAAGATGTAATGTATAAAACGAAAACATAATAGTTGCATAACTCAAATCAGATCACATATACAGTTCCAAATTCAAACAATTCTATGATTGGAGCAAATCTCAAATCAGTAATTCCAACTTAACAACAAATTTTTCAAAATTTTTTCTATAATTCACATTAACTAATCAAATCAATCACGGACAAATATTCACATCTCAATATACATTCAACTGATTTGATGAAATTGAAAAACAAAATTTAAATTTTAAACACCATTGTCGACAAAATCAAAAACACAATCAGAATTATCTTTTATTTCTATCTCTAAAAACAAATTTATCTTGCTTGATTGCTTAAAACCTTCAATAGCTTGATCAATTTTTTGAATTGTCTACAATGGAGCTATTTCGATCGAAGGAGAAAAAGGTAGACTGAAACTGAAATTGATTTCGCGTGAATTGTGGGATTTTTTCCTTATTTATCTGCCGCATTTTTTTTTTAAAAGTTGGAAGTGTATAAATGGATCAGTTATACACAAAAGAAGACTCGTAGCAAACTTTTAGTTTGCTACGGAACGCAATTTTGTTTTGTTTGCTAAAATATAAAATTGTCAATTTTTTCTTGGGATAATTGTATATAATAGCAAACTAATAACCTAAAATAAATAGAGTAGCTAGGGTTTGATTTAATTGAGCTCCATAGCAAACGTTTGCAAAAAATTGCCAGGCGTCTCTCTCCCAAATATCTCGCTCGCCACTCTCCTCCAATCTCTCGCTCGCTTCCTCACTTTTTATACAAACACAAGTGTATAAAAATTGTTTCTAATTGTATAAAGCAGAGGAAATTGTATAAATACATATATTTTTGTTCCCCTCTCTCCCCTCTCCCAGATCTCGCTCGCCACTCTCCCAAATCTCGCTCGCCACCATCGCCTTTCTCACTTATACAAACAGAAGCGAAATGTATAATTGCGTTTCAGTTTGTATAAAGCATGAGAAAATTGTATATACACATGCAAGTACATATATTTTCGTCCTATACACTTATAATTATACAATAAAAATACTCCCCTGCCCAATTTCTTTTGCCTTTTTCTCTTTCTCGTTTTATACAAATTTCAAAATTGTATCTAATTTCTCTCTTTCTTGTTTTACACAATTCAATTCAATTGTATATTCCCTGCCAAGTCTCTTTTGTCTTTCTCTCTTTCTCATTTTATACAAATTCAAATTGTATATAATCGTTCTATACACTTATAATCATACAATTCGTTTTATACAATTCGTTTTTATACAAGTGTCTGCCCAAGTGTCTTTCTCTTTCTCGTTTTATACACTTCGTTTTATACAATTCGCTTCAAATGTATATGTATAGCGAATTATACAGTTTCTATGTTTGCTATGGAGCGCAATTATGCAAACTTTGCTATAGCATACAAATATGAATTTTTTATTTGCTATATGTGAAAGTTGCCCTTTTTTCTCTGCTATATATAAAATTTACCCTAAATTTATTGGATTAAGTGGATTGTCCATTAAGCTTATTCATGAATTTATGTTTGTCAAGATATGTATTTCCAAGGTGATATGTACTTTGGTGTATAACTATATATATTTCAAAGTGATATGAACCTTGATGATAATTATGTATAATTCCAAGGTGACATTTGGATATGATATCTCATACTATAAATAGAGATCTCATTCACTATCGTATGGAACACTTGAATAAGAAGAAAAGTTCTCTTCATCATCTTGATATCTTGTATCCTTCTTTTTATACTTATCTTGCTGTGAACTTGATTTTTCAAACACGTTATTAGCATGAGACTCTAGCCAATTGAGAGTGAGTTATAGTTTTTCATTAACTCATGTTTTGGTTGATCTCGTTATGAGAATTAAGGTACTATATGCATAAAATTATGATACAATAGTGTTCAGTCACTGACATTGACCAGGAACCAAAGGCATATACTACTATTGGTTGAATATGACATGTTCTACAAAATTTCTTAAATGGAAGAAAGTATAAAGTTTTAATAGCATGAGTTTGAATATTATGCTCAAACGGTGAGTTATGTTGTACTTCGGTCTATTATACCATTGGTTGAGGGTAAGACGGTTGATTCAAGCCCCATCGCATCAAAAGGGTAAGACATCAGGTTAAGTCTAGATGCACATAATGAAAAATGTTTGAAGGTAAAATGGTAGATTCATGTTCTATCGCATCGAGAGGGTAAGACATCAATATGAGTTTTGATGCACCATAGTTCGGTTCAAGTACCATAAAATTATGACGTAGCACGCCTTATATGGGTAAGACATTGAGTGTGAGTCAATGCACCACTGTGATGATAAGATGATGACTAAGGCAAAATAATATATATTTTTTTATGAAAAATCTTGAAATTCATCTCATTGAATTTGTTCTATTCCCTAAAGCGAATGTGGTAGCAATCAATGATAAGTTTGAAATCTGCCCAATTGCTTCATTCAATAATATGAATGTGGTAGCAGTGAATAATAAGTTTGAAAGAAGACAGTTGATTAAATGTATGAATAGGGGCGTGAAGGGACAAATTATAATAGTCATTGTTGTGGTACTTATAAAAGGGAAGAATAATATGAATTATTCAAATTCAAACTGTGAAAATAATTATATCATCAAAGCCGTATGAAATGTCATTGAACACAGGTTTTCATGCAACCTTATTTGTTAAGTTTTATAAATCCTCCATCAAAATAAAGAATATAAAGTGATGGTGCACTTTATCTTTCAAAGTGATGTTGACGTGTGTCATGGAAATATGATAAATTTTAAAGGCATGACAAGGTGCTTATAATGCAAATTTATGAAGTATACACAAATGATTAATTCCTTCATTGACAAGAATGTGACTTGTGAGCATCGTAAATGTAGACCATTCTTGAAAGTGAATGCGTCAAAATATGAAGAAAAAAATATGTATAAGAACATATCCATGTATGATTGGAAATATGTCACAACTCACCTCTAGAGGAAGTTTGAGAGAAATAAATAAATTTTATTTGGCAGGAATGATCAGTGGTCGTGTACATTGTGGTATGTTTATTGTGAACTATCGAGAGGGCAAAAGAAAGAAGTAATTATTGCCTATAAAAGTTATGGTCATGACCAAAATAATATTATTATGTGGCAATACAAATTTGTCATTGATTGTGTACCAATGGTACAACAAAAAAGGAAACATGTCTTCTCGTAATGATTTTGACCATGACAATAATTCTCCTTCACCATAAGGATGGTGTCATGGAATATGTGATAGTACACAAAATTAATTGCAAGCTCTAACAAGTTGTGTTATTACCAAAGGAATAATATTGGAGTTGTAGTAAGTCTCAAAATAAACTTTTTAAATTTCGAATGAATTAAAAATAAATATTGGAACTATAAATTGTTAAAAGATTTATTATCTTCAGATTACTACTATCGAAGTAGGTTATAAATATTTGGAAAAATGCATAAGTACCCCCTACGCTATGACCGAAATCTCAGAGACACACCTAAACTTAACTAGAGTCCTATTACCCCCCTAAACTAATTTAAAATGAAATAAATACACCACAAACATTGACATGTCATAGAGAGTGTGCACCTTATCTTAAAGGCAAGTGATGAGTGCACAAATTAGATACATATCATTTTTTAATTGATCACTTTTTAATTAGTTACTACCCATAATTATTGATAATAAAACTTATATAAATTTAATTATTTTTGTTTCTTTCTTTGTAAAATATTTATTTTAATTTATTTCACTTTTAAAAAAAATTCAGTTAATTAATAATCTTTTCATTTTTAATTATTTTTGCTAAATTGTGTGCATTTAAAAAAATAATTTAAAAGTGTCCTTTAATTTTAATGTTTTAATATTTTTATGTTTTATTTGATTTTCTTCACTTATTTTGATATCCGTCAAAATTAACTTATTTTAAATACAAGACATTTGAGATCAAATCAAAATGAAAGACAAAGAAAATAAACCCAATAGAAAAATAAAAGAGAAAAAAATTTAATGTAAGTAAAAAAAATAGTTTTAATACAAGGTAAAAAAATGTTAACTTAATTTAAATACAAGATAAAAAATAAGAATATTTTTCTTTAAAAAAATCATTTTTTTTAAAATACGAAATATTATTTTTTAAAATTAAGAAATATTTTTTAAAATTTTTATTTTTTTCTAAAAAAAAATTTTAATTAAAAAAATTTACACACATGGCGGGCAAGTGTGTACAAACACAACCAACTTAGGTGGTTGAAGGTGTCACATCAGCACAAAAGGTGCACAAAAATACGAATAAAATGAGTTCAGGAGATAATAGTATCTTTGTTAAGTTTAGGTGTGCCTCTACGATTTTGGTCATAGGCTAGGTGGTACTTATGCATTATCCCTGAATATTTTATGTAAAAGATTACCCACTTTTTCCTCTTGTTTCTTGCACAAAAACATGGACATGTTGATGAAATCACATGCAAAAGTAAATTATAAATGTACTGAAATAAATATCAGTTGGCATGACCGGTTGACCATTCTGATTTAAATGTGATGCAAATGTAATTGAGAATTCATGTGGCTTATATGATGAAGAAATAAAATATTTTTCAAGAATTCTCTTGCGTTGCTTGTTCTCTTGATAGAATTATCATTGTATCAGCTAAGGTTGGGATTGTATTCTCTGAAATTATTTGAAACATATTAAAAAGGTGAATATGGGTCCATTCACCTGCCATGTGGATCATTTGCAACTATATGATGGATGTGTTTATGCGATGATCACATGTGATTTGTTGTCAACTTACAAATAGGTGTTTGTAAAGTTGTTTGCTCGAATTGTTAAATTAAGAGCATAGTACCAAACTATGAAATTCTACTGATAATGCTGGTTGGTTTAGCAGAAATTGTATGCCTCAATTTATAGCTAAACCATTAATTATGAGAACGAATCTCCCAAAAAGAAATTTGGTATGAGATGAATTTATTTAATATGCAGCAACGCTTGTATGCATCAAGCCAACAAAGGTCCCATATCAAAATTGGTTCAGGGTCAGAAACCAAATAATTTTCATCTAAAATGTTAAATGTGTGGTTATGATTTTAATTTCTCCACCACGTACAAAGATGAATTCCCAAATAAGGTTGGGATGAATGTTAGATTTTCTAACATTAGGGGGAGAGATGATTAACAGCTGAAAATCATGTGAGGTTAATTATAAATTATCTAGATCCTTGTTAAAAGAAAATGTTAACTTGTAGTTCAAGGGAATTTTTTTTTGTATAATGTTGCAAATTTATTACAAGATGAATTTACTCACCCTATGATATAATTCAATTGCAAATGCTCTAATGAGAAGTCCTTGAAAGACAGAGCCTATGATACGTCTGTAGCGTAATAGATCAATCGATTCCAGATGTAAAATTCCTTGAAAAAAAAGAGGAGAAAATAATTAATATGGCCATGATAATGAGGCAAGTGCTGTAAAAGAGCACCACAACATAACAATTCATAAAATCTTGAAAAAGGTTCAGGTACCTGAAAAATGAAGAGATCTCGATAAGTTATGTCATATTGGAATCGATATTAAATAACTGTCGAAGGTATCTTTGATATGAAGTAACACTCAGTGAAATAAATTGTGACGAGGATCCTGAATTCAAATTTGTTATAGAGTGTGGACAGACAAATGATTGGTGAAGTAAAATGCATAATTCAAGCATATTTTGTTTCACTTAGAAAAGTGATGTTTTGGACAGATAGTCCATAAATTAAAGTATATTGTCAGTGGGTTACACATAAGTTATTATGCGATGGTATAACCGTAAGATATCAAGTACGACTTGTTTCTTAGGGCATAAAGGTTTGTTGCAAAAATCCTGACATTATTGGAGATGTTTTCTCCTATGGTGGATGCAGTGAGATTTGTTTTGATCTGGCAATATTTGAAAACTTGAATGCATATAATGAATCATTATCATGTCTAGCTAGACAATACCAAAAGTCATATGAAAATCCTTGAAGCAACCAAGGTGTCTGAAGCATATAAAAGTTTGAAGGAAACTTTTTCAATAAAGCTTCAAGAATTCTTATATGGATTGAAATAATCAAGGAAGAAAAGGGTACAAAAAAGACCCTAATTATCCTTGCATTTTTTATGAAAAGGTCAGGATCTGAATTTATTATTAAATGTGTATGTTGATGACTTGAACATTACTAACAGTCTTAAGGAGCCTTTAAAAACTATTGAGTGTTTGAGAATGGTTGACCTAAGATTGAGAATTTGACGAATGAAATATTTGTCCATCAATTAACATACACAAAAAAGTTTTGATGCGATTTTTATGGATAAATCACATTCCCTGAGTACCCCAAATGATTATGAATCGCTTGACATAAATGATGATTCAGTTTGTTCTCAAAAGAAGGATGAAGAGTTTTTTGGTGATGAAACTCCATATCTTTAGTGCAATCAAGGCACTAGTGCATCTTTCTAACAATACTCGACCACATATCTGTTTTGCAGTAAGTTTACATATAAGATTCAAATCTTCCCCAACAAAAGGTCATTGAAATGGTGTTAAGCACCTACTTGAATATCTTATAAGGACCATAAACATGAATTTATTCTATTTCGAGGAATCCAAGTCAGAACTGATTGATTACGCATATGTAAAATATTTATCTGATTCACATAAAGCTCGGTCTCAAATATGCTATTTGTTTACATGTGGAGGCACAATAATATCTTGACAATCAATGAAGCAAACGTTTGTAGCCCACATGCAGAAATAATAGCCCTCTATGAAGCAAGTTGAAAGTGTGTCTGGCTAAGATCAATGACACACCATATTCAGAAAAAGAATATACCGACCACAATGTAGAAGATAATCAACTGCAAATAAAAGTGTCCACAAGATAATTACTGTTGTGAACAAGTTTAATGTGCAATTTACTTGCAACAACAATGTCATAACGAATATAATGATTTTTCAATAATGTATTCGACTAAGTTCAAAGTCTCGTCATATCATCAAATCAGAAAATGATATATCATGATGAGTTCAACGATGCAACATCTTCGTGAATGTGATTTGATCACAAAGACACTGTCAATATCAATATTTGAGAAGCTGGTGTGCAAGATTGGAGACATCATCGCAAGAAATTAAGTGATGTTTTAATCAGGGGAATATAATACGCGTTGCACTCTTTTTACCTTGACCGAACTTTTGTCCCATTGGTTTTTCCTGGCAAAGTTTTTAATGAAGCAACAAATAGTGTGTATCAAGAGATATGTGTACTCTTTTTTCTTCGCTAGAATTTTTCTAGTGAGGTTTTAACGAGACACATTATCTATCGACATTCAAGGGGAGTGTTATAAATTCATTGGATTAAGTGGATTGTCCATTAATTTTATTCGTGAACTTACCATGTCATGATAAGTATTTCCAAGGTGATATGAACCTTGATGGATAACTATGTATTGTTCCAAAGTGATATGAACATTGATGATAACTATGTATAATTCCAAGGTGACCTTTGGCTATAATATCTCAATACTATAAATAGAGATATCATTCACCATTATATGACACACTTGAATAAGAAGAACAGTTCTCTTCTTCATCTATATATCTTGTATCCTTCTCTTGCTATGAGCTTGATTTTTCAAACAGAATATTATAATGTGAATAAATATAAGAAATTATCGTTTTATTTTTGTGTGCTTATTATGTTGTAAAAACTAGGTCTAACCCATCGATGACCACCTAAAGTTGACACAAATTTTCATTTAGACACTTTAACTAGGCTTTGTTCATTCTAGACACTCATGTCATGTGACGAGAGTAATTTCTTTCAATAGATTTCATCATTTTTTTCTTTTTGACGAGATAGTCAAAATTATCAAGATCAGATAATTTTTGCTTTCCTAGAGGTAAAATTGCATATCGAAGGACCAAAAAGGAAAGGGATCTTAGTAGATTATTATGGCTAGAGCCTAGATGTGAGCAATAAAAAGATATGCACCACCATTAAAACCTCCAGATTCACGGTCTAATCTAGTGTTTTTTTTCTTCGATGAAGTTTTTATAAATTTCGGCAATGTTTATGACAATCGAATGGTGAAAAAATTAGGAGGGGGAAGGTTGGATACAATGGTGGATGATGGAGGTGGTGTTGGAAGGAGTGAGAAGGAAGAAGAAGAAACAAAAAATAAAAATAAAAATGTAAGATATTTAAAATTTTCACGCGCTCAAGAATAGTGTAACACACACAATATGCCAACTCAACAAAATGTGTCAAAATGACACAATAAGATATGACATGAGGTGTCTAAAATGAACAAAATCTAGTTAAGTGTCTAAATGAAAATGTGTGCCCACTTTAAGTGGTCACCGATGGATTTGACCTTTTTTGCTGACATGACATATTGAGTGAGATACACTAACTACCAACGTGTGAAATTCTTGTTTAATTCATTTTTATTTTATTTTATTCGTCTTTTTCCCATGTTTTAACCACCATCTCCCAAAACTTAAACTCCTTCCGTGGAGAAGTAAATTTGATGGTGTTAATTAGTAAAAACAAAAACAACCAATATTATAGTAGATCAAGCTATAATTAATTTGATATATGAAATAAATAGAAATAGTAGATAAAAACAATTGAGAAAGATCAAACAAGAGAGTCTTGCGTCTTAAGTGAAGAACTAATCATAAACTTGAAAGAAAGGATTTTAACGAAAAAGCAATTTGGGTGGGGGAGAAGAGGGAGTTCAGGTAGTGGGGCTGATGGGAAAAAATGGTCTGGATGGGGGAGGGGTTTGGGGATCGGGTGGTGGGAAAGGGGTGGGAATTGGGGGGGGGGGGGGGGGGGAGAAGATAATATATGATAGGTTTTTTTTTAAAAAAAATTATTTAGGCTTTTAAAAATGACACATGTCATTGAGCGATTGACCATTTTTTTAATACAAAATTGATTATTTAAAAATTATATATGACATATATGCCACATGTCTTTATTTAATTCGTCATTTTGACATGTCATCAGTGAGTGTGTTACACACACCTTACACATTTAACTGATTGTCAAAAAAGTGTCAAAAAATATTACGGGGCATGACATGAGGTGTCTAAAATGATCAAATCCTAATTAAAGTGTGTAAGTGAAAATTTGTGTCAACTTTAGGTGGCTACCGATTGGTTAGCTCCAAAAACTACATAAAATGGTCATCAAACCTAAAATATCTACAAACTCATACCCAAACCTAAAATAATTGTTCATATACCTATTCTCTCATAAATATTTACGACACATACATCCTCCCCTTCTTTAGCCCATTTCTTTATGTATAAACTACACCAAATACTCATTCAACAAGAATTAATTAGGGAAAATTGTCTATAATAGCAAACTAATAAATCAAATTAATTGCTATAACCACCCTTTGATTTAATTGTGTTCCGTAGCAAACTGTTTGTCAGTCACCTCTCTTGCTCAAACTCTCGCTCGCCACTCTCCTCTCTCGCTCCATCTCTCGCTCGCTTCCTCTCACTTTTATACAAACACAAGTGTATAACATCTGTTTCTATTTGTATAAAGTGAGAGGAAATTGTATAAAATACATATATTTTTGTTTCTCTCTCTCCCCTCTCCCAGATCTCGCTCGCCACCCTCGCCTCTCTCGCTTATATAAATAGAAACGCAATTTATACATTTTGTCTGATTGTATAAAGCGAAATAAAATTGTATATACACATGCAAATAGATATATTTTCGTCCTATACACTTATAATTATACAATAAAAATACTCCCCTGCCCAGTTTCCTTTGCCTTTCTCTCTTTCTCGTTTTATATAAATTCAAATTGTAGATAATTTCTCTCTTTCTCGTTTTATACAATTCGATTCAATTGTATATTCCCTACCCAAGTCTTTTTTGCCTTTCTCTCTTTCTCATTTTGTACAAATTCAAATTGTATATAATTGTTCTATACAATTCATTTTATACACTTCGTTTTATACAAATTCTCTGCCCAAGTCTCTTTCTCTTTCTCGTTTTATACACTTCATTTTATACCATTCGCTTTAATTGTATATGTATAGCGAATTATACATTTATATGTTTGCTATTGAGTGTAATTATGCAAATTTTGTTATAGCATACAAATATGAATTTTATGTTTGCTATATGTGAAAGTTATCCAATTAATTATGTGCATACCCCTGATTGACTATTACTCTATCGGTTAGCTTTTATTTTCTTTTTATATTTCTTTATTTGGTTGTTTTTTTCTTTCTCTTTCTTTCACCCAAGATTTTTGATTTGTGTATTCTATTTTGCCAAACTAATTTAATTATTTTATTCTTTAGTTTTCTTCTTTTATAATAATTTTTTATATTTTATTTTATTTTTTCAAACATAAAAATAAAATATAAAAAAAATAAGCAAATTATTTTCATATATTAATAAATAAATAAAGGACAAATGATAGTTTAGTCCCTGTGTTATTAGCTTATTGTGATATTGGTCCTTGTATTATTAGACTAAGTATATTTGACTTTTAATTAAATAGAATGGGTAATTTTAGTCCTTAATACCTAACTTAAAGTTAACACCGTTAACTTTTGATAATTTTTAAAAAAATAAAAGATTTTTTTTATTAAAATTAATATAATAATAAGAACTCTAAGCAATAATGTCACCAAATTTCTTCTTTCGTCTCTTTTCTTCTAATCTACAAATAATTTGAAGTTAAACACTCATATATTAGTAGATGAGCGGAAGAAAAAGAAATAAGATCACCAAACATCTACAATTAGTAAATTTAATATTTATTTATTTTAATTTCACTCTGTGTTCGATGCTTGTATTGGAGCTTTCCTAAATTTGAGTTTTGCATTACAGGACATATTTGAGAGGTGCTTCCAATAAGATTTTTTCTCCATATCCATAGTTGAACACAAGACCACCACTGATTAAGAGTTGAAAAGTCCTATCATTGCACCATAATCTACTTTGATGAATATCAATATTATGATGTTAATGACAACCAATAAAAGGGCAACAATGTTCTGCTATTCCGAGGCCATATACTAATAATTGAATCACAATTTTTCCATTTGCTCTTATTTCCAAACTTTTACAAGTTTATTGAAGAATTATGATAAATTATTTAAAAAGTGTTAACTTAGAAGATTTAAAAACTTAAAGGATGGCAAGAGTTTTCAGAGTTGAGATTTTTAAAGAATAATTAAAAAGAAGAGATATAAGTTAGCGGTGTTAACATCAAGTTAGGTAAAAGGACCAAAACCAGGATAAGGTAATAATATAGGGACTAAAACTATTATTTTCTCATAAATAAAATTAGATTAAACTACATGAAGAAGTACCTAACAAAATTTATAAAAAAAATGAATAATTAAACTACATCTAGGAGTAATTAAGAAAAACACTTTATTTTTTTATTTTTGTATATCGTTTTTATCTTTTTCTCATTTATCATTTTATTTCGGGTATCATTTGATAATGTTTTAGTATTTGTTTCTTTGTAATTTTTTTCGTTTTTCTCTTAATTCCTTTTTTTGGTTAGTTTATATTTTTATTTTTTTTTATTTTTCCTCTTTCTATATTTTTGCTATATGAAACACTCATTAATGATATAATGACAGTATATGATATGTTATGAATATACGAAAACAGCCGTTAAAGATTCCACAACAGTATATGAATCTATGAAAACAGTCATTAATAATACAATGTCAATATATGATATGTTGTGATGGTATCATTGAAAAATGAGTTGGTTGTACATGAACATTTCAAAAAATCTTAATGATGCTATAAAAGTATATGAGTATATAAAAACAATCCTTAATGATACCATATCAATATATAATATGTTGTGATGGTATCATTGAGAAATGAATCAATTGTAGATGGAGAGGCGAACCCAGGATTTAAATATCTTGGGTGCACCTATATAAATATAGCTCAAATATAAGGTCTAAGCTAAACTTAAAATAAAAATAGGCATAAATAGGATTTGAACCCTGGTCTAAAGGGTGGTATCTCTACATTCTACAAATTGTCCAAGAGCACTTCTAGGTTTTTTATGAGTGCACTGTTAAATATATCTTACTTTCTACCAGTTTTTCAAAATATATATACATATACATATAATTTTTTCGGAAGTTACCGGGTGCACGTGCACCCCAAGGCATAGGGTGGGTCCACCCCTGTGTAGATGAATGGTTATAAGAAACCTTAGGACTCGTTTGGTAGGCGGTATTAGATAGAATAATCCATGGATTAAAATTTAATCCAACTAATACATTGTTTAGTTACTTCATTTAATTTAATCCATGGATTGCTTATCCATCATATATGGTCTTATCTTATCCCTAGAAAATGGAGGGATAACTAATCCAAGGTTTGTTAAACCTTGGATAAGACCCCTAAATGACTAAACTAACCTCTTATTCCTATTTCTAAATTTCTTTTGTTTTAATTTCCTTTTTATTTATATTGAAATGGTTATAAATATTTTTTTTAATTTTTCAAATTCGTTTAGTGTAATTTAATGATTTCACTAATATTTTTTTCTCTATTTTTTTTATTCAAGATAGTTTGTCGATTATCCACTTGAACTATTTTTTTTATTTTATATTTTTAAAATAAGCTTTATGTATTGAACAATTTAAGTAGTCTTAAATCTATGTTAAGTTTAAGATATATACTTGACCAAAAAAATTAGAAATACATTGTGTCATCAATGATCATCTTAGTGGTACATCACACCTTAAAATTAATAACAATTTTATGTATATATGTATTTCATTTAACTAATTAAAAGGAATAGAAAATTCTTTAAAAAAAATTAACTGATCTGATGGTTATCTATCTTGACCCAATTACATAAAATAAACACTCATAATAACACAAGGGTATAATAGGAAAGAATTTTTTAGAGTTTTAAATCAAACACAAAATTAAGTGGAAAGTAGTAAATCAAACACTTGACAAAAAATAATCCCTGCTCTACTAATCTGTGCGTTACTAATCCCTGCGTTACTAATCCTTGCATTATCAATGTTTGTACCAAACGATCCCTTAATGATGTCATATCAGCATATGGTTATATTATTATGGTATATTATTATGAAATGAGTGGTTTTGTAAATAAATGAATGAGTGAAACCTTAGTGCTACTGCAACAATATATTCATATACTGTAATGGTATCATAAATGATATGAGGAGTGCTATCAATACATAAAATAGTCCTTAATAATACCATGTCAATATATAATTTAGTTATTAACAACAAACCCTAATGATCACTTAATAAATTAGTTATGAACCAAAAAGTTTAATATTTATATATTATTTTAGTATCATTTATGAACTTAGTTATTAACGACAAACCTTAATGATACTTATTCACTGAATATATGTTATTTTAGTATTACTTACCAGATTAGTTATGAACAACAAAGCTTAGTGATACCGATATAGTAGAGATATCTATTTTAGTATCACTTAATAAATTAGTTATGAACCAAAAGCTTAATGATACTCATACAGTATTTATATACTATTTCAGTATCACTTACTAAGTTAGTTATTAAGAACAAACCTTAATGATACTCATTCGGTAAATATATACTATTTTAATATCACTTAATAAATTAGTTATGAACAAAAAGGTTAATAATACTCATACAATATTTATATACTATTTTAGTATCACTTACTAATTTAGTTATTAGCAACAAACCTTAATGATACTCATTCAGTATAGATATACTATTTTAGTATCACTTAATAAATTAGTTATGAACAAAAACTTAATGACACTCATGCATTATTTAGGGATAATGCACAAGTATCCGCTCAACCTATTAGACACACTTATGTTATACTAAGGTCCTATTGCCCCCTTGGACTTATTTTATAAATAATTTTTTACCCCTTTTCGGTCTACGTGGCACTATTTTATGGGCCCAACTTGTGTTGATATTATTTTTCAAACTATTGCCACATAGGCCGAAGAGGGGTAGAAAATTATTTATAAAATAAGTTTAGGGGGGTAATAGGACCTTAATATACTATAAGTGTGTCTCTGAGATTTCACGCATAGGTTGAGGGTACTTATGCATTTTCCCCAGTGTTTATATTCTATTTTAGTATCATTTGCTAAGTTAATTATTAACAACAAACCTTAATGATACTCATCCAATAGAGATATACTATTCCAGTATCACTTAATAAATTAGTTATGAACAAATAGCTTATTGATACTATACATTATTTTTCTATTATTTTAGTATCACTTACTAAGTTAATTATTAACAACAAACCTTCATGATACCTATTTAGTGGAGATATATAATTTTAGTATCACTTAATAAATTAATTACGAACAAAAACTTAATGATACTCATACTGTATTTATATATTATTTTGATATCACCTACTAAGTTAATTATTAACAACAAACCTTAATGATATCCATTCAGTAGAGGTATACTATTTTAGACACGTAATAACTTAATTACGAACAAAAAACTTAATGATACTCATACAATATTTTTTCTTATTAAATGTTTTGAAGCATGGTTTTATGAGTATTTTATGAAGAAGAAACCTTCATGATACCTATAAAGTATGTCGATACTGTTTTAATATCATATACTAGGTCTGGCAAGGGGACGGGGACGGGGACTGAGGGACGGGACGAAGGGGGACGGGACGGGACGGGGGACGGTTAGAGGGGATTTGGAGGGGGACCGGGATTGGGGGGACAAAAATAGGTCCCATCCCGTCCCACTATATATACGGGATGGGATGGGATTTTGGGGGACGGGACGGGACGTGATGGGACGGGACGGGACGGGAGATTTTTTTTATTTTTAAATACTTATATATTTGTATTGAAATTAAACTTCTTTAGCTAATAAATTTTAAATTTAATTTTTGATTTTCAAATATCAAAATAAATTTTCAAATTTAAAGTTTGAATTTTCAAATTTCAACTTTAAAGTTTTAAATTTCAAATTTGAGAAGTTTAAATTTGTAATTTAAATATTTTAAAAAGTAGGGGGTGGTAGGGGGTGTTTGGGAACATAAAAAGTGGCAAAAATCCGTTGGGGGGGCCCACTAGCCGTTTCCCCAACGGATAAAAACGGTAACAATTTTTGAATTAAAAAAAAAAAAGGGGGGGGGGGGGGATCCCGTGAACCGGCCGGTTCAACCGGGCCGGGTCGACCGGGCCACAGGGGTGAACCGGCCCCTGACCGATCCCCTCATCCCCCACCCCTTAAACCCCCTAAAAGAAGGGGGCCGGGCCGGGCGGGACATGGGGCTGGTCGGGACGCGGGCCGGGGCGGGACAACCCGGTCCCCCTGCCAGCCCTATCATATACTAACTAGTAGTGAACGCGGAAGAAAATTTTAATTATACTAATACACTATAGATACTCTATTGGTATCACTTAGTAATGAGTAATTTATGAAGAAGAAAACCTTAATGATACCATTAGAGTATATAGATTCAGTATCTCTTTTAGTATAATTTGACGGGATAATGCACAAGTACCCCCTCAACCTATGTCCGAAATCCCAGAGACACACTTATACTATACTAAGGTCCTATTGCCCCCCTGAACTTATTTTATAAATAATTTTCTACCCCTTTTCGGCCTATGTGGCATTATCTTGTGGGCCCAGCGTGTGTTGACATTTTTTTTCAAACTAGTGCCACGTAGGCCGAAAAGGGGTAAAAAATTATCAATAAAATAAGTTCAGGGGGGTAATAGGACCTTAGTATAGTATAAGTGTGTATCTGAGATTTCAGACATAAGCTGAGGGGGTACTTATGCATTCCATAATTTGACTAACAAGTAGGGTGCGAAGTAGGAATGTTAATGATACCAATATAGTATACAAACACTCTTTTAGTAATTTCTCATTTTTCATATTATTTCTGATACTATATGTCATATACTACTATAATATCATTTAGTAATTGTTCATTTTTTCGAGATTATTTCAAAATGATACCACAATTGTATGACATATACTATTATGTCATCATTGAGTAATTTCTAATTTTTTCTTGATTATTTTTAAATGATACCAGATTAGTATGTCATATACTACTATGATATCATTTAGTAATTGTTCATTTTTTGTTGATTATTTCTGAATGATACCAGAACTAAATATCATATACTACTATGGTATCATTTAGTAATTGCCCATTCCTCTAGATTATTTCTGAATGATACCAAAACAGTATGTCATATGCTATTATGACATCATTCAGTAATTGCTCATTTGTCCAGATTATTTTTGAATGATATCAAATTAGTATGTCATATAGTACTATAATATCATTTAGTAATTTCTCATTTTCTCGAGATTATTTATGAGTGATACCATAACAGTATGTCATATACTACTATTAGGGGTGTACAAAACCGAATCGCAAATCGAGTCAACCCCCAAAATAATCGACTAGTGGTTGGTTTGACTTGGTTTGGTGTTGAAAAAACAACCCCGACTATATTTGGGTTGATTTGATTTTAACTAAAAATAAATAAATAACCCGATACCAAATCAACCCGACATTATATATATAATCATAAATTTTTATTTTATACATAAAAATATATACTTTGATATATTTTTGAATATTTTGTATACTTTTTCATTGTTTTAGTCTTTTAATATATTATTTCAAGTTTGAAACTTAGAATTTTGGATGGTTCCATAAAGATTATAGTCCACATATGTTGATAATTATAATAAAACTTTAATCAAAATCATATTAATACCAGTGCAAAAAGAAAATCAATTTAACACTAAGAATGACAACAATATCGAATATTTGTTCTTTGATTTTACATTGGTTTAGAAATTGAAATAGATAATCTAATTTTAATTTCCTTTAATATTTAGTCATGTAACTAATACTTATTAAACTTATTTTAGCATGATTTAGTACATTTAAATTATGATCATTTTCATTATAAGTTGTTAATTTGCAACATTTGTTTTATGCAATTTCATTATTATTATATTTTTTCGAATATTTAGTGTCATTAATTATATCATTATTTGTGTTATATTCTTACGAAACACCTTAGATAGTTTGTATTTTGGTAGGACTGAAGAAATATTTGAAGTACAAGTAAATCATATGTTTGTATGAATACTTTAGTGGAAAAACCGAAAACCCGAAAAAATCCAAGGTTGAAAAACTCGAGTTTTATTGGTTTGGTTTGGTTTATAGATTTAAATATCCGACACAAATGGTTTGGTTTGATATTTGAAAAACCCGAACCAACCCGACCATGTACACTCCTAACTACTATCGTATCATTTAGTATCTCTGCAATTTTCCTTAATTATTTCATCAATCTACGAAAATATCATGTCATATACAAGATTATGCATAGACATTATACCTATTTTTGCAAGATCTACATTGAAAATCTTCATGAACTGAATGTTGTTTTACAACTTGAGCTAGAGTGATTTTGTTCTAGTAGATTTGATAGACTTGAATTGATAGTTTCGAGATGTCTACGATTGTCTCTATGAAAGTCATTTCCGTAATAATATTATTAGCAAAAAGATCAACTCAAATATTCTCAACCAGCTGATTGTAGCATCAACCAGGATTGACGGATTTAGTCGGGCTTCAATACAGGCAAACCTGATGATCCCAAAAAAAAACAAAAAAACTAGCTAGTATGGTAGCTATTCAATTTCTGAAGAGAACTCCTTCTGCAGCTGGACCAATATTCTGCCACAAGTTTAGCAAAAGAAGAATTGGTTTGCATGAGTTTTGAGGGCTCATCATACTCCACAAGCTCCCCTACAATAATAATTACAAAATGTGCATTAGACATCTTTGTTACTTAAACTAATACTCCATGTTAACTATACTATAAATAAAAGGGAGAATGCACAAGTACCCCTATATTATGATCGAAATTTCAGAGACACACCTTAACTACACTAAGATCCTATTACCTCCTGAACTTATTTTTTTTGTAATACACCTTTTGTCTTACGTGGCACACTCCGTGACCCCACGCAATTGAGGTGCGTGGGAGATATTTTGATGCCACGTAAGCCAAAAGGGTGCACAAATTTATAAAAAAAATAAGTTCAGGGGGTAATAGGACCTTAGTTTAGTTAAGATGTGTCTCTGAAATTTCGGTCATAATCTAGGGAATACTTGTGCAGTTTCCCTAAATAAAACATACCAAAAGAAAGGACCATGACCATGTCACTGTCTATAACAGTAGGAACTCTGTGAGCAACAGTTAGTACTGTGCAGTTAGAGAATTCTTCTCTTATAATTCTCTGCAGAATTGCATCAGTAGCCGAGTCAATAGAGGCGGTTGCTTCATCCAATACTAGGATTTTGTTCCTCTTCAAAAGGACCCTGCCTAAACAGAAGAGTTGTCGTTGCCCCATACTCCAGTTTTCGCCTTCATCACTGACTGTTGAATGCAAACTCAATCATAATAAGTACATGATATGTCACACAAGTCAAGAAACTAATAATTGTTATTTGTTAGTACTATATTTGTTGAAAATGTAACTCACCAGAGGAGTCTAACAGGTTTGGCAGTGTACTAATTGTAGACTTAAGCTGGCATTTCTCTAGAGCCTGTAAGCCATAAGTATTGTTCAACATATTATACGAAAAATTTGGCGAGTATTGTGTCGATGAGTTGCAGAATTTACCTTCCATATCTCATCATCAGAATAGAGACCTAAAGGGTCCAAATTTGTTCGAACGCTCCCCTTGAAAAGTGTTGGTTCTTGAGGGATGATGCTGAGTTTTGATCTTAAATCCTTGAGACCTATAGAACAAATGTTGATGTCATCTATGAAAACTTGCCCACTGTAAGGCTCTACCAGGCGAAACAACGCACTTATAAGTGTCGTTTTGCCACTTCCTGTCCTTCCTACAACTCCTATTCTGGTCCCCTCGCGGAAAGTGCAAGTTATCCCTTTGAGAACTAATGGAGCATTTGGACGATATCTAATCTGCAATCAAACAAGAACTGTAGAGGTTAGATATAATATGATGCACAATATTTACTAACTGTTACAATGAAGTGTTCAGGAACTGCATCCTAAGCACAGAGGCAACATCCATTTCCGGATGTTTGTTGAGTATGTGTAAGACTACAATTTGTAATTAGCCCACCTTAAGATCCGACAATTCTATTCTACCCTTGGTAGGCCACGACGATGGTGGCCTATTGTCTTCCACAATTGCTGGAGGCTCTGGAGGTATACACATGAACTGTTTGATCCTTTCAGCTGAAATGACATAGTTTGCTAAGTTGCTATACCATCTGCTTAAGAAAACTTGAGTGTTGGTAAGTGCCAATGCATAAGAAAGAGAGAGTCCGACAAGTCCTGAATGAAACCAAGAAAAAAACCTATAAACAGCTTGGAGAAATCTCGAAACACCTCCATAGAAAGATGTTAATATCAACTGGCGCAAATGATAGAAATGACTACCTGTAGAGACATAACCCTTTGGGATCGAAACTAGGAGAAAAGAGGCGGTGAATAGAGTGATGTTTTGAAGTGCTTCGGTTCTCAAAACTAACCACTCCAGAGCACCATTGGAGCAAAGAAAGACTTTTGCATCTGCATCGACAAGCTTTAGGTAATTTTGGAAGAATCTGTCTACTGCTCCAAATGACCTTATTGTGGCAACTCCAAGTGATGTCTCAGTTACATAATTCATAACAGGAGCCTTTGTTGTCCCATTGATTCTCATCAGCTCCTGGGCAGAGGGTTGATAATGTCCCTTCAGATACAGAAAAAAAATATTAGTACAAATTAACAACTTATCTTAGCTTTACGATTAAAAGTATTTAGCGGAAATGAAACTTCACCTGGACATATTTTGAGCCCACTGTAGCAATGATGCCCACAAGGAGAACCTGCCATGTCACTGAAGCCATAATGCCAATTGTTACAAGCAACTCCATTCCAGCAGCCATCACAAATGCATAAGAGAATGGGATGTCGTAATCTAATACACTCAAATCTGATGAAGCCTGATGATCCAGATTAGTAGACAACAATCAGTGAAACTTGTTCATGTCACAGTGTTTCCCGTAGTCATATGTGAGTCAAAAGAAAAAAATGTTACCCGGGTTAATATCCGCCCAACTGGGGTAGAGTCGAAGAACAACATAGGAGCATTGAAAATTGAATTTGTGAAACCAGAAAAGAAGGCTTTAGATGCTTTTAATCCCAGGAGAGCTGCAAATAGAGATCTGAGGTACACGAAAAATGCACTAACTAATGACACTGAACTATAGACACCAATAACCATGATATGACTAATTTTAGGACGTTGAATTGCAACTGCTAGCCAGTAACTTGCAGCAGCCTGAAGACCAACAAATCCAGCCTGAGTAAGTATGTTGGAACAAAGGAAGAGCGTTCCTTTAGAGATTACGACATAGTCTAGGAAGATCTTCCACATTGCACTTTCACTTTCTTTTTCTTCCTCATGTGTCAATTGTATTCCGGGCTTTAATGTAACTTCTTTTTGGTTGTTTTCTTTTATAATGTCAGTCTCTTCTAGCTCATGCGATTCATCTTTATAGGTTCGAGGATCAAGTCCAGCTACAGCATCTCTGTGAGCATTCACAAGCTGTTCAAAGGCCATTCCAGACATCAATAGCTCATTATAACTTCCTGATTGAGTAATTTGTCCACCTTCCATTACCTGGTAAAACAAGTAGATAGCTATAAATAATTGACGTGCGATTAATGAATACAAGCTGGAAAAAGATTCTAACTAGTCCACATTAGTTACCAGAATTTGGTCAACCTCGGAGAGGAACTCCACTTGATGAGTAACAAGAATAACTGTTTTATTCTTTAGAGCAGTCATAACACAATCCTGCAATTATGTGGAAACAACAAAATGTTGTTGTTTCTTTGGTCAGTAAATGTTAACATGCATGATAGCAAGTTTTTCACAGTTAACCTCACATTAAAAAGAGTTGCTGCTGTGTGCGCATCTACGGCGCTAAAAGGATCATCAAGAACATAGATATCAGCATCACTATATACAGCTCGAGCAAGTTGAATCCTCTGCTTCTGTCCTCCACTCATATTAAGACCTCGCTGACCTATCTCCGTGAGGTCACCATAGTCAAAATTATCAATATCTTTGTCTAGAGCAGATACCTTTACCGCTTCATGATATTTGTTTTCATCCATTGACTTTCCAAACAGTATGTTATCACGGACTGTTCCACTCTGGATCCAAGCGGTCTGAGAGACATAAGCGATGGATCCATATACATGTACCTAGAAACAATTGCAAGGAGAGTTGAAATCAATTATAGGAGATACTTAAGAAGTTCATGATATGAGGATCGCGTTACGACTCACTGTTCCTGCAGTTTTTGGTATTTCTCCAAGTATGGCATATAGAAATGATGATTTCCCAGCACCAACTGGTCCACAAACTGCAATCTTCTGTCCTCTTCTTGCTTGAAAATTTAAATTTTTAAGCAATGCATCAGGTGACTGCGGATCCCATGTGAAATGACCACCTACTATACAAACACTATGATCTGAATCCTCTCGAGGAGATGTCACTGCATCCTCCGGTTTGATTTCATCTTCAAGTAGGAAACTATTTATCCTATCAAAAGAAACTTTGACTTGAATCACAGCTGACAGCGCTTCTGGTAGATATCTAACAGGTTCTGACATGGTCCTTAATGCTGCCAACACAGTGAAAATTGTAGCAGCATTAAACGGGGCACTCCTGAAAAATACAAGTCCTAAGAAGATGACACATGAGACGATTGTTGGGGACATCCAATACAGCAAAGTGCTATAGGCTTTCTTAATCTGAGTTTCAGCCAACCACTTGAATTCATCCTCCCTATGCGAGTCAATTGAGTTCTTGAAGTGTTCTTCCCATGACTGTAACTTGATTATCTTCATACTATTGAGAATCTCAGACATGAACCTGAGACGTTTATCTTGGGCGATCATAAATTCAGTCTGACATTTCTGAAGTATCTTGGCAAATGGCACATTCAGCAACCCACAGATAATGAGGGGTACTAAACCTGGAATTGCCCCGAGTCCTACAACTCCGAAAAGTACACCAACAGCTAAAAATATTTGTAGGCCAGAGCTCCATCCTGTGTGAAACCACATCAGAGCTTCTCCCATCCGGTAAGCATCCACAGAAATGTAGTTCACTATCTCTCCAGTTGAGTGCCTACGCCTGCCTAAACTCGAGAGCTTGAGTTGTTTCTGATAAACTGCCACCATTAGAGCCGATCGTATTCTCATACCAACCCTTCTCGAGTAGAAAAAGAAATGTCGAGAAGAAAGAGAATCAACAAGCTTGTCAACAACCAAGCACCCCAATAAGAGAACACCTTCAACAAAGGTTCTTGTCTCGCTACTTGAATAAGCCACGAATGCATATAGCATTAAAGGAGAAACTACAACAGCAATAATTCTGAGAAATACTAATGCTCCTGCAAGAACCATTTCTTTCCAGTAAACGCTTGCTATGGCCTTAATGAGCAAGTCCTCTGAATTGTCCTCTCCTTGGAGAGATTTCCATTCACGAGACAATTGCTCGTAGGCTAAGATCGCTTCATCTTCATATCCTAGACAAGGAATGTCTTCAAGAGCTAAAGTTTTTGAGTTTCCTAGACTAAGCAAACCATTAACCCAAGAAAATGACAATTTTCCAAAAAGACTAGTATTTCCTATACTAATTAGTTTGTCATCAGGTCGATCAACGAGTAGAGGTTCCAACAAACTCTGTTTCGATGAAGATTGAGAAATGATTTGATGAAAGGTAAGTAAGGCATAAAAGAAAATCAAGAAAGTGACTAGCCATGTCACCAGGTCTAGTATTGGGACACTGCGCGTTTTCATGGAAACTTCAATATTAAGAGTGGAAACCGACAGAAAGAAAATCACCCAGCAAGAAGATATCAGTATTTGAATCCATTTAGATCCTTGAACAAGCAACGATACAGTTAAACTGATCCAAATGATTCCGCAAACAAAGCAATGTAACCAACTTAGATGACTAACACTACCATCTTTACTACTAATAAATTTCCATAAACCAAGACCAAAATACACAATGCTTACAAGAGCACAACAAACAGAAACTCCTATAGCCATCCAGTTCCTCCTGTAACCACCACTACTAGTAAGTCTGAATTTTCTCACAAGACTGACGAGAAGCAAAAGAAAAACTAACAAGAGATTCAAGGCATCTACTATTGCTCTATGGATGCATAATGAACCCCAACTGAATTCTCCTCCACATATCCACAAGAACTTTTCTGCAGTATTCAAATATATCATGAATCTCTTATTAGTCAAGAAGATATAAACAATGCATTGATACAAAAGGAACTTGCTCGAAAACATGTGTATTCCAACATTTAATTTGAAATCATTGAACTTTTGAATAAATTATGGTTCCGAATATAAACTATCAAAAACATTGAGTTCAACTGACTTCAAAAACACACATGATGTATCACTTTTTTGCGAGTTTTCTACCTGAACTATCACATGTTCATTTTTTGTATCTGAACTATCATCAACTATCAGTTATTCCCTTTTCCTATATCGTATTTGGCGATAGTTAAGCTAGGAAATTCGCACAGCTGATAGCTGATAGTTCAGGTTAGAAACTCAAAAAATGGGTATACTTGAGGTATAGTTTTGACACTTCAACACAAATATAGAGAGGCAGATTTCTTCTGATGGTCAAGAAAGTAACAAGATTCTAAAACACAAACATTTTTAGTTTCTTGTTTCATTCAAACTAACATTTTTCTTCATTCAAGAACTAAAAAGAGTAACAATGAAAAAAGAAAATATTAAAAATCAAAGATACTTAGTTCATTCAAATGAAAAACTAAGAATCAAATAAAATATAAGGATGGAAAAGTGTATACCAAGTTGAAGAGTATGTGCAGAAGCCATTGTTAGATAGCTGCCTCTAAACAAATGGTGCAGATTATAAACATGTACACCTCCAATTACCTATATATAGTTGGACAGATATTATTTTTTATTTTTTATTTTGGATAAAAGTACCCTCACCACTCCATATAAAAATGGCTCACGTATATTCTATCGTTACTAAATCGGCTATTACAATTTTTTTTAAAAGTATGTAAAAGATAAAATAAACAAAAACAAAAAATGACATGAAAAAAAAGGTGCAAGCACGTCAAAACCATCATGATATAAAAGATCAGTAGCCAAAAAGGGAAGAAAAAAAAAATGGCCAAAAATTCCAAAAAGGACAAAAAAAAATTAGCCAAAAATTTCAAAGGGCAAATAATTCGCAAAAGATAACAAAACAGTCGGTGATAGATCCAAAATATTTATTAAGGAGATTCGAATATATATAAAGTAAAAGCGCGAAAATTACAGGATAATTAAGAAGTGGCTGGCGGTGAAAGACAACACTAATTTTAATGCACTAAATTTTGACTCGCATTGTCATGCCCCGTTAACATTTCTTACTACATTAAGTCCTTTCTAAAGTTTTTTGTACTTATTTTTTTTATTCCACTTTGCAATGTTCAATTTTTTATGAATTAATGTCCTTTCAATTATATGTTATCTTTGAAATAATATTTTTCTGCAAAAAAGAGTTTTGAAATCTTGAGCAAGTACAAATAAAACAATTTTAATAAAAGAAGAAGGTGCATTGATGCAATGCCTTACAAGGTACATCATATCCTATGTGTTTAGGGTCGTTTGGTGTGAAGAATAAAAACTAAATAGTGTTGAGATAAGAAAATAGTGATGGGATAAAAGTTTTATACTATCTTATTTAGTTGTCATGTTTGGATAACTTATTCCACCATTTATATCATAATGATGGTAAGTTATTCCAGGATAGCTAACCGACTCATTATTCCCGGACGCAAGGATTAAAAAATAGCGATGTATAGGGGCTGAGCATATCTTTCGCTTATAAACAAAATAACTAATCTTGGGATAACTTGTTCCCTACCAAACGACCCATTATATTCTAACTATTTTTGGAACTCGCGAGTTCATTTTCCTTTACATTCCAATTATTTTTGGAACCTATTATTTTTGTTCTTCCCATAAATTAATTCTCTTTTTTATAGTAAAAAACGTAATTTAAATTGTGGATAAAAATTTTATTGTAACTATAAATTATATTATTATTTTTTAAATTATTTCAAATCATACAAAAAAAAAACCTCAAATATTCAATAGATATGAAATAGAAGAAGTATTTGTTATTATAAGAGTCTGTCTGACATTATTGTTTGGAGGTGAAAAGTATTTTTTTCTTTTGAGAAAAAATATTTTTTTGAAAAAAAAATAGTGTTTGGTGAATTTTCAAAATTGCTTTTAATTGGAAGCGGAAGCAATTTTTATAATTATTGGAAAGAAATTAAAAATTTATGCTTCTTAAAAAGCAGAAGCAGAAAATTATTTTCTTAAAAACTAAAATATTAAAAATTGAGGAAAAATTAATCCATTATATATCCTTATGCCGTCAAATAGGATAAAAATGTATTTACTCTACTTGAGCATGACTTTTTTTTAATGTATTGTGTTTTACCATTTTGACCATGAATTATTATTTTCTTGAGAGTTGAATTCTGAAACAAAATGATGTTGGCAGTAAAAAAAAAAAAAAAATTTGTAAATTCACTTTGAAGATGAATTTTAAAATTTAAAAAATCAATAAAAATATTTTTCACCTTTCACTTTAAATTAATTATAAAAATTCAAAAAACAACTTTTATTTGTGTTCACATAAAATTAAACGATTAATAACTTTGAAATAATATTATTTATAAAAGTCATAATTTTCACACTAAAACGGCGCTTTAATCTGTCTTTTCTTTACAAAATAATATATTTTATTAATTATAACATTACAAACTAATAATATTATTTTATTGCTATTCTATGGGTGGGTGTTCATGTACTGCTCTTATGTCCATGAGTATTACTGTACCTTATCCTTAATATAATTATTTTTAAAAAAAAAGTTAGATGACAAATGTTTGTAGCTTAAAAAGAGAAAAATGTTAATACCTGAAATTAATTTATACTTCACTAAGAATTTAAATATTTGCTAACACTTAATTAGTAGCATCGGAAGAGAAATCAATAAAAGATATCGTAATTAATAATATATAATGAATAATTAACTAAAATTTGAATGATTTTCAGTATTGTTTTTTTCTTCTTTGCATGTGTTATAAAATCAAACTTTGTCATCTATGATTTTTTACCTCTCAAAAAAAGTTTTGAATCCTTTTACATGCGACGGTGGCAGCAATACTTTCAACAATTTTAAAGTTCTTGATAATCAATAAAAAAACCTTCAATCAACTTGTATTTTACCTGCTAGCTTAATTTTTTTTGACCATATGATTCATCGAATTATCCAAATATGATAAAATCATAAGTAATTTGAGAATTTAAAAAGTTTTAAAAAGAATATGTGTAGAAAAGAATAATAATCATGAAACAAAATTCCTTTTCGTCAACAAAAAAATTATTCAAATTGATTAGTTCGTCTTGTTCTTGAAAGTAATCACATTTCACATTTTGTAAATCCTAACCTTTTATCATTAAATTATCTCTATCCGTAATCAACTCTGGAAAAAAAATATGGCATGCTAAAAATCCAACTAAAAGCAAGATATTAGATTAAAAAAGCTACATTAGGAAAAGACATATGATCATGTATAGCACAAAATAATAGACTACGAAAAGACACAAAACTAATTTAAAATGTATTTACTCATTAATTAATATACATCAATAGCCATTATAAGTCCTTTTAGTTAATAGATATATATTTAAAATTGAAAAAAAAATGAAAAGGAAAAAAAAGGATAAATAACAATGGTGGTCATAGAGAAAGTATATATCACAACAATTCGTCTGCTTTTCGCTTTATTTTATATATAGAGATTTCAACAGGTCTACACATTTAGTATTATAAGAATATGTAATAAGATAACTTTTCATCAATAAAAATTATATCCAGATTAATCAATTCGCACCTTTTCTTGAAATAAGTTGCATTTCACGTTCTTCGAATTTTATTCCATATTGTCAAATGAGTAATGATCAACACTGAAAAAGAAGAAGAATAAGTCAGATTAACAATCTAATTAAGAGCAAAATAGAGTAAGCAAGCTACAACATAAAAAGGGGAAAAATCCTTATCCTCAAACCATCTACATCAGTAATGATTAATACCGTAAAAAGAATGTCAGATTAATAATCTAATTAAAAGTATAATAGAGTAAATAAGTAACGATATAAAAAAGGAAAAAAAAATCTCAAACTATATATAGCACAAAAACATAGAGTATGAGAAGACACAAAATTAATTAACATATAATAACTCAAAAATTAATACATATTAAAAGTCATTGTATGTACAAATAAAATAAAGTAATGGTTGATGAAAAAACCGAAAGGGTAGATTTATGATTCAAATGAAATGATATAATCATTAGTTTTACATTATAAAAAATTAAACCTCATAATTGGTGCTAATTTTTAGTCAGTTAGTTATTTTAGAATAATTCTAGTTACCACCATTTTAGCAGTGACTTAATCAAATACTAAAATTAAGCAAAATGTATGTTCCTTTCTAAGTTATTACTATTAATTTAATTCTAAAATATATAATCAAATTTAACATTCCTTTAATGTTAGAACAGTTTTATAGTCATTACACAACTTAATTTAGAAGGAAGGATTAAATGCTTTAAAATGCTCATAATGAGTATATATTTTTTAACAGATTTTTTTAATAAAAGAGGGGAAAATTAAAATTTATGAAAAAATAGATAAATAGTGATGCTCGTCATTGAGGTATGCCACATCAGCGAGCTATCAATGCATGTTTGTCAGTGGGGATGTAACCACATAATAGCTAAATAAATCACTCCCCATTATTCACTAATTAATACATATCCAATCAACAATAATTATAATTCTATTCTTCAATCTATTAAATTAGCCTACATCTTTCTTTATTAAGGAGTACTATAACATAGAGAAAGAGAATTTGAGGAGTTATAATTAGTCATATATTGATTATGTTCATTCTTAGTAATAACAATTATGTAAAATGGTCATTTCATTAGTTTATTTAATTGTTAATTAATAGAAAATGGAAATATTTTGAAAGGTATAAGGGCTTGAAACTAGATATATAGGATTATGAAGTGAACATTATGTTGTATGATCAATTTTTATTTTATCAAACATTAATTATGTATGAACATTTGCTAAAATTAAATTATACGCTGTAAGGAAACTATTTTAAAAGTCAGTTGCCAATTTTCCTCACAATTGATAATTATTTTTTGACGTTAATGTTGATGTTGATGTTTGCCCATTTGGTATGTGATTTTTATTAATTAGGCATTAATTTTGACATGTTTTTAAGACATTTTCTTGAGAAATAGGGTAAGGCGCATAGTCCTACTCCTACATGTTATGACGTTTATTTGCCATTTTTGAAATTTTTGCAATAATTTTTTGTTCTTTTAATTCTGAAATTATTTTATTATTATATAACGACACATATATTGATGCAATTTAATAAAATTTAAATATCTTAAAAAGACACATTTCTCATGATTGATGACAAATTGAAGCTGGAATGAATGGTTGCACGACTTGTATTTTTTTTAAATATTTTATTTTTATCAAATTAGTGAAATGAACATGGCCTCATTAATGTTTAAACTTCATTTTCAATCAAAAAAATCGATTTTCTTTTGTTTGACATACCTTAATAAATTAGGAGTATTTCTTGGAAAATAAAGGGAGGTTGAAGAAATCAAATAGAGCACGACAGCTATTTATTTGATGTGTAGTTGTCAGTAGCAGAGTGACAAAACTTTTATATATACATCAAAATTAATTTTATTTGATTCGACCTTTGATTGTTATTATTGTCGTACGAATATTAATGAAGCTGGAAAATGAAATTTTAATAGAAATCACAATTTTAATAATTTAGGTGCAATTAAATGCAGACGTTATATTAAGTCAACATATAAATTTAATTACTACCTCAACGAAATTTTGATCAATAATATTTTTTCCATCTCATACTAAAAACAGTTGTCCTATATTAATGAATTCAGACGCATAATAATACTTAAATATTTTTTAATAATTTTTCAGATGACAAAACAGTTTTTTCATATTAGTATTCATAATTACTTGTGTTTTATTTATTTTTTTCACTTCTATATATCCTTTATTCTTGTTATATTTGATTAAGCCGGATAAAAAGAAGTTTAATCAGTTATAAATTATTGATTTTTATTTTTTTATTTTTTATAAATCTTACCTTTACCTTATAAGAGAAAGAAAAGATATTTTTCACATACCCTCGACTTAAATAAAACACATTTCAAAATATTTATAAGAGATAAGTCAGAGAATAATACATAAATTCCAAGTGCTATATATAAGTCATGGCTCACGTAACAATTCTTGGCAATAGATGAACAATGAATTTCCAAGTGCTATCAGTCAACATTTTAATTAATAGCGGATTTTAAAATTTAAATTTAATGAAATTGTTTTTAATATTTTTATCACCAAAAAATTATTATACTTTTGAATATAAGTTGAAAATTTAATTTTTATTCAAATCTTAGTAAATTTTCATATTAATATTCATATTTCATCTCGAGAATATTGAATCCGATTATGACTGTAAAGTTTTGGAATATATATATATATATATAGAAAAAGGTCTGATATACCTCTCAACTTTGTCATTTGGAGCTGATATACCCCTTATTATGAAAGTGACTCATATATAACCCTACTTATAAACAAATGGCTCACATATACCCTTTTCCTCTAACGACTAACGGAAATGAAAAAAAAAAATTAATTTAATTTTTTATTTTTTTCTTTCTAAAAAATATAATCCCATATGAGTAAATTTAATCCTCATCAAACATATTTATTTTTTTACTTTTTTTTGTATCAATGACTAATTTAGAATTATTATTTTGATAATCAAACTTATTTATGTTTCACTAATATTCTTGTAAAACTTATTGTAGATAATCAATTTTTTTTCTTCGAATACAAAAATCGAATTACAATATAGACAAAAAAAAATAGTTTAAATTTTTTTTCTTTAAATTAAGAAATTAAAGAAAAAAATAAAATAAGAATAAGAAACTCTAATAATAATAATAAAATAAGTCAAACAATAATTTATGTATGAAAAAAAATTAAAATATACCTTGAACTTTGATAGAAGAATCATATATATCCCTAAATAATTTCTTTTTAAAATTAAAAATAGAAAATATAAATTTAAAACTAATTTTTTAACTTTTATTAAATAAAGGGTATATGTGAGCTAAATTTGTAACGACATGGGTATATGTGAGTCGTTTGTATAACGGTAAGGGCATATATGAGTCACTTTCATAACGAGGGTATATTAGCTCCAAATAACAAAATTGAAGAGTATATCAGACCCTTTTCCATATATATATATATATATATATATATTCTGACATGAAATTGACAAAGTTGTTGCTCTCGTTAGTAACAACTCTTGGCTAAGCATTAAGTCCAAGTAATTAAATACCAATCAAGTGTTAATCCCGTAGCCATATATAGCTAGAATCTATTCGATAGATTGCGATATCTCATAATTTTTTGCTTTATTCTGAAAATAGTTTTTCATTCTCCAACCCCCACACCCACACCCACACCCACACCACCCCCACCACCTAATTCCCTTGTCCTACCTATTTGTTCTTATACATCATCCTTGTATCTGTATTTTTTATTATTATTTTGGTCCTTTGGTTACGTAGGTATTTTTTTTTAAAGTAAAAATATGGGTGGTCAAATTTTACACAATACCTTATTTTTGTTTTGGACGTGAAATTATTGAGTAATGGCAAGTGATATATAAAAATTAAGCACCATAGATTTCTTTTAGATTATATATATTCTATTTTCCTAAACGTATAAAAAGTGACTGATAATAATTACATAGGATATAGTATTTATTGATTGATTCATAGAATGAAGTATTAATTATACAAATAATAATAATAATAATTATTATTATTATTATTATTATTATTATTAAAAAGATGAATACAGTTTTACAAAGTGTTTTTTGTGAAGCATAAATAGTATGGATTTAACTTTCCAATTGTTTTGTATTTTTTGAGCAATTGAAACGTAGCTCAATTTACTATATCCTCCTTCTACATAAGTGTGAGTTCATTCGAATAACGAAGTGTAAAATCATAAATAATTATTTTTAAAATTTATACTTTCTCACACGTCTCCTTGTTTTAATTTGTCCTTCTTCTTTGTAAATTGATTCGATACATGATTGAATTATTTAAATTTAGTTGATATTAATTTATTTAGACTGTAATTAATTTTATTTTCTAACATGAATTTTATAAAGTTGATGTTGTCAATCGTAACAACTCTTGAGATGAGCACATGAAGTCTACTAGAAAACAACATGTCTTTTGTAATCTTACTGTTTGTTTGATTATTATTAGGTGGTTTGATACAGAGTCTATTTAATAGATTATGATATCTCATAGAATAAGTTGTTTCATATTTATTTTATATAAAATATCTGAATTCATAATTTTTAATACCATTATGAAATAAAATAGGGGAAATTATGTAAATGTATACTAGTTAACTAGCTAAAGTAGTTATAGTTTGAATTAATTATCACTCGCAATATCTTTTTAGTTATAATTATGTGCATCTCTCTCCTCTCTTCATCTCTCTCGCCTCTCTCTCTTCTCTTATACATATACAAATATAAATTATACATCTACGACTATATGAACAGATACACAAATACAGTTCGTCTCTCTCCACTCTCTATCCTATTTCGCTCGTCTCTCTTCTCCCTCTCCCAATCTCGTTTGCCAAATATACAAATGCATATGTATATCAGTTACACGTGTATACAATTATCTGACAAATATACATATACAATTCGATAGATATAAAAATACAATTCACCTCTCACCACTCTCTATCCTCTCTCGCTCGTCTCTCCTCCCTCTCTCAATCTCTTTCGCCTCTCTCATCTCTCTAACATATAGCTTGTAATTAACAAATTATAGCTACAGAGCCTCAATAAAATAATCTCCAAACTACTTGCTATCAATAAGTAAATACAGAATAATAAAATAATATCATATTTTATTTTGAATTATTTTTCTTTATCTCACAGACTAATCTCCTTGTCCTGCCTATATGTCCATTTTTTTTTAGAAAAAAACATGGGTAGTCAAAGTTTTTAATATATATATATATATATATATATATATATATATATATATATATATATATATATATATATATATATATATAAATTTAACGTTTCAATTGTTTGTACTTTTTAAGCAATTGAGACGTAGCTCAATTTACTTCTGTGTGGTGCACAGACATATACTCAACCACATTGTTTGTAATTTCACCTAAATTAGTAATGTGTTAGCCATAATAAGGTAATTGAGAAACATTAATCTCAATAATAACTATATCTCATTTTCAATAAAGTTAGAATATACTATATATATGAATTTTGATTTATTCATTTAAAGTTTAAACTCATTAGTTGGCAGAAGAAAAACCTAATTGGTGTAAGTTGACATAATTTTGAATTTTTCATGCGTCTCATGCATCAAACTAGCATTTTTATGGTAGCATGAACCACATTAGGGATAAATGTGTTTGGAAAAAAAATGTATATTTATTTTTAAAAAATAATTTGTTTAACCTATTAAATAACAATAGAAGTATTTTTGGACTAAATTGAAGTGTTGAGATAATTATGAAAAGAAAGTGAAGATGCGGGAGGATCAAAACTATTGACGTTAAAAGCATTTTTGAATCAAATCAGTAATGATAAAAATATTTTTAAAATTAAATTATTAAAGGATAATAATTTTCTTCAGTTTCATATAATTCAAAAACATTCTAAATCTTTTTCTATTTCAAATATGCCCTTACTTTTGCTATTTACATTATTTTGCAAATCAAAGAATCTTTCTAATAAATCAAAAATATATACTTTTAACTTTTTAAGCACTTTTCTATGTTCCCTTTTAGAAGAAAAGTATGTAATCCAACTCCGTTTATCTTATTTTTACCCCTACTTTATCCCTTAATTATTAGGTTGTCACATTCAATTTAATAAACATAATAATGTTTGAGCCCATTTAAAATGGGAATGATGATAATATCATCATAAATAGTGAAAATAACTTTGAAGAACTCGTTAAGTAAATTTAGATATAAATCTTCAATCCAGTGAGATAGAAAATAAAACATAAATCGATCGTTCAAAAATCAAAGGAGGAAGGAACAAAACTATTAGCTACTTCATTGTATTATGATGCAATTCGATTATTTAATAAAAAGAAGTTTTTTTAAAAAATATATTAAAATTAATCTTTTTTTATTTAAGTGTTCTACGAAATTATTCACTCGATTTAAACGGTTATATTTCTTAAAACAATTTTTTGACTTACACAAATACACCTTTTGACCTTTTCTTTTTGTTGGATTCCCAATTAAGTACCTTTGCATGTGATCATCAAAATCATTGTGTTTAATTTGTGATGGCAAACACACATATAGGCCACAAAAACATTGGGTTAATTAAATTGTGATGGCAATAACATGACATATATATATGTGCTATCATTAAAATCCATTTCATTATTATATTCTATTTGACGGATATGTTTCATAATTTTCATTATTTCAATCTTATAATTAAATTGATAACAATCGTGTACAAAATGACTTGTTAGAGGGTACTATTTCCTCAGTCACTTCAATCAAGCATTTTCATTATAAATAGGTTGATATTTGATTTGAAAAATATATAAAAAAATTATATTTTTCAAGCATTAAAAACGAAGAAATATATTATTACCAGCCTAACAAAATTGGCATTTAATTAAGAATACGTCGAACTTTTGGGTTTAAAATTTAAAAATAAAGTTAATTTTACTTTAATAAATCGACTAAGGGAGTTAATCTTTTGGTCAAAATTGGTTTGGTTTTATTTTAAAAAATTAATAACATCAAGAGGTCGATATTTTTATAAAATACAGATCTAGACCTCCCTCCTTCCTCTGCTTGAGTCCGACTTCAAAATAGACATTTTTAAAAACTAAAAGAGATCCTCCCTATAAACACTTTCATATTTTTTCAACCCAAAATTTACATTTACAAAATCATTAACCAAAAATACAATTCGGTATACAATAATTTACAAAACTTTCATAAATTCTCTAATAAAATATTTTTAAAAATTGATATATAATATTATACACCCAATATACAATATTATACAAAATTATATGACATATTTATACACTTATATACAATAATATATAAATTTATACACTATTATACGAATCAAAATTTCATCAAACTTTGTCGATTGATTTCTATCAAACAACTTATACAAACCATGATTCTTTTCAAATTTTACTGGTTGATTTCTCTCAAATGCCAATATGAAATTATCTAAAAATTTACGAAGAGGTAGAAATTATCCATAGTAGATAAGCCATCATAAATCATAATTTAATTTGATTGTGAAATATTTTTGAAGATTGTTGGCACTTTACTCTTGGAAAAATTGATTTGGAAACTTACATAAATATACTATAATAACAAAATATTTACCATTTATAGCAATATACTTCTTTTTCACTTGATCACTTTTAATTCATTTATAATACAAGTTTACTTCATATTACAAAGAACAATTTTTTATTCACATATAATACAATTTTAATGATAAATAATTCATTTATCACACATTTTAATTCACTTATAATACAATGTGTCAAATTTTTACCAAACAAACATAATATATTTTAAAAAACAATTATAATTCATATATATTGCATACATAATTCACTTTTAATACATATTGCATATTTAACATAGTATTGCTATAAATAATAATAAATAAAAAATATTGCTAAAATCAGTAATTATTTATTAAAATGTATCATAATTTTTCCAAAATTGATTTTGGGGGTCAAGAGGGGTTTGTGGCCTCATGGAAGCCCATTGGGCCTTTTAGTAACTTTATGGGCTTATGTTACTTAACGCAATATATACGTGCAAAACACTTGTTCTAAACTAATTTAATATAAGAAGTGGACAATGACTTACAAAGTCCAAGCAATGATATTTTGCCATTGACGTGAGATCAGGGGCGGACCCATACTACACAGTGGGGTATATATACACCCGTTAACTTCTGGAAAAATCATATGTATATATGTATATCTATTTTAAAAAACTGGTAGAAATTAAGATATAGTAAATAGTGCACCCATAAAAAATATAGAAGTGTCCTTGTGCAATTGGTAGAAGGTAGAGATATCACATAAATTTATTTTAAGTTTAGCTTAGATCTTATATTTGTTCTATATATTGGTGCATTCAAAGCCTTCAAATTCTGAGTTCGCCTCTCTGTGAGATCACCTTTTCATATTTATGTATTATGCCAAGTTTTAAGAATTTAAATTTCGATAAAAAAATATCGATCTACTATAACTCAAGTATATTAATAGAAACTTTGTCAAGTTACAACAAGAAGAAAAAACACACAAAGAAAAAGATGAAAGGCAATAATGAGCATTAGGGTTGTTCATGGTTATGGTTAACAACCAAATTAAATCGCAATTCGAACCAAATCGTTTAAAAAAATATATTTGGTTTAGTTTGGTTTTTGACTTTTGAAAATTGCTACTATTTTGTTTGGTTTTGGTTTTACTAAAAAACAAACGCAAAAATAACCAAATCGAACCGATAAATCAGATATATATAAATTTTATAATTATCTATATATTATTCATAAATAAATTAAAAATATTTTGTTAAATTTTAATTATCTTGAGTCTTTAACAGTACCATTTTCTCAAGCCCAACACTTTACCTCAAGTATAACAATCTTAAATCCAAGTCAATCAAAATCTATTTTAGTCTTACCTATTGTACTTCACATAAAATAGTCACACTTTCTCTTAAATGAAGCACTTTGTTTGTATAATGATGACTCTAATATTGCTTAATTGCTTCACTGAACCGACATTAATTTTTCTGTAGATTGTTCATGTACTTGTTGTTTGTGTCTATCGAGATACGTACGTTCTCAAAAAAATTATTACTTTCAAATCGAATAAACCAGAAAAAATTGAACCGAACCGACAATTACCAAATCGATGGTTATTTTTTTCGTTTGGTTTGGTTTAGTTTTAGAACTTTAAAAAATCGATTAGATTAATTTGATTTTGATTTTAATGAATAACTGATCCAAACCGAACCACGAACACTCCTAGTGAGCATAGATAGTAATCCACAACCAGTGTAAGAAAATAAATTGTGGGAAAAATAAAAAGTAAGTAGTATTACAATGAGGTGTATGAAATCAAAGAATATTATCTATTTTAAGTTTGTAACATTCGTTCAAAATTATCAGGTGATTACCTTCTTCACTTGACAAATCCGTAGAGAGAATTTTATAAAATCTCCTAAGCTTCCTTCGAGTATTATATCATTATAGTGAAAAAATTTAACTTCAAAAGGGTGATTTCAAAGTTTTAAAAAATGAAAGAATTTGAATTCATTTTGAATTACTATTTAAAAGTAATGGTTGTATGAATCAATTATAAGGGTACGGTGGAAATAGATAATGTATGTGTAGTAGAAAAGATTTTTCATTTTTTAATATCTAAATTTGATTATATAGTGTGCGTAAACTTCAGTCATATGAAACTTCAGACATCACGTTTTAAAAAAATTATGATAGATAAAATTACAAATATTCATACATTACGAATATAACTTAAATGGTGATTCTGAAATCAAATGTCTATCCACTTTGGCCAATAGTTATTTCTTTGAAATTATAATAAATCGAAAATAATTTGTTCAAAGCATCCTAAAATTTACTTGTTTCACAACTAAATTAATACACTTACGAAAGAAAAAAACTAAAATGGTATAAAAATAAAAACAAGATAGTTTACATATGTTGGAGAAGATGGGAGTAGAATGGATGGGTTGAACTGCAAAATGAAACGGACTGTTTTAGACAATAAAGTAATTATGATATATTGATATGTAGTTCGGAAATATTATAACATAAATTGAATATCTAATATGTAGCTCGTATACATTAAAAATTAAATCAAATACATTATAAAATAAATTTGATACATAATATATAGCTCAGATATTTTGATATATAGCTCGAATACATAAAAAAAATAAAAAAAAAATAAAAAAATAAAAAAGAATATTGAAAATAATGGAAACATAAACCTACGTAGATTTGAAGCCCACACAAGTGTGGCACAGCTACATAATATGGTCACATACTCTAGACTAGTTTAGTCTACAACCTTCATTCAAACATTAAAAGCATCGGTGATACGGTTGTTCAAAACTAATAATTTAAATTGAAAAAGAATATTAATTTATTAGTAATGGATTATTGGTTTAACGATTTTGAGTTTTTTTAACTATCGATTATCGGTTCTTATTGATGCGAAGTTTTTTTTTCTTAACGATTAATAAATTAAGTATTTATCTTTTTTTGTATATAAAATCTTTGACTTAAAATTTAGTATTATATTTTTATTTCTAACAGTTACTAACTTTTGATTATTCTACAATGTGTTAGTATTACTTTTGAGCAAGATACAATCTATCAACAGGGGCGGAGCCACCTTGGTATAAGGGGGTTCATTCGAAGCCGCTTCGATCAAAAATTATATTATTTATACATGATTAAAATAATATTTTATGTATATATAGTGGATGCCGAACCCTCTTCGATCACTTTGTGTGTATATTTCTACGAATTTTGAACCCTCTTGTTGAAAATCTTGACTTCGACACTGTCTATCAATATTCATGTGCATGATTTATTTAGTTTGTCACCATATCTATTTAGTTCGACATAATTAATTTACTATATTTGTTTTCTGTTAATTTGAAATAAATTTTATATCTTCAAATTCCCTCCAAAATTTGAATTTTGCATTGATTTAATGAATTAATGTCTTGTTCACTTGTGTAATTTTAGGAACGTGACTGTGATTTTCATCATTACTAAAATTTATGAGTCACAAAAGAGGCTTGACAGAAATAATAAATGTGACAAAGACAAAGTTTAATGCTACAATACTATTCACTCAAAATACCAAACAAATAGCAGCAGCTAAAATCTTGGGTCAATCGACGAGGATTATGATAGAGTGATAAATAATTTTTTATTTTTAATTAAAAAGTTCAGTTTTGAATTTTCATAAATATGAAATCGTTTTATATTAACGAATATTTTACCTTTAATATTAAATTTAATATAAATTCAGTTCGATATAAATATCTAATACCTGACAAATAATAATAAAAAAGAGTTAATTGAGATAATTTCATTTATGAAACTAGGATACATACTACATAAATATATTCATGTAAACGTCATGTAAAATAATGAAGGGAAAAACATGAGAGTTAAATGTGACATTTTTTGTAAAACTTAAAACCAATGTTTAATTATACCATTTTTAAATTCAATTAGTGTTGGATTTCAAATTTGAAAAAAATGTTTCAAATTTGTTTTGCAATTTCATTTCCAGAAATTTTGAATAAAGTGTTTCTTTTTTCTCCTTTTGCAAAAAATATAAATAAACACAATTTTCGATTCTAACTTCATAAATTTTAAATAAAAATATATATTTAGAATTCATGTCCAACGCCTACTTATATTAAATTTTATGAGATAGTAAATTTCTTCGAACATTTAAAAAAATTGTACATTTTTAGACTTCTTAATTCATCCAGAAGCTTTTATAATTAATTACATATATTTATGAATATAAGTGTTGAAATTTTTATAATTACTCAATAAAATCTCATATTTAAGATATATTTTCTTAAAAAATATTATTATTTAAAATTTTATACCAAATCAAATTATATTAGATAAATTGAAGAAATCAATCAAAGAAAAAACAAATTGTCTATAGTAGTTTTTTTTGTTTTTTTTTTAAAAGGCTCAAATATGCCATTGAACTTTCAGAAAATACTTATTTATGTCATCAGTTAAACGTTTGATTTATTTATGCCATTACCGTTAAAGAAAAGGCTCATTCATGTCATTATCTTTTAACGGTGGTTTTGCAAAACCATTTTTGACACGTGGTCAATTATAATTCGGTCACGTCATCAATTTTTTTAATAAAAAAAAATAATTCAATTTTTATTCAGAATTTTGATTTTTTTATTTAAAAAATTGATTACGTGGCCAATTATAATTCGGCCACGTCATCAATTTATTTAATAAAAAAAATTAAAAAAAAATAATTCAATTTTTTTTCAGAATGATGATTTTTTTTATTAAAAAAATTAATGACGTGACCGAATTATAATTGGTTACGTGTCAAAAATAATTTTGCAAAACCATCGTTAAAAAATAATGGCATGAATGAGTCTTTTCTGTAACGATAATGACATAAATAAGCTAAACTTTTAACTGATAACATAAATGAGTTTTTTTTTAAAATTCGATGATATATTTGAGTTTTTTCCTAAAAAAAAAGAAAAAAGAAAAAGAAGATACAGTATTGTAAATTTATAGAATGTCTGATTCTCAACTACTCCATATTAATGATGTTGTCATATGGAGCCCCTTTGCACATAGAAGATTCCAAATATTTGAAATTCCATGATTTAACAAAGTGATTTTTACTGAATCATTATTTTAATTTTTAATATAAATTTTTATATGAATTGTCCGTCAAATTTACTATTTACTTTTTGTAATTTTGATAGATTATTTACATATTATATATGATTCTACAAATATCGATTATATATCTGCTATTTTTTTTTTAATATAGGCAATTGAAAAGGTGACTGAATATCATATAAATTCAGTGTAATTTCACAAAAATAGAGTCGAGAGGATATAGTGTGTATGCAGACTTTATAGTCTTCTTATCTTTGTGGAGGTAAATAAACTATTTTCAATAGACACTCAATTCAAATAAAAAAAAAAAGCAATTTAAAGTAATTTCAGACACAAAAAACACGAAAAAATCAAAAGCTTAAAGATATAATAATGGAGGTAAATAAACTATTTTCAATAGACACTCAATTCAAATAAAGAAAAAAAAATTTTAAAGTAATTTCAGACACAAAAAGTATGAAAAATTCAAAAGCTTAAAGATATAATAAAAACACTCAATAACATATTAAAAGAAGGGAGTGCGAGAATGAACGAAATGTTCGAATGAAAAAAAATAGTAGTAACAACTAAAAAATTACAATAATCAAAATATAAAAAATAACATATATATATATATATATATATAATATTTAACCTAGAATATAATTGTATTTATTCACACAATATCGATGTAGAAACCCATAAATTTTGTTGCGCCCCCCTCTTTGATTGCTTGTTTCCCTCTCTAATGTCCTTTTCCAAGCAGGCAAACGTACACAAATTTTTGAATTCATTATATGATTTAAAGAGGTGAAAGTAAAGAGCAAACAACAAGCTAAGAGTACTAGAGATGGTAGGGGTCGATCGACGTCAAATAAGAGGATTGAATTGAATTTGTATGGATTATAATGAGTTGAGTTAATATTTGTTCAAAAATTACTTAGATTAAATAGGCTAAAAATGAATCATAACACAACCCTCTCAATTCTTATTGAATTTTGAACGAATTATAATTATATGAATTAATTTTTTCACTATGTTAAGATATATGTATTATTACTCACAAATCACAATTAACACCCGTTATAAGTATTAACAAAAATTGTGGTAAAATGATAAGTATTCTTTTATTCTTAAACAAAGGTCTTTGGTTTGAGTCCCTTGGACATGAAATCTCCTTACGCGAGTTCAAATTGAATCGAGTTTCGACATAAATATTAAACACCGATGAAATTTTTATTTTTTTTCAAAAAAAACGTCCGTTTATTTGTACATAATGTATCAAATGGCCAACTTCACTGCATAACTATTTTTATAACATAAATAATATCATTGGACATAAATAAAATAATTGAACTGTACTTGTTTTTACGATAAAGAAATTTCAAGATTATTTTTTATCATATTAAATCACTTGATTCCCCATAATATAACTATAGTAGAGAAAATGATATAAATAATCTCTTACCTATAAAAATATGTTTAAAATGATCTCTTAACTACCGTAGAGGGGGACGTAATGGTGCACACAATATTATTATTGTGTTAATAAACATATGTGCTATTAATTTAGGCGTTAGTTTTGTATTAACTGCTAGTTATCTATTTCTATATTCTAAGGGTTAAGCTTAGAATAATTTGTTTATTTTATCTTTATATAAACTCCATCACATTAAATAGATACTCTTTTTTTTATTTCTCAGTATTATAATCAGGTTAATTTTTGTTATATTAGCATTCTTTGTTTGAATTTTTTTTAATTATTATACTAAGATTTATTATAAGAAATATATAGTATATTATAATATAACATAAATGTCTAATTTTAATGAAAATCTGAATATTATATTGCAATATTTTCAATGAATATAATTATAGTGAAATGAATTAACTCAAACATAAACCCACCAAACAACAAGAGCGTTAAACTATATTAGCTATTGATTATCTATTCTTACATTGTAGAATTAGCTTAGAATAATTTGTTTATGTCATTAGTATATAACTCCATTGAAGACTCATTAAACATAAATACTTTTTAAATTCTATTTCTTTGCATTTATTATACGGTCAAATTTCTTTAGAATAGTTTATCTGAATATACTTTTTTTTGTTACTGTTGAGCAGTTAATAAGATGTACAGATGTCGACTAGTGATTAGTTGATAATTAGGTGAGTTACCAGTCTAAGTCAGTAGGAATTAGTTAAACAATTGTTAGGCAGTTAGCTAATTCTTTTATATATATATATAGGCAGGTTCATTGTAATTAGCTTAGCCTTTAAGATACAATGTGCATGGTGTGATCTTTACAGGTGAAATCAATTCAGTTTTCTCTTCTTCTCTTCACTGTTAGTGAACATTTCTTATTCATTTGTTCAATTGATCTTCTTCACATGGTATCAGAGCAAGGAGGAAGAATCTAGGAACTATTTTTTGCAGTTTTTTTTTGCTGTTTTACGAAGGTCTCAGTTGGATCTGATCCATGGCGATCGAGGATGATTCACTGGGAGAACCGAATAGCAGAGCACAAGGCGAGACAACTACTGGGAATTTGGTGATGATTGATCACAATCATCCATTATATTTGAGCTCTTCAGATGTACCTGGAGCTTTATCTGTGGGAATCCAACTGACTGGAATGGAAAATTATACTCTATGGAGCAGAGCTATGGAGATTGCATTGCTTGGACGAAACAAAATAGGTTTTATCGATGGATCTGTTTTGCGCACTGATTTCGAAGGTAATTTGAAGAAAATTTGGGATCGTTGCAACGCTATTGTTATTTCTTGGCTTACCTGCAATGTTAGTAAGGAGTTGCTTAGTGGTATCTTGTATTCGCCTAGTGCACATCAGGTATGGCTCGATCTCAAGGAGCGTTTTGATAAGATAAATGGATCGAGACTCTATCAATTGCATAGGAATATATTTACTCTAACACAGGGAGTATTGAGTGTCTCTGCTTATTACACGAAATTGAAGAATTTGTGGGATGAGTATGATTCTATTTTACCTCCACCAAGTTGTGATTGTAACAAGTCTAAGGAGTATGTTGAGCAGCTACAGTATCAACGTTTGCTGCAATTTCTGATGGGGTTAAACGATAGCTATTCATCAGCTCGAGGTCAAATCCTCATGATGCACAATTTACCCAATGTTAATCAAGCCTATGCTCTAGTAATCCAAGATGAAAGTCAAAGAGGAATTGCAGGCAACATCAATGAAGGAATTGAATCTTTGGCTATGTATACTGCCAGGAATAATCAATCCACACAATTCTATAACAGACAGTCTCAGAATTCGAGGAAAAATTATCACACACTTTACTGTGATTTTTGCAACATGAAAGGTCATGATAGGGCCAATTGCAATAAGCTGAAGAAATGTGATAATTGTCATGCAACTGGACATGTGAAGGATAATTGTTACTTGTTGATTGGCTATCCAGAAAATTTCAAAGGTAAAAAGAAAGTAAACACTGTCAATACAGGAGGAGCACAGTTGCAGGAAGCATTGGATCATAAAGGAAGGAGTGCTATGCATTCACGACTGCATGATGAGAAGGCTCACATGGATAGAAAGGTACAAGGACAGGAAGAATATTGTGGTGACATACCTAACCAGTTAGGGAAGCTGATACACAAGGCAACACCTGCACAACTTCAGCAAATGCTTGGAATTTTGCAAGGCAATAAGGAGTTCTCGGATCCTCAAAGCTGTGTTAATCTGGCAGGTAATCCCAATTATTGTTTGAAGTGGATTATAGATACTGGGGCATCAGATCATATGATAAACAATCATACTTATTTGCATAATAAACATATAATACGTAGTACAGGGCAGGTACAACTACCCACAGGAGAATCAGCAACAGTATCCCACATTGGAAATTTACAATTGAATGCTACTGAAATGATCAGTAATGTCTTGTGTATACCAACTTTCAGGTTTAATCTTTTGTCTGTGAACAAACTGACAAAGGAATTAAACTGTTGTGTCTCTTTCTTTCCTACACATTGCATTTTTCAGGACCTCTCATCTGGGAAGGTCAAGGGGATTGGTAAAGTGGAAGAAGGTTTGTATGTAATGCACTGGAATGAAAAATCACAAGGAAACAAGTCTCTTACAATGTCTGCAATAAAAGGAGAAGTTGGAGATCCAGCACTTTGGCACAGGAGATTGGGACATGTTCCAATGGAAGTGCTTAGGAAGATCAAAGAGTTCAATACTAATAGTAGTTTTACTATTGATCATTGTCATATTTGTCCACAGGCTAGACAGACAAGGATCCCTTTTCCTAACAGTAATACCAATGTAAATGCTGTTTTTGACTTGATACACATGGATGTATGGGGTCCATACAAAGTAGCTACTTATGATGGAATGAGATATTTTCTCACACTAGTTGATGACAAGTCTAGATGGACATGGACTTTCTTGATAAGATTGAAGTCTGATGTAGTTGTTATTCTGAAACAATTTTTGATAATGATAAAAAATCAATTTGGCAAGTGTGTTAAGGTGTTTAGATCTGATAATGGAGGTGAGTTTTTAAATGCTAATTGTTGTGGTTTGTTCATGTCACATGGCATTGTTCATCAGAGATCTTGCCCACATACTCCCCAACAAAACGGAGTTGTTGAAAGAAAGCACAGGCACCTACTAGAAACAGCAAGGGCTATTAAGTTTCAAGGTCACTTACCAAATAGATTCTGGGGGGTTTGTATAGAAGCTGCCACATATATTATCAACAGGATTCCTTTGTCTGCACTGAAAGATAGAACACCATTTGAGATAATGTACAATCGACAACCATTATTATCACATCTCAGAGTGATAGGTTGTCTTGGATTTGCTACAAACTTGAATAGAGGTGATAAATTTGAGCCTAGGGCTAGAAGAGCTGTATTGTTGGGATATGCTACAAGTCAGAAGGGATACAAAATGTTAGACATTGAATCAAAAACTTTATTTGTCAGCAGGGATGTTATTTTTTATGAGCAGGAATTTCCCTTTCAGTCATCAGATCTTAGTCAAGCTGATGATCCAGAGATTGTATTGTCATACTCACATGTTGGTGATTGTGAACTTACACCTTGTGTTATTATAAGGAATGCAGTGAATGATAATGAGCCCCCACAACATCAAAGTCTTATTTCTGAAGTCTTCAATCAGAGGTCCGAAAATGAAGTCACACTGTCGACTGGAGATACTTCTCAGACACAGGTACCAACACCTGGTGTTGTTAACATCAGAAAATCACACAGACCATCCAAGCCTCCTATATGGCATGCAGACTATATTTTGACAAAAAACAGCAAAGCTGGACAATGTTTATATCCCATTGAAGATGTTATGGATTACTGCAGCATTACACCATCTTACAAGAGTTTTATCAGTAAGTTTTCTCAAGAAAGGGAACCTACATCCTATCAAGAGGCTGTTCATGATCTTAGATGGGTTGAAGCCATGAGACATGAGATAAAGGCTTTGGAGGACAATCACACATGGGAGATCACTAAGCTACCTAAGGACAAGAAAGCAATAGGATGCAAGTGGGTATACAAGATCAAATATAAGGCTGATGGAGCTATTGATAGATTTAAAGCTAGGCTGGTAGCCAAGGGCTATAACCAAAAAGAAGGCTTGGATTACCAAGAGACCTTCTCACCAGTTGTAAAGATGGTAACTGTGAGGATTGTCATAGCCTTAGCTGCTGCAAAGCAATGGCAAATCCACCAGATGGATGTTTTCAACGCGTTTCTTCAAGGTGATTTGAATGAAGAAGTTTATATGGAGTTGCCTTTGGGTTTTGTCCATCAAAGTGAGCAGGGGTTAGTGTGCAGGCTCACAAAGTCACTTTATGGACTTAAACAAGCCAGCAGGCAATGGAACATAAAATTAACTACAACATTGATCAACTCAGGGTTCAGACAAAGTCATCATGATTATTCTTTATTCACAAAGCATCAAGGAGACAGTTTGGTGGTGTTATTAGTTTATGTTGATGATCTGCTAATTACAGGTAATGATCACAAGATGATTTTAGAGACAAAAGGGATCCTCAAAGACAGCTTCAAAATCAAAGATTTAGGTGAGTTGAGATACTTTTTAGGGATTGAATTTGCAAGGAACAATACTGGAATCCTTATGCATCAGAGGAAGTATTGTCTTGAACTAATTTCAGACATGGGATTGTCAAGTTCGAAACCTGTTGGAGCCCCTATTGAGTTGAATAAAAGGCTTACAACTACAGAATTTGATCTACACTTTTCTCCTGCAGATGAACATGACAAATTGTTGAAAGATCCTGGAGTGTATCAGAAACTGATTGGAAGATTACTTTACCTGACTATAACAAGGCCAGACATTGCATTTTCAGTGCAACTTCTAAGCCAATTTATGCATAGTCCGAAGACATCTCATATGGATGCAGCAATGAGAGTGGTTAGATATGTAAAACAATCACCAGGTTTAGGGATATTCATGACAAGTGCTGTTGATAATCAATTGAGGGCCTATTGTGATGCAGATTGGGCATCATGTCCAAACAATAGGAAGTCAATAACTGGTTACATGGTTACTTATGGAGATTCACTGATATCTTGGAAGTCTAAGAAACAAAGTACCATTTCAAGAAGTTCAGCCGAGGCAGAATACAGAAGCTTGGCTTCAACAGTTGCAGAAATTGTATGGTTAGTTGGGATCTTCAAGGAACTAGGAGTGCAAGTTGAGTTGCCTGTACCTATACATACTGACAGTAAATCAGCTATACAGATAGCAGCCAATCCAGTTTTTCATGAACGAACTAAACACATAGATATTGATTGTCATTTTATTAGGGAGAAGATTCAATCAGGATTGGTTCAACCAGTGTACTTGAATACATCAGAGCAACCTGCAGACTTGCTTACAAAAGGCCTTACATGCATACAACACAGATATCTACTTACCAAGCTAGGAATAAAGAATGTTTTTCATACACCTAGCTTGAGGGAGGATGTTGAGCAGTTAATAAGATGTACAGATGTCGACTAGTGATTAGTTGATAATTAGGTGAGTTACCAGTCTAAGTCAGTAGGAATTAGTTAAACAATTGTTAGGCAGTTAGCTAATTCTTTTATATATATATATAGGCAGGTTCATTGTAATTAGCTTAGCCTTTAAGATACAATGTGCATGGTGTGATCTTTACAGGTGAAATCAATTCAGTTTTCTCTTCTTCTCTTCACTGTTAGTGAACATTTCTTATTCATTTGTTCAATTGATCTTCTTCACAGTTACTATATTGAAATGTTATTACAACGAACATTCTATAATATAATATAAAGTAAAATGACCAACCAATCAACATTGCTTGCTTCTAACTCTAAATTATAACAACGATAACAAAATATTCAATATAATTTTTTGTAAATGAAATTTAAGAAGGATCGAGTGTATGCTAGACCAATCAAATACAGAGGCGAAGTCAGAATTTTCAATAAGGGGGTTTAAAATCTGTAGAAATAGATAGCTGAAGGGGGTTCGATATCTACTATATATATATATAGCTATAAACTTATTTTAACCATATATAAATAATATATATTTTAACCATATATAAATAATATAATATTCCATCGAAGAAAGTTCGAATGAACACTTTCATACAAGGTAGCTCCGCTCTTGACCAAACACAATATAAAAATAAAATAGAGGAGTATACATTATACAATGAAAGCACCTCCCCCTTTATCTCTGAACTGTGTGGGGATTTGATGCAATTTTTCTTTGGGTTTCTGCTAAGAAAAGTTAAAAGGGTCAATTTTTTTTTATCCAAATCAGCCATAGCCACTGAAAGCCATAAAGTCTCTTGTGTGTCATTTGAACATTAGGTGCTTCCATTGGGATTCTTGATTTTTGTAAATGTGAAAACTGCTTAAAGTTGTGTTCTTTACCATAACTGGATTCTGAATTACACACTTCCTTTGCATTCCATTTTTGTGAAGAAAAAAACACAAAAACATTTAAAGGGTCAGTGATTCAATAGTAGTTAATGTCATTTGGGAAACAGCTCATTTCACCTGAGCCATTTTGCATCAATTTTGAAAGAAGTAACTTTTTGGGCTGTAGTTGTCACTTGTCATTTGAATGTATATTTTTCAGAAATCATGTGCAAGAACTGTTCATTCTTGTAGCATTTGATGGTTTTGGACCATGATTGAGTACTTGAGCTGAAGCTCCTGTCAAGTCTTTTGGATTCATTAAACCAAATCTCCAAAAAAGGGAGTCTTCTGCTGCTAAATTTGGAATCTTTTTGCATAGATTTCTCCTCTCTTGTCATGTTAACACAAAATACTTTTATTATATAAGACAAAGATTACCTTGTGTTTCTTGAGAAATTCACTTAAGGCTTATTAGTTGTTAAAAAGGGTCTCATCAGTTGTCTCTTCTTTACCAGCATATACTGTTATAGAATAGTGTCAATTTCAGTTGTATATGGTGGGGCAGACAGCTCAATAATGCATACAAAGTTTTGTTCTTGAAAATTTTGTTGTTGTGTTAAGCAAACATGAATGTTCTGTGGGGTTGAGTTTCTTGAAAGTTTAAAGAAAGGTGTGAAAACTATTCTGGGGTAATGAGTAAGGAAAAGGAGGTGAAGAAAGGGAAGCAGGAGGGTAAAAGTAGTTGTGATGTTGCTGAGAAAGTTATGGTGGCTGTTAAGGCATCAAAAGAGATACCTAAGAATGCTCTTGTGTGGGCTTTGACTCATGTTGTTCAACCGGGAGATTACATTACACTTCTTGTGGTTGTTCCTTCACAAAGCTCTGGTATAACATTCATCTGACTTGTTTACATTTCTTTCAGTATCTCATTTTGGTAGCACTAAAATGTAGTATTTAGTATGCAAGTATATGTCAACTACATTTATAGAAAGCAAAAAGCCTACAAAAAGAGACTTTTGATTGTTTTCATGGAGTTTATATAGATTATAGCTATTTGGTATTCTTACTTGCTTTGAGATTAGGTACTTATTAGAGTGCCCGGACGCCGTTATGACAATTAAAAAAAGATTAGGTACTTAGAGTGTTGCCTGATAGAAACAAAATTTCTCTGAATTGATCAGAAATCTTGGTTTATTGATTATTCTGCTCCTCTTGCCTGATTGACACTCTCATGTCTTCTTATCGGTGCTGAATATATTCCTCGTGGATTTTTCCGTCCGTCTGTTGCTTGAGCTATTTTCAAGCTAAGTTGATCTTGGCTCCTGTAAGAATGGGAAAGATAGTCAGTCCTTGAAGGAGGATTTATTCTTAAGCCACTGACTTCTAATAAGTCTATTGAAGCTAGTCCTGCATTGTTTTTCTTTACTGCTTTTCTGTAGGGTCTCCTTAATGCATCTCTACTGAATTCTTTTATGCCTTGACAAGTAAATACCTGGTGCTTCTTGTTATCAGTTTTTTTTGTTTCGGTGCTTTGCGCTTCCACAAAAAGGTCTAGCAATGGGATGTTCTGATTATATGGGCATAACTTTAGTGATTTTCACAAATATTTGCTAGGTAGAAAGATGTGGGGTTTCCCCATGTTTGCCGGAGATTGTGCCAATGGTCCCCGGAAGTCACATTCCGGAAATAGTACTGAGCAAAAGTCAGACTTAACAGATTCCTACTCTCAGATGATCCTTCAGCTCCAAGATGTTTATGATCCCACTAAGGTTAATGCCAAGATTCTCTCTTTGTTCAGATTGTTATTAGGTAATTTTACACTGACATACTAAAATCTTGGTGCTTTTCGTTCACTTCCACCAGATAAACATGAAGATTAAAATTGTTTCTGGTTCACCGCATGGAGCTGTGGCTGCTGAGGCAAAGAAAAGTCAAGCTAATTGGGTTGTTTTGGACAAGTAATGTTAGATCTTTTCAGAGTTTGATTCCTTGTTTATGTTTCTTTTTGTTCTCCATCTTCTCTAAGCTATTGCTGATTCTTGTTTGAACATTTTCCAGACACCTCAAACATGAGAAGAAATGTTGTATGCAAGAGCTGCATTGCAATCTCGTAGTAATGAGACGATCTCAACCAAAAGTTCTCCGCCTAAATTTAGTTGGCTCACCTAAAAAGGAACCTGATGTCTCGGGCTCATTATCTTCGGAGAAAGCTCAATCATGTGGACCAGAACTAGAAAAGAATTATTCATTGGCTTCTTCTAGAGGTCCATTAGTAACACCAACAAGTAGTCCAGAGATTTTCAGTGTTACTGAAGCTGGTACTTCATCAGTTTCAAGTTCTGATCCAGGAACTTCACCATTTTTTGTCGCTGAAGTAAATCGGGATTTGCATAAGGCAGAGTTATTGGCCTTAAAGGAAGATCAAGATGTAGATGATTCAAGTTCAGAGAGTGAGAGTGAAAATCTGTCTTGTTCAAGCTCAAGATTCCAACCGTGGGTGGTGGACAGTGTCAGTTCACATTGTCAACTCTCTCAACGCCAGCAAATTAGCTCAATGAGATCTTTTGACAGGCCACAAACATCTACAACCAATTCATTATCGGAGAAGTTTACTAAGCTTGATACAGAAGGTGGCTCCGGATCCCCGAGCTATACAGATGATATGGATTACAATCGAAATATGAGAGAATCAGGTAGATTAACCAGAAGTGCACCTCTTGTCCCTCCTCCCTTGTGTTCAATATGTCAACACAAGGCTCCTGTATTTGGGAAACCTCCCAGGTGGTTCACTTATACAGAGCTGGAGCTTGCAACAGGAGGATTTTCACAAGCAAATTTCTTGGCTGAGGGAGGATATGGATCCGTTCACAGAGGAGTCCTTCCAGATGGTCAAGTTGTTGCTGTCAAGCAACATAAGTTGGCAAGTTCTCAAGGGGATCAAGAATTTTGCTCGGAAGTTGAAGTGCTCAGCTGTGCTCAGCACCGAAATGTTGTCATGTTGATAGGATTCTGCATTGAAGACAGGAGAAGATTGCTAGTTTATGAATATATATGCAATGGTTCTTTAGATTCTCATCTATATGGTATGTGTACTCATGTCTGTTTATGTCCTTTAAAGACTATGATGAATGTGCTGATTATTGCTTCAATCAATAAATGGGCTTCTTTTAGGTTGGCTGGGTTGCTTTGCATGAACTGTTACAATAATGGTGATATAAAGAGGGTTTTAGTGGTGTCTAAGATAAGTCTTTTTGCCTTTGTATTACTTACCATCATGTTCTATATTTTACAGGACGCAATAGGGAACCTTTGGAGTGGTCTGCACGTCAAAAGATAGCTGTTGGAGCTGCACGAGGTTTGCGATATCTTCATGAAGAGTGCAGAGTGGGCTGCATTGTCCATCGGGACATGAGACCAAACAACATTCTCATCACTCATGACTTTGAACCACTGGTATGGGCAACCTCTTACTAATAAGAAAGTTATTCAAGATAAATGTAAACTTCTAACCAAGGCTCCTTTGGAGCATAAAAGAGTTTATACCAGTGTCTCGTATTTCCCTGTGTATCTATTCTTGATAGCTAATAACTTGTCAAAATTCTCTTACATGGATCGACCTGTCCAATTACCATTGACAAGACGGAGAGATAGATAAGCAGTTAAATGGAAATATGACATTTCTTTTAGGTGTATCACTAGTATACATGGTCACATCGATTATTCTAATCTCTCTAAGCTTAATTGATTATTCTTGTCGGCTTGGTATATAACAAATTAAACAGATTCCTAGTGCTTCTCCATAGCTTTTCAAGCAACTGATTAGAAGACGAAAACAACAAAAGGAGATCATCTTTGTGAACAAGTTAACATCATGAATTTTTTGTTCTTTAAGCAGTACTTCGAACTGTACTAATCTTGCTTCACCTTTGTTTTCTAGGTCGGAGACTTTGGTTTGGCTAGATGGCAACCGGATGGTGATACATGCGTTGAAACGAGAGTACTTGGAACATTTGGGTTAGTCCTTGGAAAGTTGTTTGTATTTTACTTTTGATATGACATTGCAGAACTAATAAGCTAATTTTCTGTATTTAGGTACTTGGCTCCTGAGTATACTCAAAGCGGCCAAATTACTGAGAAAGCTGATGTTTACTCGTTTGGTGTGGTGCTCGTAGAGCTTGTAACTGGTCGTAAAGCAGTGGATCTTAACAGGCCTAAAGGCCAGCAGTGTCTCACAGAATGGGTATACTTCATCATCTTATTTTACATCTGTTTTTAGTTCTGATTTTGTAGGAAGCAGTTATACAGATATGCAGGAGTTCCTTCCATTTCCCCCTTGTAACATATCAATGAAATTGTCATGAATTCATTTTCAGGCACGTCCATTGTTGGAAGAATGTGCAATCGATGAGTTAATAGATGCTCGTCTAGGAAGCAGCTACAAGGAGCACGAGGTGTATTGCATGGTGCATGCTGCATCTTTGTGCATAAGGCAGGATCCTCAGACTAGGCCTCGAATGTCTCAGGTATGTGTTTCCTTTTGCATAAACTTTTTACTATCTTGCAATTTAGTCATGAATAGGGCTGGATTCTCATGTAGTTTTGGTTTTATCTCAGGTACTTCGAATTCTTGAAGGTGACCTAATGATGGATTCTGGTAAAATGTCTACAACACCTAGGTATGATGTGGGAAGCCAAAGTGGAAGGATTTTGTCTAATCACCTCATGCAGTATGAAAGGTACAGTGGTTCTATACGAAAGGACGAATTGGAGGGGCTAAGTCCAATTGTTTGGGATAGGGATAGTAGTCACAGGACTGCATTTTCAGATCATCTGTAAATTACTTTGTACCAATTCTTGTGATCAAAGATATATATTGCTGCTACATCAGTTCAAACCAGGGAGTTCTGATCAAAAGCCATATATCTTTCTATTATTTGTGCACAAGTGAGTCATAATAGTGTGTGTTTTTGTATTGGTACCCAATCTACTTGTGTTTATCTCTAGGAAGTAAACATCGATTCTTGAGGCATTGGATTCTCGTTAATGTTTGTGTTACTCAAGTATAGGCGTTCAACCACTAGAACAATCCTCACTCGTCTATAATTGTTTCGATACACCATACTTGCATTACTACAAGTTTCACAGCTGCATTTTATGAGAAAAGCACTCTATTTACAAATTTCTTGTAAAAGACAACAATTCAGATGAAGATCCAATATACATTCATTGTTCAAGCAATTCAGAAAAAGATCCAATATACATTCATTGTTCAAGCAATTTGATTCTTCAGTGCCAAATTTGCAGTGAAAAGGGAAAATCCAACCTTTGTACATCTCCAAGCTAGTAGTATCAAAGTTGTGAAGGGTCTCCATTACAAATTTGGAATGGACTTGGCTCGAATAAACTGCTTGAGCATAGCTTTCTCCTCATCAATGCGCTTTTTCTCCTCTGGATCTTTTGGTTTGAGTTTTCTCTTCTCTTCCAATATCCACTTCATTAGTTCTCGTTGTTGATGTTCTGGTATTGGTTCATGAACAATAGCAGGCTGCACAAGAGCTGGAACAGTTGCTTGCTTTTCAGCAACTGAAGTAACAGTAGCTGTCGATGAAACTGAACTGCTAGCAACATCTGACACTTCTCCTGCCTCAGTTCCCGCATCTTTCTTTTTTGTCATGAAAAGATAAGCTACATAAATTACACAACAAAACATAAGTCGATGAACGATGAATGTAAAAGAAAGATGAGTTATTGAATTTAAATTGGAGAGACATAGAAGCACATCTCCTAATGACGTAGAGAATGCAAGATTAACGAAAGAGTACAGGTCAAATTATCATCAGAATAAGACATCTCTCTAGAACATAACATGGTGACATAATCTGAAGTGATTATGCTCGTTACATGTACATAATAGGTGCTCACTACTTCACCGTTAGAATCATCTCTTAACAGCACATGGAATAAAGACAGTCCACCACTTGGAGTATGAGTTAAACATATAATGATATCTTTATATCGAAACAGAATATATTTAGATACAAGAAATATAGATCAACTGATTAAGACATATGGTGCACAAGGACTATAAGTCACTAGATAAGATCTTAATAGAAGGCTATCCAGTTATGTACATTTCTAACTTGATTAAAATCACCAAGTGAAATGCACAACAAAGTAAAAGTGCATACAAGATTCCATTCTTTCTTCTTTCTAAAGTTGAATGTGGCTTTGCTTAGAGAAATTATAAAGCAAAGCTCAGACTCTCATTTCAGTAGACCATACAAAACTGAATCGCAAGATTTCACCAGACTTTCTCATTTTTCTCTTTTCATAATGGGAAGTGAATTGCAGATGGACCTGAGGAATAAAAAATAGAGAGCGGAATCACTAGTTTATATAAATGTCAATTCTATCAGAGTATTTATTTAGGCCACTATCAGACAGCAATAAATTTTAGAGCAAGCAACACTATGGACACTGCAAACAACCAAAATGCAGCAAACTTACATGTCATAACATTGTCAGTACCGCGAGAATCTCATTTAAGTTCTGTTGAAAATATAATTAAGTAAATAAAAGTGTGCTCTCTCTAACAGCTTGAGCTATTAGATGAGCTGGTCACATACATGGTTCGGAGCAGGGAAAGGTGTTGGGATCGAGTAATTGTCATTAATCGGAAAACTCATGCACTACAATAGAACTCATCTACTAAAAATATTTTACACTATACATTTAAATAAGGACTAGCCAGCATCCCATATTTAGAAGGAAGAAGCTACAGAGAAATTAGCTAGGAGAAGACATTTTTATTACAAAATACAAGGGGTGAAAAAATGATCAAGTTCTCTTGGTTTGCATTTTATTGAACTTTCTCCCATCTCTCTTTTTTCTCAAGTGTTTTTTGGCCTCTTAGTGCATCGTTTTCCTTCCAAATATTTTACAATGTCAAATTCGAGTTTTTCAGGTTTGAGAAAATGAGTTATGCGGAAAAAATATTATTTCTTCTGGGGAGGTGAAACATAGAAAGGATTATCTAGCTGAGGAAGGGAATAATTCCGGTTAGAGAAGGTTCTTGTGGTAGGAAGAGAAGTGAGCTAATTTTTATTTTTTTGGTGGGGGCTCAGAGTGTCATGCTTCAAAAGTTATATTTGGTCGCTTAGGGGCACCATTTCTTTTTGTTGCTGCTGGAAAACATGAAATAAAGAGGCACCTAGTGGATATCATACTGCAAAATTTCTAATCTTTGCTCCAAGGATTTGATGAGTCCTGCATGTTAAGAAGATTTTTCTGGTACTTGTTCCACTTTCTTCTCAGTGTTCTCCACCCTGTTACACATTTTATTTGGGTTGGGGGCAACAATTTTAACAGTATTGTCAATGTTGCCCACGAAATAGAATTTTCAGACTACCAATTGGTAGTTGCTTCAATGTCACTAGTTGGTGACTTTTCTCCTAAGGGCTAAATTCCTTTTGGGAATTTTTGGAGCATGAACTACACCATCTTTGTTCAAAGGCTCAAATAGGGAAAAATCTTGGGCATAACTGATGCTTGTTGGACTATACATGAATATTTAGAGTTTTGTTGGTTTGAGCAAAGGGGTGGTGTTATCATCTTTCCAGTTAGGAATAATTGGAAGGATATTCCCTTTTTTTTTTTGTAATTTTGGCCGTTCTTGGGGATTATAATTAATAACAAATTCATACTGCCATAAATGGCTTAGTGAGCCAACTGATGAGTCTTCTTAATCATACCTGTTCTGAAAGCGAGCTTCGGAAGACTTACATTTTTTTCTTTTTGGGTTTCTTGGTTTAATCATATTTTCCCAGCATTCACCGTGCTCGTAATATTCTTCAATTACATCTTCAAGACATTCTTGGCAAGAACATTCAATATCCCACGGACAGTGACCGGTGAATAGATATTTGAAGCCCCATATACCAGAGAGAACCAACCTTGTTTGAGTAATAATTTGAAGTGTACTCTTGTTCTAACTTTTCTTGTCTTTCCTCCATACCTTTTTCAGACCCTATTAGCTACGAACAAGTGCGGTATCTATTCTTATGATCTTAATATCTCTTCCCTGTCTTTCTTCCTAAATAAGAGATACTATCAGAGGAATCATAAAACTGTATACTTGACTTGTTAGGCATTATACAGAGCTTACAATATCATTATCCTTATACGAGCTACCATCTCCAAAACAACTCAATAATCATCCAATGAAGTGATGATCCAACACAGTAGGAATTGCTCCACTTCAAGACCTCAAAATTAGTGGAATTCAAACAAAATTAAACTTATAACCAGAGTAGATCTAATATTTGTTAAACAGATATAGTATTTAGCAGCACTAACTAACCTCAGTTTTAACCAAATGTCTAGTTGAAAATTTGTAAACACATACTGAACTCACATCAACTGTCACAAAATGATACTCCCTCCGTTCACTCTTACCTGTCCACTGTACTAAAATTACATTTTCATTTTACTTGTAAATGAACATAATTTACCCTCACCAGTCACCACTAAATAGTTATTCTCCGAATCATTTCCCAAGACCTAAACCTAAACATCAATTAATATGGGTACTATAGTAAAATACTCATATAATCAGTATTTTTCAAGCACATGCAAAGTTCAAAGTGGACAAGCAAAATGAACTGGCGGAGTAGTTGGCACAATAGGTCTTTGGCTCTGCATCAATTGACCTAACATTACGGATCTATAGCAGATAATAACAAAGGATCTACAAACTACAGTCAAAATCGGTGCTAGATAGTCAAAGAACGAAGCAAATTAGCAGAGGTTGAATACAAGTTAAGGAGTGAGGGAAGAACCTCCAAGAGACAAATTGAGACCCAAAATCATAGGCAAAAGGAACTTGTTACGGCGGAGAAAGGAATCCTTGGGCGGAGGTGGTGGAGGAGGCGGCGCCGCACTACCCGCCGGCGTTGAGGTTGACGTTGACGCCATGGATGATGAGAAAGAAATTATTGATTTTGCTTCAACTGCGCTGTAATACAACTACACACGAATTAAAAGCACGTTGCTTCTTCTGACAAAGTTAAATAATTACTTCCCTCCATTTCATTTTTAGTTTAACACATGTTGATTTGGTATTTTCCTTAAAATAATTACTTTATTAGTAGTAATTTATTTTATTAAATAAATTTTATACTTTGAGATCTTAAATTTAACTTCTAGTACCCTCCGTTTCAATTTATTTATTAGTTTATATTTTGAAATACAAACAAATTTTCTTTGATCGCGGCTTTTTATATGTTTTTGAAAAGATATAAATTGCTAATTATTTTCACCATAGTTTTCAAATATATAAGTATTGTTCACACTTAATAATTCTAAGTCAAAACTAAGAATCACTTTTGAAATTCGACATGAGATAAACAAATTGAGACCGAAGAAATTATAAGATTAGAAGAAAAATAGAAAATAATAAACTTCTCTTTAATTTCGAAAACATCTTTAATAAAAAGACAGGGAGTAATTGAAAGGAAAAAGGATTTGAAAAATACTCGAGCTTTAGCCAAAATTAATGTTACAATATCAAACTTTATTGAGGACTTTTTACACCTTACACTATTTAATAGTGTATTTTAAAGATATATATGTACTCACGTGCACACATTATTATTTATAATGATGCAATATTTATGATGTTCACGTGGACACATATATACCGTTAAAATATACTATTAAATAGTATAGGAAATAGAAGGTTCTTTTCAAAATACGAAATTGTTATAGCAATTCCGATCAAAGTTTGGATATGCGCAATTATTAGTACGTGGGGACATACTATCTGTGGGGTTTTTTATGTCAAAAATTATCCTTAATGAGTAGCAAATAAAATGTACCAAGATTTAATCAAGTCTTGTATGCACATATGATTTCATTTTTTTCAATTTTATATGTCAAATTACTCGACAACTGCTATCTAGGAGTATTTTGTTAAATTATTGCTTCAAATCTAATAGACTTTTTCTTGGTTCATGCATATATGATTTCATTATATTAATAGACATAGAAAGTGCAATAATTCCTATCAAATCATTCATAAAAAGTGCAACGAATTTCTTGCAAGTTGCAACAGACACTCCCAGATAACTACAACTTTTAGTACTGCTAGATTCTACAAATGAACCAATGTGCATCGAATATCCCGAGTATTCGAGAGGAATTTGAGAGTAACAAGAAAAAGAAAAAATACTAAATAGTGATTGTTAACTTTTTAACCTTCTACTGAAATAATCCAAACATATTATACATGTAACATAAATAGGGTCATGATCTCATTGCTATAAAATGTGTAATAAATGTCCATCAGCTGGGGCAAAATTACTAGCTTTGAAAGAGATGCAACATTGGCCTTCCAGTGGTACCCAGTCCTTTCTAGCTCCACTGCTTACTGCCTCCATAACCCCTTCCACGGTCTCGAAACCCTCCATGACCTAGCCATAAAAGAAAAAACATTAAAGATGAAAGCATAGATGGTACTTTTTCTAGCCCAAGAAGCTATTGACAGCATACACATCAAAGGCCAATTATCATATCTTTTTTATAAACAGAATCCATGGAATTTAGTCCATTACCCGCGGCAGAAGAGATTCAAAATATCTAATCAATTAATGTGGTATGATGAACCAAAAGATCAAAGTTATTTCCACAGAGTTAATAGACTAACCAGGAGGGGGAGGAGCACCACGTCCCATTTTTGCCAATTCAGGACTGACTTTCTGTCCGGCCTCCTCAAGAATGTTAACAAGGTCCTTTGCAAACCTAGCATTCGCTGCAGTAAAGAATGTGTATGCTGTCCCTGAGGCACCAGCCCTTCCCGTTCTACCAATTCGATGAACATAGTCCTCCAATGATCCAGGAAAATCATAGTTGATTACAAATTTTACATCCTTCACATCTGCACCATGCAAAAGTAAGCTGTAAAGTGCATAAAATGTTTCCTAGTAGTTAAATTGGTTATGGTGCAAGACTGCAAGTTTACTCCTTCCTCCCTAAGACAATGTTGACGGGCCTTCAGATTGAAATGCACTCAAGCCAACTAATTGAAGTGGTACAATTTTCAGCACTCAGAACAATTAGACATGCTTGCCATAACTTCCTTGCACAAAAATTCTTCCTCGTCATAGTATCCTCTCTTAAGAGCAGATATTAGTCATTGCTCTTTTAGCAAAAGTATGCAACTATGCAAGGGTATATAGCAAGATATATGGAGCATTCACAATGGTCCCAATATGAGTTATTTCTGTTTATATATTTAATATTTAAACTGAAAAATTGTCGATGCTACATAGAACCTGAATATCTTCATATCTGATGGCCACAAAACTAGAGATTGGCTATTTAAGAAAATATGATTGCAACAACAGTTTATAATACCAATAGTCATAGACGGATAAAAAAATATAACCATGTATAAAACCATACAATCAGAGTTCAAAGGGATCAGACGCATAATAGAACATTGATTAAAGATGAGATCGGAATTTAGAGAATCTCTATTAGCCTTAGAAGATAAGACATCCAGATTCTGTCAGGGGTTTCAGACTTCTAAGTTTATGTAAGATTTAAATAACCTCTGGTATTTAAAAAAAAACACTCTAGTTTTGCTTAAATTTTTAAGACTCTGGTATTCTAAAACCTCTATTTTTCCTTTAATTAGTATTTTTCGAATGGTATAAATTTCCTATAATTATTATCTTTGTTATCACTAAAATACATTCTTGAGTATAATGACCTAATAGAGAACACTAACAAATTAGTTTCAAAAAATAAATAGACCTAATAGAGCAAATTAGATAATAGGAACTCTTAGTTCTCCTAAACTTATTTAGTACATCTAAGATTTAGAGTCTGGTTTTTAAAACCTCTAATTTTCCTATAATTCCTATCTTTGTCATCAGTAAAGTACATTATTTAGTATAGAAATCAATAGATCTAATAGAGAAAATTAGATAATAGGATTCATACCACAATCCCGACTAATTTGTGATTGAGGATAGATGATAGATGAATATTATTTTCATCTAACCTTTTACCTACATCTCTTCCCACCACATGCTTCTCAATTTTTAAAATTTGTTCTCCAATTCGCACCTCACCCTTCTATCTGGCATATATATTATTTAATTATGATGTTTAACCCAATAAATAATTTGTTTCATCCTTCACATCATTGGACGAAAAGGTTGAACAAATTATGACCAATGTTTATAGTACAACAAGGTCATTTTAAGCTGAACCTTTAACCGGCCTAGACTATCAATGCCTGCAAATACGTGAATATTTTTCATGTAAGTAGCAAATCAGAACTTCTTGCAATAATTTGGTATTTGTTACAACAGTTCAAGCAGATCATCCCTGCCTCCACCACCACCCCAAAAAAAAGAGGTTCTCCCACTTTAATGTGTATTATTCTCTTTCTGTTCATCTGTTGTGCATGTGTGCGTATTCTTTTTGAAGGTGGAGAGGCAGAGTTGGGAGGCACTCATACCAAAAGACCCAATTGGTCAATGGGGAAAATAGCTAATTTCTAAAGAAAATGAGAACTGAAAGTCCTTTGAGTTTGGAGCAGGAATAATGGGAGACGAAATCTTACATTAAAATGAGCACTAAATGATTACATCATTCATAAAAAGGCCATTAGAGTTTCCTACCTAGACCTCGAGCAGCAACGTCTGTAGCTGTCATTATAGGAGACTTTCCAGCTTTGAATTCTGAAAGAACCCAATCTCTTTCCGCTTGACTCTTATCACCATGAATAGAAAGTGCAGGCCAACCATCCATCCGGAGCTGCCGAGTTACTTGGTCACACCCCTTTTTGGTGTCCATGAATATTAAAATCCGACTACCATCCATAATATCTTCCAGCAACTTTACTAATCTGAATTTACAAAACAGGTGTAGTTCAATGGAAGAATCTAACCAACTGTGAAAAGACATTGTTAAAAGGCTTTGAGGCCTCCAATACTCGAAATAATAGAATAAAGGGATAACACCCTACTTATTATACTTCTGGCTCTCCGAGACGATTTCCACATGCTGACGAATAGCATGATTAGCTTTCAGGTCAGCTGAACCAATAATTACCTAAGCAATTTTTCAGAGAAGATAGTTAAAAAGAAGAGACATATCACGTACAAACTATTAAGTCGAAGAAAATAGTGTATTCACTTCTTATCTTGATGACACTATAAAAGGAATAGGTGGGCCACAACATAGTGAATTAGTGATCAATGGCCTCACTTTGAATGGGCTGAGGAACTAGATCAGAACCTCAAAAGAAACTCACTTTGTATGCGTTGAAAAGGAATTGTCTTGCAAGCTGCTCAACTTCTTTGGGCCATGTGGCACTCCAATACAGCGTTTGACGATCTGGGCGTATCTGCAAAACCATTGAACCTTAAAACCAACACCCCCAGTATGAAGAATGTTGAAGTGGGAGGAAAGAGGTAAACAGTATTTTATTGACTTGACAAACAGGAGTTACATCTCTCTCCTATTAATGTTTTGTATTGTCCAAATAAATAGAGGAAGTAACAAGAAATTTCTTCCAGACTTTTCATACAAATTTAGTCCTGGATGAGAGAAATTGTCCATTACTCCAGAACTAAAAGGTTGGAAGGGGATGCAAAAAAAAACTTCTGAGAGAGAGAGAGTACCTTCTTCGTACTGACAAAAAGCTAGCTGTTTCAACAGATTTAAATACAAAAAGAAAGATGAATAAACACTAGAAATGATGGTAGTGTTTAAATGCAGAAGATCCATCAGAATAATAGAACTTTCTAGCAATCACTTGTTCGCAAATCAAACTTTTTGGTAGAAACCACACATTAACCTAACAGAGGAAACAGATACTTAAAACGGCTTAAGAAATAATTCAAAGGGAACTTACAATTTGAGCTGAGAACAAGAATTTGATCCAATAAGAGAAGAAAGAAAACTAGCAATTCAGGGAAATAAAAGACACAACGGCTAATGGTGTTTCATATACAGAAAACTAATATGAGAAGGGAACTCAGTTTTGGATCTAACAGGTAATTTCAAAAGCAAACCTGAGGAATAATTGTGGATTTGAGGTTCAAAACCCATGTCTAGAAAAGAAGGGAAACTCAATTTTGGATTTAACAGGTAATTACAGAAGCAAACCTGAGAAACAATTTTGCGGATCTGAGGTTCAAAACCCATGTCTAGCATGCGGTCAGCCTCATCCAGCACGAGATATGTTACTCTTCGGAGGTTTGTATGATTAGATTCTAACATATCAATCAACCTTCCAGGTGTGGCAATAACAATTTCAACACCTATCAAGTAAAAATATATTGATTAGTTCTATTATGACGTGCAAAAAAATACTACAAAACTGAGAGAAGAAGCTCTAGGATATACCCGATCCATCAACATCACGACACAGTAGTAAAGTCACGTTGAGCATATCACCACCTACCTTTCTGAAGATCACGAACTTGGGGCCCCTTTGGAACCCCACCATAAATGCAGGTACTCTTAATCCGCGATGATGCACCAAATTTAGTAGCTTCTTGTTGAATCTGAACAGCAAGTTCACGAGTTGGGGCTAACACTAAGACAATTGGACCATCTCCATGATCTTGAAAATAAGATACGAACAAAAAACAAATAGAGGAGTTGCATCAAAAATCACACTATGCAGCAAGAAGAAAGTACTGCTCAACAAAATATGAAGATGCATATACTCGTGAGTGAATGAGCTGCTCTGCACTTATACCTAAAATGGGCTGGGCATTAACGTGCACAATTGCAGGCAACAGATAAGCAATTGTCTTCCCAGACCCTGTTTCTGCTATACCAATGAGATCACGACCCTTCAAGGCCATAGGCCAACCTTGAGCTTGAATAGGTGTAGGTTCAGTGAAGCCAGCTTTTTCAATTTCTTGCAAGACATAATCTGAAGTAGTGGACCAAGCAAACATAGAAAGAGGGAAAAAACAAAAGCGAAGTGTCATTCAACCAAAAGCTTCTGACACATGTTATCAAAAATATTGATGTGTAAACTACCCGTCAAAGAAAACAGGAGCCATTTGAAAATTTGAAAATCATAATACGAAAACAATAATTAAACAGAAAAAGTAGTATGAATTGACAAGTTCTATGTTAGAAGTCAGAAACTACCCTCAAGACACTAGATTCGGACAGCTCAGTAAATCAGACACATGGATGATTCACAATTGTCATTTGGATAAATATTTGCATTTTTGCACACGTATTCAAGCTGACACTTGAGATGAATGACTTCCATTATTCATTAAGACCATCTTTTCATATCCTATAATGTTGATTTAGTTTCACATTAATGAGCATTGGGCAATCAATTCCAAGTATCTATAATTGAAGCACTGCTCAAATAATTAGAGAAAATGATTGCCAGTACCCTACTACTACAATACTTCAGGCGTTCTGCATAACAGACCTTTGAACAAAGCACCTTATTAGCCCCAAAAATACCAAGAGGGCTCCATACTGCAATACTAGGAAATTGTACCAAGCAGCACCACAGTTGAGCTCTTGGATAAATTACTCGCAATAATATTTCTGTTTGGAGGAGTGGGAGACACTGATATTCTGTTTTGGTATACTCATAATACATATTTATGCATCACAATCAGTCTAACTTGAACAGCTACAACAGGTTACACACCCTATATTCCTGATTGTGCTAGTATTCCAAGTTCAAGGATTGTGAATTTTTTTTCACACAATTACTGTACATACTCTTTTTAGATCAAAATAACACCATATTTTTTTCGATGGATAGTGGTTCTATAAAGGCCATTTTGCTTTAATATACCTGGAAATCCTACGTCGTGAAAGGACTTTATAGGCTTGGGCACATCACGGCCCTCAATAGTGATCTCCCGTCGTCGTCTATACTCTTCCACCTCACCTTCGGTCATTGCAGCTATGGATGGTGATTCAACATAGAAATTCTTCTCAAATGGAGTCAAATCATCCAAATTAACCTTCCGTGGCGACTCCTTACCCTCAGAATCTCTCCTGCTCGATGATGATGACCTATAATTTGAGCCCCCACCAAAGCCTGAATCACTGAAAATAATCCAAAACTGAAACGCTTATTCAAAGCAGCAAACCACTAACAATAATTACAGTCATTAAAACTGTCATATAAGAAAAATGTATATGAGTATATCCATCCTCCCGCCCAGGACCTACAACCCAGCCTAAAATAGCTAGGTAGGGAATGATTCAGAAATAAGGATACAACTCTCAAAGATCCTCTTTTTTTTAAAATGATTTTGTTCTTTGTTCGAAAGGAGAGAAAAAAGAGTAAATATCGATACCTAAATATTAATCCGAATTATATGAATCTCAGTGACAATGACCAAAAATTGACAATTGGTTATGTAAGTAACTCTAGAATACACATAATCCCAGAAAAAAAAGTTCTTTTTACGAATTGTTCATTTTTGAATATTCACTTCAAATAAGTCACATCTTGCTCAGACCAATAAACAGAGCTGAGGTTATAGTTAAAACGCTAATAGAAACCGAAACAACTAGTTATAGTAAGCATGAATCCACTAAATCAAAAGAAATATGTTCTTTTTACACACTCTCTCATAAATCTTTTCCCCTAGGGAGTATACTAGAAGAGACATATCAAGTAATGCTCGATTAATCAACAATAAAAATAAACTTTACAGGAATCATAAACCCTAACCATAATTACAGTCAATAAGATTATCATACATGAAAAGCCAAAAAGAGTATGTTAATAAGTATAGTTGGAGAAGATATCAAGCTAAATACAGTTTACTCAGAGCATATAAAATCCTAATCACAGTTTACTCTATCAATAAGGACTGTCGTAAAAAAGCATATATGAGTATATTTGCACATACAGCCGGAGATAATCTACAATTAGATATACTTTGTTCAACGTAGCTAAACCCTAAGCAGAATTACAGCAATAAGAACTATCCCGAATGAATATGTCAAAAGTAGCCGGAGTTTGAATAATTAGGGTTTTTACCTGCGTCGGTCACGGTAAGAGCCAGGGTCCGCCGGACGGCTATCGTAGCGACTCATATTCCGGCAAACTCGTCGGAGGTATTAGACTAGAGTATGTTACAGGAAGCTTCTAGAAGAAAATGGTGGTTTTCTCTGCCGAAGAAGAAGTAGTAATGTTGGATATGAAAATGCTTTCGCCGCCGTGTGTTTTTGTGGGTTTTATTTTGATCCTTATTAATTGACATACATTCAATTTGGTCCCTTCTAGTTTTACATTTATCTTGATTTTAGCCTTAAAGTTTCAAACTGAACCTAAGAGGTCCCTTGGCCACTATCTCTTGCCTCGGACTTCGAAAGAGATAAATAGAAGTTCGTACAAGTTATTCATTATGTTTTAGTTTTGAATCAATTTCAAACGATCATACATTTTAGTAATAAAGGATTAGGTGGCTTATGAGTCATCAAATTGAAGGTCTTTGAGTGTTCTTTTCAACGCTGTCAAATTTGCTTAATTTCTAGCTCGGAGTAAAAATATACGCATATTTCTAAATGTGGATAATTAGTTAGAGTATAGATATAACTTAAAACATGAACTATATAAATTCATATACAATAAAACCTCAATAAATTAATAATTTCTCAAAGATAATATTTTTCCTCCGATCCCGACTTGGGTCAAATGAAAAAAATCACATATTTCAACAAGATAATATATTTTCAGAACACCCCTACATAAATATAAGGTCCCATTAATATTATAAAATAATAATTCTCTAAAATTATAAATATATCTAAGACAATTTAGTGAAATATGATTCTATTGTGTTCCTTTTTTTTGTTAAAATTCATTTCTAATTGAAATCCATTTCTAACTTTTCTCATTGCATTCAAACGTTTCGGTGTTATCTTTTCGAACTACACCATTAAATTATGAAAAGTTTTAAATGTGATAAATGTTTTCTTACACATAACTGATTTTAAGGGTATAGTATCATTTTTAACATTATCATTAACATCGTTTTTCAATGGTATCCACAATTTCTTCTAAGCTCTGTACTGAATATGTATCATTTTCACCCATCTAATAGGTTATTAATGTCCATTTTATTGCGATTATCGAGATTATTAATCATGACCTCAAATTCATGAATAACGTTTTCACGAGTAAGTTCATTTGAATTCTCTGAGACTTCATTCCCCAATAAATTTTGCAGTGTCAAAATACTTTTTAAACTAATAAATATTAATTTATCAATTAAATAATACCTCTACAAAATAATAATTTTTCATGATCTCACCTAATTAATTTAGTGAAATTTTACTACTGAAAATATTTAGCTAGACAAAGTGCACACCCAATTAAATTTTTATATCTTAAACAAAGTTATTTGACCAACAATTCACATGATAATTAAAGTTATCATTACTGATACGTTAATCATCAAAAATTAAATTTAGGAAACTACCAAACATTGATATCAACGATACATTCAACAACTCAATTTGCATTTGTTTTATCCCTTTTAACTAACGAAATCAGTTAATCGCAAGGAAAATGGTAAATAATAATAAGCTTAATAATATAAACAAGGGAAATTTTTTAAAATGTCAATATTTTAATATTTAATAGGATTTATTGTCAACACTTTTAATATTTAGTAAAAATGTCAAATTTTTAGTTTATTATGTATCTTGTTTAAATTCTATTTAAAGAACATAATTGTTAACTAAAAAAAGAAGAAATTTAGGGGAGATAATTTTTTAAAATAGAAACAATTGCTTAAAAGTCTCATCAGTTACAAAAATTTAAAAGTAAACACAAATTCAAAAAAATAAACACAAAGAAATCATCCTACTTGTTCATCAAATTTCTAGTATCGATTTTTAAATTTTCATTGATAATACTCAATTTATGTTGAAATAAATTCGATTAAATCGCGTTTTTTTAAATTTGTATTTTTTAAAATATTGTATCAACCTCAACAGATTGTAGTATTTTCATTATGTATGCTATTCTTTTCCTAGAATTATGTATCTTTCTTTAATCGTATTCATATGTAATGACTAGATTATATTGGAATACAATTCGTAATTTTTCTGTAATACAAATAAAAGAAAATATATTTGGCAGTTATGTAATATAATTTTCATCACTAGGATACAATTTTAGTTTCACTATGCAAGTAAAATATCAATTTTAAATGATAAAGTGAGCACATAAAATACAAAATTTGTTGACATACAATTATGATGAAAACATAATAAAAAATAATACAAACTTATTTTCATTGAAATTGAGACTAAAATACGAAATGAGCACAATAAATACTCACATCAGTTGGAATATAAAATTGATTTTGTTGGTATATCATTATGATGAATACAAAAAAATACAAACTTTTCTGAATACAATGTGAGTGTTAAATACAAAATGATCACAGTAAAATACTCACCACAATTTGATATTCAATTTTAATTTGAATTGTAAAGTGAACACATAAAATATAAAAGTTGTTGGTATTCAATTATGATGAAAACATAATGAAAAAGAAATACAAACTTGTTGTCATTGAAAATTAAGATTGAAATACAAAATGAGCACAATAAATACTCACTTAAGTTGAAATACAAATGTGACTTTCTTGGTATACCATTATGTTGAATACAAAATAAAAAAAATAGAACTTATTTGTATACAAAGTGATATTGAAATACAAAATAAATAAATTAAATACAAAATTATCGTCATCTCTGTTCTAAGTTTCAATTGTGATATTTGAAAAATAGAACATTGTTGATTAAGTTGAATATCTCTAGTAATTCTCTTAGATTCTGCCATTAGAGAGTGATCTAGAGCTTATCAAACCCAAAATGTGATTTCAACTACAAACAACAATTTTGAACGATTTATACAAAAATAAAATCATAAAACAAATATTGAAAAATGAATAAAGACTCATATTTTAATAAAAGGGATTGTGTGAATATCTTTATAAATATATTTTTTTGGAAAAAAAAAGAAGAAGAAGAGAGGCAGATTTTGAAATGGAGAAGAATTGGAAGATGAAAATATGAGAGAGAGAAAATATTTCATTTTTTAAAAAACATATGAGAGAGCATTAATTGGAAAATTTATAATTAAAATGAGATAAAATAGGAAGTAAATTATAATACACAATCCTTTCTAAAATAATGACATTTTTGACATTTTTACTAATATTTATAAAGTCTTGAGATTTTTACTAATTAAGTTAAGTTATTTGACTAGTTTGCTAATTTTTCCTATAAAGAATTATAGTAATAAAATATGAAATTTATATGCAAGAACATTTATTCTAAAAATATTTCTTTTCCACATACGACCACATTCATTTGTAAACTAGGTTCATAAGGTAAAAATTATGAAGACTTCTATTAACCAAGTTTGACAAATAACAAACTCAATGAAATTTGTACATATTCTCTAAATTATTACAAGTTATTTAATTTGAGGCAGTACTCAAGTTTTACACATGATAAAATACCTTGTTCCGTAAAGAAAATAAATTTAAAATATGGTAAATTTATTTAGAGCTTTCCAATATAATCATTTATTCCAATCAAATCTATAGATTGTGAAAAACATAAAATTTGAGGAAAAGTCTTTCGGACTATAGAAAAATGATCAAAGATAACTATTCAAATTTCTTACTTAGTAGAAATACTTTCATACTGTGCAGAGCCACTTATTCATAAACCAATTTTTCTTATGAAAATAAATGTCAAAAATTAAATCATAAACTCAAACGCATTTTTCTTCTTGATCATGTGGTAAGAATTTCAAAGTTCATAATAGATATATTTCCCACTTTACTTAATAAGTATAGTTGTTGCCAAAAAAACTTGAAGGTTGATATCTTGAAACGAGGATTATTTAGCATTATTTTATTTATATCCTCACCATCGCACGAGAACAACAAAAGAGAAATTCTTACTAATTTTCAATGGGGCAGTGTCTTTTCAAGTTTTGAAATAAGAAGTTAATTTTAAATGATAGAGTCTCGTATTGATAACGTGTAAAAAAATAAAGTAGATTATTAAATCAAATGGAAAACATAGAAAGAGGAAAGAAAAACAACAAGTATTAAGAACAAAGAAGAGAGAAAGTAATTGTATTTTATAAATATTAATTGGTGTCCCTCTTTGTTGTATGTAATGCCTCCTTTATAGACACAACTTGCGTGGAGAAGTTAACATTTGCTATAGTGGAGTGACCCCATATAGACATTCACTTCTATTTTATTTTATTTTTACTTAAAAGTAATTTAAATTGGACTTTTAAAAGTATTTAAAAAAAAAAATCAATTAATAATATGCTTGTAATCTAAAAATTTACTGATCCAAGACTGAGAATTTTTGGATATAGTTCACTATTTTAGACCTTAGAGATTAAAATTGAGAATAAAACATGTCTGTATCTTATACCTAAGACACAATGAACATGTTTTTTGTCTTAATAAAAGTATTTGGCTGAATTAAATGTATAACATCTGAAATAAAAATAAAATAAAAAATCTAATAGAAATCAACAACAACAAAAGTGAGCGTAATATGCAAGTGAAATTGTTTTGTATTGATTCTATCATTTGGTATCAGAGCCAAAAGAAGTTTGTATTATTTATGCTATTATTGTAGTATTAAAACGATAAATCTTAAAATTTTATTCAAGCCTATTTCGCGCTTCGATGGATATTACAATCATAGAAATATATTGATGGAGAACTTTCTTAGAGTCCAAAATTTTTCGTTTATGAGCAAATGCCATAATTGATATTGTTTTGTTTGAAGTAAATTAAAAAAAAAAAATTGATAGTTTAATGTTAAACATTTCAAAGCAAAGTTATCTTTTTTCAAGTTATCGATTGTTCAGTAATGAAAACTAGGGGTGAAGCTATTGTGTAAGAGGAATGTTCAGACAAACTGAATAACTTTTTGCATAAATTTTATATTTATATTTAAAATGATAGTGAATATAACAAACTTATAAGTGAAAAATTCACTAACGAAACAAGCATATGATTCAATGTAAAGAATTAGGTTTTTTGATTACATCAAAATAGAGTTTTTGGCTAAAAATATTTTTAAACTATACCCTCTAACTTAAACGACATTATTAAATTAACAAAAAACAATTGCCAAATATTTAAACCTTAACAACTTTCATCCTTCCATTAGACCATCTCTAATTCAACACCAAATCCTATATTTGGTGTTTTGAGCTTCGAACCCACACCAATTTTCACATCAAATTTGGTGAGTGAATAGTGTCACACCAAATTTGGTGTGACACTATTCATCACACCAAATAATTTTTTGAATATTATAATATTATTTCATTATACAAACTTTTAATTAAACATTATATAAATTTTATGTTTTAATTAAATCTCTTGTATATTTAATTATAATTATGTAATTTTTTTAATATTAAATTTAGATATAAAATTTAGTTTTTTTATAATTAATTTTTCTATATATGACTTTTTTTAAAAAATAAATTTATGTCAATTCTACTATAAATTATATAAACTACAATTAACCTTCACAAAAAAATAAAATGCAAACATATAAATTTTTAAACAAACAATGCAATTGAGGATGAGCGTAATCTTAATGCACCAATTCAAAATGCGTCGGAAGGTCCAACCCTGACTATAAAAATGACTATAGATGAAAATTATCAATTTTAACAATTTTTAGCTCGATATAAAAAACAAAGGACAAAAAGCTCATTTTGAACTACATAATGCATTAATAGAACATTTATGGGGGCACCGTGATGAATATTTATGTATAAAGTTAAATATTTATGTAAAATTTAAAATAATTTTTTTAATTATAGAATGTTTATTTAGTTGTATTTTTTAATGATTTCACTTTTATTTGTATTATTCATTATTATGTATAATATTTGCTAGCAATTTATATTATTTAAAAAATCATCGTACAATATAATTGTATATTAATCAATTATAAAAGAAAATAATATGAATTGTATATGGTGAATGTTTTAGAAAAAAATTATTTTATGAATAAAAAAATATAAATAAAAAATAATCATATAATAATGAAGAGAGAAAAAAAAATTGGTATAAAATTTGATGTAATCAGCAATGGGTTGAAATTGATTACACCAAATTTGATGTTTGGGTTGAAGAAGTCCTTAAAATTTATCAAAAAATTAGATAATTCCACACAAAAACATATGCAATTCATTATTCTCATAAAAAAGTCTATAATATTATTATTGTTGGAAAAAACATCCAAAAAATAAAAAAAAATGAGACTCATGTTTGCTATTAAAAAACAATGTTATAACAGTGTGAGACCACCAGGAAACAGGTGTTGCTCTTCTCATTTACCAACTGTTTGGAGTTTAATTTCACACCATCTTCACCTTACAAAGTTAAAATGTCGTTATATCAATAATTTTTTGGGGCATATTGATAATTGAGGTGATCAAGATTCAGCTAATTTTAATTTCTAGTACTCAAGTTTTGTTTTTCATTATTAGAAGTAAAAACCTCCAACCGACACCACTTTTTACAGATTCAATGAAAAGAAAATATTTCCAATGATATAATTTTTTGATATTAAATCAAATGAAAAGTAAATAAAAATAAAATTGTTAATTAAAAGGAAGACAATGCAAAACGTTGTTACTAAAAAGATGATTGTATTTTAGATGTATGTAGAATGAAGAGAATTGATTTATTGGGGTGATTTAGGGAGAGTAGTGTGAACAGTACGTATTGTTGTGAAGAATTTGTTAATTTTTGATAAATTTTAATATAAGGATGAAAGTTGTAAAATTTTAAATAATTATGGGATATTTCTGTAAAAGAAAAATAATTTAAGAATATAGTTTAAGTTAAGAGTATAATTTAAATATGTTTTTCACCAAAAACTCTAACGAATGTATATTTGAAACCCATTTCTATATGCTTTCTATTTATTTTTTTCATTAAAAAGAAAACATAATCTTACATATTTTTTCTTTGGTTGCGTAATTTTTTTTATGAGAAATTTTGTTCAAAAAGTTTAAAAAAAAACAAAACATAAAATTTACAACAAGAAATAAAACTTCGATCACTTACTATTATTTCTTTTCTCTATTTTATAAATGCAATTTCAAAATCAGATTTTTAAGAAAAGTTAGTTATCGACACTTAATCATTAAATTATCAACTATTATATATTATTATAAAAGAAATGAAAAGTTTCTTCCTACCAAACACACTTTAAAAGTAACAAATAATTAGAGACAATACTTGTAATTTAAAAGTATTTGTTTCTTTTATATAATTAGAAGTAATTGAGAATATGAATATTCATTCATCCTTTTATTTACCCATTTTTTATATGTATCGTATATGTGTGGCTCAAATTTTAACGATTTTTACCTAACTCATTATTAATCCATTGATATTCAATTCGACCCACCTAAATTTGATTTGACTTATCAATTTCTATTCGTTACTTCTATATGAGTCTATAAACCTCAAAATCCTAGCTCCACATTTGCTAGAAATCCTTCTTTGCAAGAATTACTAAATAAATATGATATTTCAATATGAAGAAGTATAAAAAACTACGAAGGCAGAAAGAGTGCAACTTCAAGCACTTTATTGTAAATTCGTGATTATATTATACAAATTAATATTATTATAAATACAATATACATAATTTTTAAATTATTGTACGTCCAAATATAATTACAATTGACGATAAAAGATTAAAAATATCATACACACTTTTGAGAGAGTAAAAATCACGTATCAATCAATTATTTGTTAGCGACTATGAAGACATTGTTACTCACGTTTATTCATTTGAGGGAAAAAAGCACACACATTTATTTATTTATTTTTTAATAAATGAATTTTTGTGTAGTAGCTTAAAAGGCCCGCATTAAATTTACATTTTTAAAATTAAAGCCAAACAATCCTTACTCCTTAGTACTTGTAATTAATAAATTAAGCTATTTGCGCCGATTTACTAAAAAAATCTTATACTCATAAAGGCAGTGTGAAAATTAGTTTATTGAAATGGAAATATGGAAAAGTGGGTTCCAATATTTAATTTAAAAAAATAAATGCAGAAAGGGCCCCAACCTAGGTGTAACAAAGTCCAAAAGTTCTCACATAATTATTCTCTAACTAATTATTCCATTTTTGTTATGCTTCCGTTATAGTTTGTTTATCTTATTTTAATTTGATAAAATATTAAAAATATTTTTTTTAATACATGATCTTCAGTTATGAATATATGAAATGTAATTATATATATTTAAAGATTATAATCATAAAACTTATAATCAAAAAATAAATAAACAAAAATTGACTTTTCCACTTTTGTTAAAAGAAAATGTATATATATATATGAGTATACTGATAAAAATATATGAGAGTCATTTGTACATAAGAATATATTAATTCTAAATATCAAAATTGATAGATGCATCAAACCCTCCCCTAAAAAGAACATGCTATTAAATTATATGATACTCCATTCGTCTAGTATTAATTGTCATAATTTTCTTTTATAGAGTCAAACTATAAGAACTTTGATCAATATTTTATGATGTATATTTTTATTATATTGATATGCAAAAAATAGTAATTTATAGTACTTTTCATATAGTTTTTGAATATTTATTTTTTTTTAAAATATCGAATTAACGTAATCTAATTTAACTTTAAAAATTAACTAAATTAACTTTCAAAAAATGCAACATGACAAATAAAAGTGGATAGAGGGAGTATCAAAATAAAATTAAATTGTTTATAAGTTTTAAAGGCTCCTTTTCTTAATTCACGTGTCCAAACTTAAAATATCAATAATTTGGAATTAAAAAATAACTAAGTGACATGATTATGAAGAAATGACGATAGTTTAAACGAATAGTGGGTAAAAATCTTAAAAGTCACACAAATGAAATTTATCTTTTATATATAAAAAATAATAAAGTTGTTTGTTTTTGAGAAGATTATAGTATGAGAAATATAATGCAAGATTAAATTATTCAGTGAATAATGAATATAATGGAGAAGCATTATTATTATTTTATCATGTGAGTAGTGGTATCAAACTAGTATTCTGCTGAGTGTGCTATAAAATTATATTACAATTTTACAAATATGATACAAATAAATAATCCATAAATTATTAATATCAAAATTAAAATTTAATCAAATATAAAATAAAATGATCCCATATTTTTTAAAATTACTTCCCCTAAATGAGTTTTAAATACTTTCTGAGTTCTAATAAATACCGGATTCAATGTATTTAATAATAAAATTCAATATTAATTATGTAAATTTATTTTTGGACATTTGGTAATAAATATTCTTTTAAAAGGAATTTATGTTTGGCCATAAAATTTTAAAATTTAGGTTGAAGTTAATTTCAAAATTTGAAAATGCCAAATATTATTGCATTGTATCATTCCAAATCATTCATAAAAATTCAAAAAACAAATCTAATTTATAATATTTATGGTCAAACACATTTTCAATTTTCAAATAAGTATAAATAATTTTTCACTTTAAAAATTCAAAGGTATAAAGTTAGCAGGTAGTATATTGTTATCTTGCTTACGGTGATTGGTGTTTCCCCTTATATTAGTTGTATTAATATACTTTAAAAAAAATATCCATCATTATTTTAATAATCTATTCAGTACTCTATTTTGCTATGTTGTGTATTGTGATTCGATTATCGTACTACTGTGTTGTAGTGCTGCTTCCTTCTGGTATACTTCACACTGTTTTCTTGTGACTCACCTATAGTTTTATTTTTGTGTGGAATTGCTACATTTGAGCCGAGGATTTTTAAGAAACAACCTCTTTATCTTCATGAAGTAGTGATAAAATCTGCATTTATCCACCATGAGACTTGAGAGATTCCACGAGGTGTGTTGTTCCATTATTATCCTTTTGATTATTTGAAAATCAATCTCCTAAAAAAACACTATAAAGTACTTCGCTAAAAACCTTACTAAATGAAGGGTAAATAAGAAAAAAATCTTAATAATTTTTTTTTAATATTAAAAAGATTCACTTCTTTTGACTTATGAAAAAAATATTAACAATTCACTTAATATGAACTAGAAGAATAAAGATTTTTTTAAATATTTTTGTTTTAAATTATAGTTTTATAGATTTTTTTGAATATTTTTATTTTAAATTATAGTTTTATAGAAAAAATTAAGATTAAAGAATTGCAAAAGAAAGAAAATAAAAGTCTTTTTCTTTTATTTATAAAATTGGAATAAAAAGAAAGTAAATATTCACAATTTTCTTGCCAAACAGACCCTTAATATAATTGAATAATGTGATCTACTTGGAACTTGTACTACTACTCTAGGCAGCAAGTTTCTCTTTTTTCTTTGTTCTTTTGCTCAGCACTAGAGCCTAGAAGAAGGGAAAAAAGAGAAGTATGGACTAATGGAATAAACATAAAAAAGAGAGAAAAAAAAAGAAGAAAATTCTTCAGACAACAAAAACAGCTGTTTTCCCTTCAATACTTTTTTTTTCCCAATCTCTATATAATTGCAAGAATAGAATAAAGTTTGCAACTTGATTAAAAAAAAGCAATAATAAGGTGTGGGGGTGGAGAGGAAGTTAGTTCATTAGTTCAGTGCCTTGTAAAGGCACAATCTTGATTCTTGATTTGTTGATAAATATGGGTTCTTGGATGGCAATGTTGCTGATGTTGTTATTGTGTTTATGGGTTTCTTGTGGGATTGCTTCTGTTTCATATGACCATAAAGCTATTATTGTAAATGGACAAAGAAAAATTCTCATTTCTGGATCCATTCACTACCCTCGAAGCACCCCTGAGGTATACTCTCATGTCAAAGAAAAGAAATATTTACTTCATATATTGGTTTTGATGTTCCATGTTTTTGTTCAAGATTGTTCTTTTGGCAAATGGGTGTCTTAAAGTTTAAATTTTTTCCTTGTTTTGGGGTTACACAGATGTGGCCAGATCTTATTCAGAAGGCAAAAGAAGGGGGAGTGGATGTTATACAGACTTATGTTTTCTGGAATGGGCATGAGCCTGAAGAAGGGAAAGTGAGTCAAGTAGAATCATTTTTTAATTTTTTTTTCATCATTTGCTGCTAGTATTTAACTTATTCTTTTTCCATTCCAGTATTATTTTGAAGAGAGGTATGATTTAGTGAAGTTCATTAAAGTGGTGCAAGAAGCAGGACTTTATGTGCATCTTAGGATTGGACCTTATGCATGTGCTGAATGGAATTTTGGGTATGACTTATAATTATGACAACCCCATATAGGCATAAAGTTGAGTTCTTGCTCATATTACTTGTTTTAATTTCAGGGGTTTTCCTGTTTGGTTGAAGTATGTTCCAGGTATCAGTTTCAGAACAAACAATGAGCCTTTCAAGGTTGGATCAAGTTGTCATATGAAAATTTTTCTTCATTTCAATGTATCTGGTTTCTAATTTGTGTGTTATGTTTTTGGTGTAAATGCTGTAATGTAGGCTGCAATGCAAAAGTTCACTACTAAGATTGTTGATATGATGAAAGCAGAAAAGCTCTATGAAACTCAGGGTGGTCCAATAATTCTATCTCAGGTTGTTAAAATAATTTCAGTATCTTCTATTATCATTTTCTCCACTAATCTTGCAAATTTGTTTGATGAAGATGTTTGTCTTTGAATTTTTCTTGACAGATAGAAAATGAATATGGACCTATGGAGTGGGAACTAGGTGAACCTGGTAAAGTTTACTCAGAGTGGGCAGCCAAAATGGCTGTGGATCTTGGCACTGGTGTCCCATGGATCATGTGCAAGCAAGATGATGTCCCTGATCCTATTGTAAGTGGATTCTATATAATTTCATTAATTTTCTATGCGAAACCTATTGTCAGTTGTCACCCTAGATGTTGATGAATTAATTAAATAAAATAGTTTTAGTCCCTGCACATGGGGTGGCTTTTGTTCCTACTCCTATCTGTTTTCTTGTCTCTTAAAAAAATATTCAGTGACCTTTGACTCTTGTAATCACACACTTGTGAATATGTTTGTTGCTTAGGCTTCGTTTGCTAGGATGCATTAGAAAAAACAATGCATTCATTAATTTTGTGTAGTACTAATACCTTGTTTGGTAAAAATTTTCAACCTATGTATAAGTAATGTATACACTCTATTTGGTATTATGCAATGTATAACTCATACATGGCAAACCATGTATTAGCAATGCAAGGGTTTTAAATTTTTAATTGTATGTATTAGCATGGTTAAAGATTCAATTGCCCTCAAAACATTTTTCACATCCTTTCCACTGTATTTGTGGAGGGTAATTTTGTAACAAATATTTTTTTTTTGAAAATTATGCATGCATGTTATTTTTAATACACCAAACTAGACAATGTATAAGAAATAATCTTTGCATAACTATTACTAGCATTACTGATGCTGGCGTTGCTAGTACATCCTCTTCAACACTATTCTTATACACCCTGCGAAACGACCCCTTAGTGTTTTGCAAAAGAACATTCTTTACTTGTCTGAATCAAACCACAATCAAAGAGATGCTGTACTTTCCCTGTTTCTAGTAGCTACTTTTACTAATATTTTGAAACATCCTGGAAAAATCACTTGTATTAGCATGTCTTCTGTTCCTTTTTCCTAAAACAAATTTTCTCGGGTATTTAGGATATATTACCTTAATGTATCTCTTTTTCCTGCTCAGATTAATACTTGCAATGGTTTCTACTGTGACTACTTCACACCAAATAAGGCTAATAAACCCAAGATGTGGACTGAAGCCTGGACAGCCTGGTAAATGCATATTCATCTCTCATATGCAATAGGTGAATAATATCTTAGTTTTCATCTTTGCTAGAGTTCATGACGGGATAATTTTCTGTTTTGATAATGCTGGCAGGTTTACTGAATTTGGAGGTCCAGTTCCTTACCGTCCTGCAGAGGATATGGCATTTGCTGTGGCAAGATTTATACAAACGGGAGGCTCCTTCATCAATTACTACATGGTAATTCATTGGACTTTGACATTTAGAAGTATGCTTCTTCTGAATCCAAGAAATATACATTTTCCTACAATTCTTGTTTGTTCCCCTTTTTTTGGACAGTATCATGGAGGAACAAACTTTGGAAGGACTTCTGGTGGCCCATTTATTGCTACTAGTTATGATTATGATGCACCCCTAGATGAATTTGGTATGTTCTTTCTTTAAATCTATTGAATTTTAACATCTTAATGTAATGTGATGGTTATGGATCAAAATTCTATTTCCTGTTTTCTTCCTTACCATTTGTTTAAGGAAAAGGGATTTTTTTTTCCTGTGAATTCTTTTTTCTTTTCCTGTTATTCCTGTTTATATTAGTACACTGCTTTCCATAAGTTTTTTCACTCATGCGTGAGGGTCAGCGCTTCCATTTCTGACTCCTTCACCAAATTATCTGTGCTTCTGTTTGGATGGAATATTAGTTTTCCATGTTGTACACCTTTACTTACTCGAAAACAAATCATTGCTGTATATAGGACTGAATGCTTTGATCCCTAATTTCAAGTCATTCTAGTCCAGAAGGCCATGTACCTGTTGTAGTAGGCTGCAAGCTGCATTTAAAGCGATGTCTACTGCTTCTCCTAAAACTTGATGAATTTTCCAAGTTTATATAAAAAGTTCAACCACTTTTGGTAGCTTTACTGATGCTAGCAGTTCCACTAAATTATTACTTGGAAGTCCTGTTCTTTATCATAAATGAAATTATGTTTCTCAGTTAATCCATGTTGTTGTTCAGTTAGTCTACTGCTATTGAGAAAAACTTGTGAGGTTTCTTTACAATCAAGTCCATGATTAGAACTTGGAAGAAGATGTTAAAGATGAAAAAAAAAGAGCAACGAAGTGGAAATAATCGTTTTACCTAAGTAAACTTTTTTCCCTTTGATCTTCAGGGTCATTACGGCAGCCTAAATGGGGTCATCTGAAAGATCTACATAGAGCAATAAAGCTCTGCGAGCCAGCTTTAGTATCTGCAGATCCAACTGTGACATCCTTAGGAAACTATCAAGAGGTGACATTTACTTGGGTTCTTCTTGAACTTTTATATCATCATTTTACCAGAATTGAGGGGAAAACAAACTTTCATTTTCTCTTACAGGCACGTGTTTTTAAGTCGGAGTCTGGGGCCTGCGCTGCCTTCCTAGCAAATTACAACCAGCACTCTTTTGCTAAAGTGGCATTTGGGAACATGCATTATAACTTGCCACCCTGGTCTATCAGCATTCTTCCCGACTGCAAGAACACTGTCTATAATACTGCAAGGGTGAGAAAAAAACTCTTCTCCAGAAGTACTTGTGTTATTAGTGCATAACCATGAATATCTCACATTTTTGTAATATTTTACTTGAGAGAATGCCTCATACATAACTGCACAGCCAGAAGTCTGACAGCACACTCTTAATTCAATGTAAAGGTTGGTGCTCAAAGTGCTCAGATGAAGATGACTCCAGTCAGTAGAGGATTCTCATGGGAGTCATTCAATGAAGACGCAGCATCGCATGAAGACGATACTTTCACAGTTGTTGGGTTATTGGAGCAGATAAATATCACAAGAGATGTATCTGATTACTTGTGGTATATGACTGAGTAAGTGCTTCAGTAGCTTCTGGTATTGCTTTCACAAACAAAATAAGGAAGTTAATTACACTTGAACTACTTTAGATTGCTCACATGTTTATAATTAGTAATGTTAACCCGCAGCATTGAGATTGATCCAACAGAAGGATTTTTGAATAGTGGAAATTGGCCTTGGCTTACGGTCTTCTCTGCTGGCCATGCATTGCATGTATTCGTGAATGGTCAATTAGCAGGTCTGATGTCTTTTGTTGCCTACAACTGTGATTTGAGTCTCTTTTTATTTTGGTGTTTAATATCGGAGGTTTAGGCTTTTGATTGGTTGCAATTTATGTCCCAATTAACGGGGAAATAGTTTGGTGTAAGACGTAAAACTGATGTCCCAGTCAAGCAGCACATTGTTATTTAAAGTTTCCGTTCATCCAAACATTTTGCAGGAACTGTGTACGGAAGTTTAGAGAACCCAAAACTAACTTTCAGCAACGGTATAAATCTGAGAGCTGGTGTGAACAAGATTTCTCTGCTAAGCATTGCTGTTGGTCTTCCGGTATGTCCCTCTCTCCCCACCCTCTCTTTCTCTATTGCACGTGCATATGATCATACATATGCCTGGTTATCGCCTCATGGCAGTTGCTTCGTTCTACGCGTTGCACTAAAGTGAAACTGATTTTGAGAGTTATACTTCAGCATTTCCAAAATATGCTCATCACGTGTCTTGCTTTTACATGTGCTTGAATGTAGAACGTTGGCCCTCATTTTGAGACATGGAATGCTGGTGTTCTTGGACCAGTTTCACTTAATGGACTTAACGAGGGAACAAGAGATTTAACATGGCAGAAATGGTTCTACAAGGTTTGTCTTTTTAGATGTTCAAACAAAATTGTTTGCTTATAATGCCTGTCTACCTGACTTTTTATTTGTTTCACCAGGTTGGTCTAAAAGGAGAAGCCCTGAGTCTTCATTCACTCAGTGGTAGCCCATCCGTGGAGTGGGTGGAAGGCTCTTTAGTGGCTCAGAAGCAGCCACTCAGTTGGTACAAGGTGCATAACTCATGTCTTCTCTACCATTTTAGTTATTAAAAGTAAAAGTTATCCTTCAATAAGAAAGTAATATTACTTAAAAGGATTACGCTTTACGGAGCAGTGCTAGCATTTACTGTAACATGGATCATATCAAGCCTTCAAAAGATCTGAGGCAAAGCCCACTAAATCCTTTTGCCGTGTTTACAGACTACATTCAATGCTCCAGACGGAAATGAGCCTTTGGCTTTAGATATGAATACCATGGGCAAAGGTCAAGTATGGATAAATGGTCACAGCCTCGGACGCCACTGGCCTGCATATAAATCATCTGGAAGTTGTAGTGTCTGTAACTATACTGGCTGGTTTGATGAGAAAAAGTGCCTAACTAACTGTGGCGAGGGCTCACAAAGATGGTAAGTAATGACAAACCTTATTGAATTTTACTCTGATGTAACAGTAACAATAAGCTCCAACTTAACTGAGACTCATAAATTCAGGTACCACGTACCTCGGTCTTGGCTGTATCCTACTGGAAATTTGTTAGTTGTATTCGAGGAATGGGGAGGAGATCCTTACGGAATCACTTTAGTCAAAAGAGAAATAGCAAGTGTTTGTGCTGATATATATGAGTGGCAACCACAGTTATTGAATTGGCAGAGGCTAGTATCTGGTAAGTTTGACAGACCTCTCAGACCTAAAGCCCATCTTAAGTGTGCATCTGGTCAGAAGATTTCTTCAATCAAATTTGCAAGCTTTGGAACACCAGAGGGAGTTTGTGGAAGCTTCCAGCAGGGAAGCTGCCATGCTCCGCGCTCATATGATGCTTTCAAAAAGGTATTTATGAATCATAATTTGATGAGTTGACATGAGAAACTGATTGGTATTGATCCGCGTCTCTTCCTAACGATCTCTGAACTAGACTAGACTGATTTATTTGCATCTTAAATTGGTTATTATTACTGTACTTGCAGAATTGTGTTGGGAAAGAGTCTTGCTCAGTACAGGTAACACCAGAGAATTTTGGAGGTGATCCATGTCGAAACGTTCTAAAGAAACTCTCAGTGGAAGCCATTTGTAGTTGATGATCCTGAGTATACAAGTGAAAAGATACTTAACCACTCATATAAACATTTTTCGAACGAGCTACTAGACATCCATTAATCCACACTACCATTTTTTGGCTTTGCTGGGGTTGAAGTTGTACAGTTAAGCAACACACCTCTTTGATCAAAGCTCACCTGATTACAAAGATGATTGACGAAAGATTCTGTACATGTGAGGTTTTGTCTAATTACACATCCAGATATGATTCTTGATGAGTCAATGTGCAAATTTTGTTTGTGTTAGAGGGTGAGAAAGACTTGAAAAGCATTTTGCTTTCATGATCTTCAACATTGTACAATCATACTGTATGTAAGTAAGCAATAATTCATTGCTTTGCAGATTGAGAAATGTTTTTTACTATGTTGCAGTACCATCAAGCTCTTTCAATTACTATGTTTTCACTTTTTGTTCCTTAGCATGTGTTGTCTGTCAAGATATTGGATGTTTCATCATATGTCTGTCAAAAGTGTTGTTTCTTGACAGCTATTGTAAGTGGACAAACTAAATATAAATTCATAAAGATTGTCAAGATTAATCAACCTTTTTGATCTTTTAACCATGTGATGCAGTGGTAGAATTGCTTCACCCATAACCAGAGGTCTCAAATTTCAAACATATGGGGTCAGAACCAATTATAGCCCTGTGCTTCAAGCTTGCTGTAGACAAATTTTTCTGGTAACATTCTACCAGATGTATTGCTAAAAGCTACAAATAATGTGTCAACAATGTAACTAACAAAATAAACTGGAGTGATAAGAAACAAATCAAGCCTGTGAACCGGAAACAAAATGGTCGTTACAAGGCTGGAAATTTCAGCCTTTGTTCGTCTGTCCTATGAAGTAAACGAAAATAAAAAACTTTGCAACTCTTTCTACGTATCGAAGTCATCAAAAGTAAGACCATTTTCATCATACTATGAGATATGGTCAGTACTCAATCTTCACCAAGGAGTATATTTTCTGGACAAAGCACAAGCAAGTATAACACCAAAGAGGCATATGATGCAATCAACATGACCCCTTCGTAAATTTCAAAATCTCTTGATCAGTCAATCTTCACAGAGGAGTAGATCCTCCGAACAAACCAGAAGCAAGCGTAGAAACCAATTGTTCCCGTTAGCACAAAGAAGGCATAGGATGCAATCAACATGTAACCGAAATACAAGATTCCTGAAACCAGCTTAGTGATTTCCAACTTGCTGAAGAAATAGAAAACAGAATAGAGAAAGAAGTACAATGCAGAGGATCCGGCAGTCAGATAAGATCTCCACCACCAATAATAATCTTCACTGCACAACTGGAAGTAGCAGAGAACCATTGTTATCTCCGCACACGTGATTATCAAGATCAGAAAGACTATAAAAAGGAAGCCAAATATGTAGTAGAACTGGTTCAGCCATATGGAAGTCAAAATGAAGAACAACTCAATGAAAACAGCTCCAAATGGAAGAATACCACCGATAAGAATTGAAAACGCAGGTGTCATGTACCATGGTTGCTCCGGTATTTGTCTAGGTATTTTGTTTGTCTTAACCGGCTCTTCACTGACCACTTTTTTATTGCCCATGTATCCGCCAACAAACACTAAAGGCACTGAGATACCAAACCATAAGCACACAAGAGCAAACATAGTTCCAAAAGGCACTGCTCCGGAAGATTTCTCTCCCCAGATGAGAGCATTCAGCACAAAGAAGACAGCAAAAAGTATACCAGGGAACATAAAAGCAGTTTTCAAGGTAATCCTCTTCCACTGTGTTCCCCTGAATGTTCGATGAAGACGTGCAGAAGAATAGCCAGCAAACAACCCCATGAAGACCCAGAGCAGAACCATGGCAGTCATAAGTCCACCACGGTTAGAAGGCGACAAGAAACCCAGCACAGCAAACATCATTGTCACTAGTGTCATCGCAAATATCTGGACACCAGTCCCAACATAAACACACAATAATCCACAATTAATAGGAGGGCGGAAAACATCTCCGTGAACAAGTTTCCATCCTGTTTCTTCCTGAGCTTCATCTTGTGTTTCTAGTTGATTATAGTTAGCAATATCTCGGTACAGAGTTCTCATCATGATCATCGCAACCATACCAGAAAGGAAGAGGACAATCATAAGAGAGTTTACGATGGAAAACCAGTGAATCTGATCATCATTCATGAGAAGGTATGTATCCCAACGAGAAGCCCACCTTATCTCACTCTCCTGCAGAAAACAGATAAAATCAGCAAATGATAAATAATGGTTTTGTGCCTGAAGTAGGAGACAGATAACAGTTCAATATGAAGATACCTTGAAGGAAACATCATAGGAAAATACAATTTCCTTATCTGTATCTACTTCTTGGGGTATAACACCACCTAGAATTAAATTTCTTGTATTCTGGTTGCACGTCGTCACTTGAGGGTTCTTGTCATTCCACTCCTTGTACTCATGCTTAATGCTGTCAAGAAAATAAAGTGAGAGAAGAACATCCAGGAATAATTATACCTTCCCCAAGAATACAAAATTTGAATACAAACAGAAAGGAACAAGTTTGCATCTAAACCTATTTGGAGTGACTTCAAACCCAACAATACGAGCTGTATCAGTATCAAGATCCTTATGGTACATGACTCGAAAGCTTAAGTGGTTGTTGATAAAATACTTCCCCTCTTTACTCTGGCAGAAGCAAGTGAATGCATTAACGGTTAGATTACTTAACAAGTATTATGTCATCATTCTATATTAATCCAGTGATTGCACTAACCCCAGCATAATTTCCCTTGAACCCAACACGGAAACCATGCTCGTAAGTAGTTGACTGACTCCCATCTCGCCTTTGTCTAAGAACAGCAACAGGAAGGTTATCCAGAATCCTGCATAATTTATTTGAATGATCAAAGTTAATTTTTTTATGATGGTGCAAAAACATGAGCATGGTGGGACTGAACTGGAAAAGAAAAATTAAACTAAATTTATCGTACATATTGACTCTGTACTCATCATCAATCTTTTCCTTGAAGTTCTTTGCATATTCAGCAATAAGTTTTTGTCGACAAACCACTTGACATGGCTGTTCTTGTCTCATTTGAAACTGTGAATCAATTTACAAGATATACAACTCAGCCAATTCACTAGTAAGTACATGAACAAACATTTGTAGTGCCATTTTCAAACTAGACGGAAACAGCATATCCTTACAGTATAAACTGAATTCTCTATTCGGTCCCCTCGAAGAACCTCCCCCAAATTCTCTGCACTATTCAAAATTTCAGTAGGTTTGCAATACTTCAAGAAGTAATAGTCATATGGTAGTTGTGTCTTTGTAGATGACAGCTTGTTTACTTTGATATTAAGTGGATCACCCTGTAAGAACATAGATAAGAACAGCTTCTTTACACAATTATGCATAGCAGAGAAAGCAGCAAAGAGTTGTCCCTTTACAGACCGTTTGTTCTTTTCCACTAGAAGTGGGAAGAATCAAAACAGAAAGCATAAACACATCTCACATAACATATAGCAACACCCAAAGTGGCAAAGTCCAAACAAAGCAAAATAGTATATTTTGAGTGATCTTCTCTCAAATGTTTCTACCCCACAACTAGTATAAAATCACTGCAATGACACAAATTTCTTGAATAGGATTTTCAATAGACAAACATATAAAGACTTCAACAGAAACGGATTCAATAAAAACAAACGTCAAAAGGGTCTCTTTCTCTTTAGAAAGGATATCTCAGAGCTTTAGAATATACCACATTTCTCCATTGAGTTCACACTGAACTAGTCACCATTTCTTTAAATCTTATCACACATCGCAATGACGCAGTCATTCAAGCAGATGATTTAGTAGGGGCACACACATTAACTATCTCTACGCGGTCTATATATAGAGTATACAAAAGTATATATTTGTATAGCAGGTGAAAAACTGCCTTCATTGTAACAAAGAGTCGTGATGATATCATATAAGACACTAAAGATACCTATCCAGCAGACAATTTAGAGGAACTTGAGCTCAACTTCAGCAAAATTAATCAAAAGTGACTTATTTTCCTAGTATTAGTCTATCAACATCATATGAATTCACGTCCATTACTAAAATCACATCCACTTTACAATCATATCAAAACCCCATATTCAGCAGTTGGTGAAAATCAAATTATTCAAGATTACTGGACACCCCAAATCAAAAAATCTCTGATTTTTTTTTTCAAGAAATGATTATGGGTAGAAATTACTTGACACCCAAAACTGAAAAATGCCCTTAAAATCATTCAAAAAAAAAATGATCATGGGTATGAATTACTTGACACCCAAACTTAGAAAAATGTCTCAATCAATTATGGGTACAAACCCAAAACTAGAAAAAATGTCTCAATCATCCAAGAAATGATTATGGGTACAAATTAGTGGATACCCAAAATTACTAGCTGATCTCAAAACCATTTCTTTTGGTTAAAAAAAATAACAAATCAAGAATGGAAAAGGGTGGTGTACAGTTTGAAAATCTCGAGGAGCAACACCAGGAAGATAGAAAGACTGCGTAAAGGAGATGAGGAAGAAGAAGGAGATGAAGCATAATGTTCGTCGATCCATATGTAATTCCATGCTTCTCTGCACACACAGCCGAAAATGACAAAGAGTTCAATTAGGAGAAAAACTTTACACAATATTCCATGCTTCACCGTTTTTCATATTAATCTCATTTTTGTCCTGTTTTTCATTCTTTTACTATATAGTTTTATATAAAAATTGAGACGATCAAATATATTAAAAAATAGGAAAAAATGATAAATATACTTGAACTATACTCTCCGTCATATTTTAGATACATTGTCGCTGCGATTAAAAATCTAGTATAAAGGGTATATATGTTTTAGTTTAGGGCAACTTTCACATATAGCAAACAAAAAAAATCATATTTGTAGGCTATAGCAAAGTTTGCATAATTGCGTTCTATAGCAAATATATAAATTTATAATTCGCTATACATATACAATTGTATAATTCGCTGGCCTAAATTGTATAATTCGCTGGTCTCGTTATACATATACAATTGTATAATTCGCTGGCCTAAATTGTATAATTCGCTGGCCTATTTCGCTCCAATTGTATAATTCGCTGGCCTATTTCACTGTAATTGTATAATGCGAAATTGTATAATTTGCTGCCTATTTTAATGCAATATCTGTATAAAATTTGCTTTGCATACAATTGAATCGAAGTAAAATGTTTGTATATTGTATAATTATAAGTGTATATGAAGAAGATATATGTTTTTCTCTTGCTTTATTCAAAAACAGAAACACAATTTATACACTTATGTTGTATAAAGCGAGAGAAAATTGTATTTCACTGCAATTGTATAATTCGCAATTGTATAATTCGTTGGACTTTTTCGCTGCAACATTTTTATAAAAATTGCATTTGTCTACAATTGAATCGAAGTAAAATGTTTGTACATTGTATAATTAAGTGTATAGCACGAAGATATATGTTTTTGCATGTGTATATACAATTTTCTCTCGCTTTATACAAAATAGAAACACAATTTATACACTTCTGTGTATAAAGCGAGAGAAGCGAGCAGAGGGAGAGTGGCGAGCGAGAATGGGAGAGTGGCGAGCGAGATTTTTGGAAGAGAGGCGACTGACAAACTTTGGCAAACGTTTGCTATGGAGCACAATTAAATCAAACCGTAGCTACTCCATTTATTTTAGGTTATTAGTTTGCTATTATATACAATTATCCCTTTAGTTTTTGGACGGTAGAAGCATCAATGTCCCTAAAAATATGACGGTGCATATCTGCATACCATTTATAATAGGTCGTTTGTTCGTTTCTAAACTTTTAATATGTATCTCTTTTTGACTAACATCATTATCATGTTATCCTCTGATATTTGTTTGAAAAGAGACGTACGTCAAATAATACTTTGAATTTGCATATTATATACTCAATTTTTTTGAAATATTAGTATAATTTTTTTAAAAATTATACTAATTTTAAGCATATTGTATGAGGTGTGACATTCGATACGACGACGTGGGTGCGGGATCCATGCATGAGTACGACCTTTTCAAAAGTTTGCACAGAAAAAAGCGCTATTTTTCTGTGTAGCTTAAACGTTGAATCTATTGATTTTTTGTTGTAGAAATTGCACACTACACTTGCTTTCGATCAAATTATTACATGATTGTAAATAAATTTGTAATCGACAAGCATTGAATCTGATTGTTTTTTCACACATGGGTATGCCCCTTCGATTTATGCTCTGTTACATATATCAAATCTGCAGTGTAAAGATTGGATTTTTATGTATTGATTTTTGTATTTTGGATCATATATTTATGTTTTAATGGATCTTTACTTGGTGGGTTTTCTTCAGCTATTGAATATATTGGGCTGCATGAAATTGTGAAATTACCCTTTAATTTGAAGATTTACTTTATGTAAATGTGCTGCATCTCCTTCGAATGTAGTAATGCTGTAGATAAGTTAATACGTGTGTAATTCTTGGAATTTTTTTCCGTACGTGATTTGGTTATGCTTTACTTGAGCTGACGGTTACAAGGTAATAGGTACACCCTCCCATACTTCACTTGTGGAGTTATACTGGATATGTTATTGTTTTTCTTTTTTTGATAGATATGGGAAGGTATGCTTTGGGGGTGGTTTGGTTCGTGAAATAGTTACCTTGGGGTGATAATATATGGATTGTTATGTGAGGAGTGAGGACTTTGATACCAAAAGATTTAGTTTTAGTAATTGGTATACATATGAACATGTTTTAGTTTATAAAATTTTGGACTAATAGAGAAAAGTACAATTTTTGTAATCCTATTTATAGGTTGATATGATGTACCTTCAGTTTTTGGATGATATGTGAACTCTCTCTTTTCTAGCTTACTAGTATATAGAGCTATGATTCATTGTGGATTTTTATTTGTTTCCAAACAATGGATGCTGGTTCAATTTAAGGCTTCTTTAAAAGTTGGGTTCTTGCTGAGTTTATAACATATGCTTTCAGATAAAACCGATGAATGTTGTTCCACCCACCTCATTGATGGGGATGGAGTCTTCAATCTTACTGGAGTTGAAAGTTTCATAAAGGAAGTTAAATTTGTAGAATGTGGTCTTTCATATGCTATAGTATCCATTATGGGTCCACAAAGTAGCGGTATGTGGTCTTTCTAGATGAACTCAATTGCTAACTTCCATTTTCCAGTTTGTAATCTACTAATGTAAAATTGTCTTGTTGGTCTGTCTGTCCATATTCTTAGTTGACTCGATTATTATTCCCCTCTCTAACTTCGAATGAGATCATTCCAGGGAAAAGTACACTGTTAAATCATCTATTTGGTACCAACTTTAGAGAGATGGATGCTTATAAAGGAAGGTATGGGCTAGTCATTTTGTTTATCATAGTAATTCTGTGTATCCTATAAAAGTGAGCATTATCAATATTCTTTTCAGGTCACAAACCACAAAAGGTATCTGGATGGGTCGATGTGTTGGGATTGAGCCGTGCACCCTTGTTATGGATTTAGAGGGCACTGATGGGAGAGAGCGTGGAGAGGTTCGTCTAACTGACTTTCTCGATGATGATTTACTTTCCCACATTCTTTTTTTGCCCATGCTTGGCTTTCAATGTAGCTCCTATGACTGTTTATATATAAAACATCATATTTATTTCTCCCAAAGTATTGTACCCTAAAGTTATTGCATCCTAATATGGACACTGTTTGTCCTTTTGCTGCCTTGTCCTACTACTTTTCCAGTATGAAGTGATTCATTCCAATTTTGTATCCACAATCTTCACATCTTCCTTTTAACTGCATTTAACAATGCTTCACTGAGATAATTGAGAACATTCTTCAACAAGATGTTTTTGTTGGAACAATTACCATGGATTTGCTGGTTTATGAGATCTTTTAAATTCGACTTCCTTCATCTCTTTGTTGACGTACTCATTTCTGTGTTAAAAGAGTCTATGGATCCACTGTTAGCTACTTCATATTATATTGGAAATTTTCAAATTTCTATGATTGATTTGTAGCCACCAAGTTTCCTGCTATCAATGCTCATCGAATGCTCTCTTCTATATCTCATCCAGACTTTATGTTTTGTATAGGATGACACTACATTTGAGAAGCAAAGTGCCCTCTTTGCGCTAGCTGTTTCTGATATTGTGCTAATCAATATGTAAGTTTTCTTTTAGTGTGTGAATTACATGCACTAGAGATAAATTAAAACCTGCAAAAAGAATATCCAAATGGACAAGTTGCTTATAAGTTTCAAATTCAGGTGGTGTCATGATATTGGCCGTGAACAAGCTGCAAATAAGCCTCTTTTGAAGACTGTTTTTCAGGTATAGTACAAGGTGGTACATTTGTCTGAATATTTTGATTCACTGTTTCACAAATTAACCTTAACAGGTTATGATGCGGTTATTTAGTCCTCGGAAAACGACTCTGCTGTTTGTTATACGTGATAAAACAAGGGTAGGTTCCTTCTTCTCCTATGTATGATTTTTCAGTTGAACATGTTCTTACATTGATTGTATCTGTTGATTGTTGAAATGATTGTATAACTAGTTGATTTTCCCATTGTATTTGTAGACTCCCCTTGAAAATTTGGAGCCCGTTTTAAGGGAAGATATTCAGAAGGTATCATATCCATGTTTCATAGTATACATATTATTGTGGACTCAATTGTTGATTCTTATTTGGTTCTATTTGATGTAGATATGGGATTCTGTCCCTAAACCGCAAGCTCACGAGGAAACACCTTTAAGTGAATTTTTTAACGTGAGTCTCTTCAGTTAAGATCTCTCATAAATTTCTTGTTGCATGATTTTCTCTTATGCATATGCATGTAATGAAATTGACTGAATGTCCAGGTTGAGGTTGTTGCCCTTTCTAGTTATGAAGAGAAGGAAGAGCAATTTACAGAGCAGGTAGGCACAAATCAATTACTGGAAATTAGTTGATTCCTTTATTTTGAATCTGTTTGGTTGGGCATATAGTGTTTGCTGACATACTCAGATTACCAATTCTTTTGTTTGAGATTTTGGGTTATTAGATTATGTTTATCCTTGTTATCCTTGTTAAGGTGGCTAGTCTAAGACAGCGATTCTTTCATTCTATTGCACCTGGAGGTCTTGCTGGAGATAGACGGGGAGTTGTTCCTGCTTCAGGCTTTTCATTTAGTGCGCAGCATATGTGGGAGGTTATAAAAGAGAATAGGGACCTTGACCTCCCTGCCCATAAGGTTATGTACCCTGAATCTGCTCAATTGAATTTTCAGCTGATCATTATATCCTTGTTGATGTGCTTGATTTAAACTAAATACAGGTTATGGTAGCTACAGTACGATGTGATGAGATTTGCAATGAAAAATATGACTCCTTCATGAAAAATGAGGTACTTGAACTGTAGTAAATATTTAGTGAATTGCACATTGTTCTTTTTCATCAACCAATTGGAACATCGGTACTCACATGTAACGATTTATCTTTTGTTTTAGGAGTGGTGTCAATTAAAAGAGGCCGTGCAATCTCATCCTGTGGGGGGCTTTGGGAAGAAGCTTAGCTCAATTTTGAATACTTGTTTATCTGAGTAAGAACACTATCTCATTTTGCGTTCTTTATAACTCTATGCATGTATATTTTCATACGTCGAAATGAGTTTCTTGCCTTTCTCATTCTTTCTCATACACACCAAAGTAGCTGTACTACGTTTCAGATACCGAATGACGATCGGAAGGAGTATATTTATGTCTGAGGGAAGCATATCTATATGGTGGTGTTTCTTAATGTTCTCTTTCTTTCCCTTGAGAAGGATGCATTCGAGCACTCTTGCAGTGGGAGCGGACTACAAAGTTATGTTTGATCACTGAACTGTTACTAAGGCTATGGTGTTGTGTTATTGATTCGTCTTAGTTTTAGGTTTGCCTGGTATAGTTCAATGTAAAGAGCCTGGATACATACCTGGTAATACTTTTAAAACACATGAAGGAAGTTGTAAGGTGAAAGAGAGCTAAGGACAAAGGAAAGACTGACAATTTAAAGCTACGAGCAAAGTTGAACCTGTGCATTATTCTGGAATTGTGCAGAATTGTTACGGACTTGTATGCATATTGACAATAATAAGCATGTAGCAGAGTATAAGATCTTTTTCCTTTTCAGATATGATGCAGAGGCAACATTCTTTGACGAAGGAGTGAGATCTTCAAAGAGAAAGCAGTTGGAAGAGAAATTGCTTCAGGTAGTGACACTAGACAATTCTCTCCCTTAAACTTGTTTCACTGTTTAAAACTTGGTGGATTTCTTTGTTACTAGGACTAAATATACCTAATGACTTTCAATTCTAACGTAACAGTTACTTCATGAACTGCTGATGGCATTGCTTTTTAGAAAAAAATATAGTCCCTTCATTTCAGTCTATATGACGGAGTTTGACTAGGCAAGTTTAAGATAGTCAGTTTGACTTGTGTGTTCTATAAGTGGAAGTGGAAAACTTATTTAAACAATGGATGAAAGTTAGTTTGACACAGAAAATTTCACATTGAAGTTCAGAAATTCTTCCATGAGTTTCATAAACTCTTCCATGAGTTTCATCTGCATTCCTAACAATTTTCCATGATTCCTACATTCAAATGTCACTATGTGTGGATATGAAAGTTTGAAACGGAAATATCCTTTTGCTTAATAAAATAATTCAAATGGTCTCTTGGTATGGTGGAAGCAATCCTTTTGCTAACAAAGTAGCTCCAGTTTGTTCCTTGGAGTGATGTATGAACTAATCTTCATTATACCTATACAATAAAAGTTCTCATGCAACTATGCTGATGATTGCAGAAATATGCAACTTGATGCAGAGAATGCTGCATACATCATGCTCTCTCTCAGATGCGCATCTTCTCTAATCAAGAAAAAACATTTTCTTTAACAAACCTCATGATTCATCCTTTTTCTGTTTGTAGCTCATCCAACCAGCCTACCAATCTATGCTGGGACGCATACGATCTGATACTTTGCAAAGATTCAAAGAAGCATTTGATAAGGAATTGAAGGGAGGTATAGGGTTCGCAATGGCTGCTCGTGAGTGCACTGGGACTTGTATGTCCCAGTTTGATGAAGAATGTGCAGGTACAGGAATAACCTGTCATTGCTGTAACCCTACTCTATTTAATCTGTTCCGAAGACACAGTCATCTTATCTGTCAATATTGATCACTCATTAGCGAACACCTAGCTGAGCTTGTAGTTATCAAAGTGAGCGAAGACAAGCATTGGTGGCTGATATATTTGCCTAGAGTAATATGTTGAGCTTAGTCCCAGCAGATTGCTTTATGAAATAAGTCTACTGATACAATATTTTGCAGATGCTGTTATTGACCAAGCGAAATGGGACTCGTCCAGAGTTAGGGATAAGCTCAAGCGTGATATAGATGCTCATATCGCTGAAGCTCGTACTGCCAAGATGGCTGAAGTTACTACTCTCTATGAGGTATGAAGTTTAATAACCTTTATATTTTAGTCCTTGTGCTACATCTCAAAAATTTAATCTGGGATTTTTAGATCCAAGTAATTTGACATTTTCCTTGAAAAAGAAGTTTAATATGACAATACATTTCTATAATATCTGAGTGGCTCTTACAACATTACTACTTTGTTGCAACTGGATCTTACATGATACTCCCTCCGTTCACTTTTACTTGTCGGCTTGTCCACTTTGGACTTTACACGTCCCTTAAGAAACAATGATTAATATTTTGCCACATTACCCACATTAATTGATGAGTAGTCTTAGATCTTGGGAAATAAGTAATTAATGTTGAGGGTAAAATTGGAAAAAAGTAATTATCTTTTCTTGATATGCTAAAAGTTACAAGTAAAAGTGAAAATCTATTTTTGGAATAGTGGATAAGTAAAAGAGAACGGAGGGAGTACAATAATAACTGAGGGAAGCCTTTTGAGATCGACTGTCTTTAGATGTAGTTATGCTGGCACTGAATGAGAGTTTTTGTCTAGACAAAACTAAATGATGCATTAGCTGGACCTGTTGAGGGTATTTTAGATGGAGCTGGTGACGATACATGGCCAGCAATGAGAAAACTGCTCCAACGTGAGACTGACACAGCACTCACTGGTTTTTCGGCTGCACTTTCTGGTTTTGAAATGGATGAACAAACAAAGGATAGTATGGTTTTGAGATTGAAGGATTATGCACGCGGAGTAGTTGAAGCAAAGACAAAGGAAGAAGCTGGAAGGATTTTGATTCGTATGAAGGATAGGTACTGATATTTGATTGTCTTGTTCTGGAGTTCTGACATTGAATACTTTCATACAAAATATATGCTACTGACTTGAAAATTATGACAGGTTTTCAATGTTATTTAGCTATGATTCTGATTCAATGCCACGTATTTGGACTGGAAAGGAAAATATTCGAGCTATTACCAAAACTGCCAGATCAGCTGTATGACTGACTGAATATATCTTTCTTTTCTCTGGTGTCGTTTAAGGTTTGAATATCACATAAATCTGTTCTTTTAATTCTATCCTCAGTCTTTGAAGCTCATGTCAGTTATGGCTGCAATTCGTCTGGAAGATGAACGTGATAGCATAGAGAATACACTGACTGTTGCACTTGGGGATGGAAAGCCAGGTGCTTCAACCAAAAAAGGCACTGAATCGCTTGATCCTCTGGCCTCTAGCACTTGGAATGAGGTAAATTGCTTAGTCGATAATTTAGGTTTTCCTTAGAAGTTATTTACAAGAAGAGAGCAAGATTATTCAAGTTATGGTCAAAGTGACTTCATAGAGTTAATACAATTTGAATATTTTCTTTGGAACATCAACTAAATTGTCAATTTTTATCAGTGCAGTACTATTTTTTTTGGGACGTAACAGTGCAGTACTTTATATACCCTTCTATGCAAACCTTGTCGCTTGGTCCGACATTTGCATTTGTGTACCTTTCTCATTTTGGTACTTAGACCTGCAAGATCAGAAAGATGCTCAAATGTTTCTCTCTAGAAATTACACTTCTATTGAGTAATCTTTCTTTACTTCCATATTTGACCTATCATATATCATCTTTTGGTTAACTTTTGATTGCAGGTCTCTGCATCAAAAACTTTGATCACACCTATCCAATGCAAATCATTGTGGAAGCAATTTAACACTGAGACTGAATATACTGTTACACAAGCCATTGCTGCTCAGGCACGTTATCCTACATCTTGTACACATCTATGTGCTTTTTACGACTTCGCTCTTTGTATATTTAATTTGTTTGTCATTATGACAGATTCTAAAACTCCAAATAACTAGAATGTATTTGATGGTGGCTGGAAACATGCTACAGAATGTTATTAGGAATAAGTTTGATGCAATTTTGTTCATTAAACTTCAGAGATTTGATAATTATGTACCAAAGAATTTTAGGGGGTGAGTGCCTTTTTGTACTTGGTGGTTGATTACCTGTTGTGCTAGAAGTAAAAGTGCTAGTTTTGAGTGGTGATAAGCGGGAGTAAACCTACCTGAAAATCCCATTTGGCCCTTTATGGGATGGGTGGTCTCTCTAATATGACTTGGGTTATCCTCCCTCATAAGCTACCTTTTGGTTGAGTTACGCCCAAATGTCATATCTTACAATTGTACCAGAGCAGGACCCATCCCAATTCTTATTTCCGATGTTGGATCCCATAATAAATTGTCCACGCTTTAGATGTCCAACCCTGGGCATGAGGGTTTGTGTGTGTGAAGAGTACCACATTCTCTTTAAGGGCTGAGTGGTCTCTTTAATAGACTTGACAACTATTCCCCTCATGAGTTAGCTTTTGGGGTTGAGTTATGCCCAAGTTGGATAGCTTAACTCTACCTTTAGCTGATTTTCAGTTCAGGGGAAGTGACCTTGAGGCATGCCTAAGCCCTGAAATGAGGCATAGCACAGTAATAGCGCTTTACAAAGATAGGTGCCTGCCGCGGGAGGCACCAAGGCATGCACCTTAACAATGACAAACCAACTATTGTTTCTAACTTAATTTAGGTTAATAAGTGTTCTGTCTTGACAATTGTAACACTGAATTACATACAATGTCCATCAAAATGATATATTTTTAGGAAATTAATCAAATAAAAAAGGTTCGGTATATGTACACATTAGTCATCCAACCAATTTACAAGGAGGAGAATGTTTTGGATAACTATACAAGTGACTCAGAACAATAATTTAGAAAATATAAAGTAACTAGGTACTTAATCTATATTAGAAATTTTTAATTTTATCAGAAATATAGCATGGTTTTCCAAATCTGGTTTTTTTTTGTATCATATGGAGTATTTCAGTATTTCACTTAATTGAAAATCTTGCAGTTGCTCTACTCACATAATTGTTGTTTGATTCTACTTAATTTTCTTGCATCAGTAAAACGTATGAATGTGCATATACACACACATACATCTAATATCTTATATTAATAGACTCCTTTGTCATTAGCTTCTGATTGTCTATTTTTAAACTTTCAGGAGGCCAGCAAGAGGAACAACAATTGGTTACCACCTCCATGGGCAGTTGCTGCCTTGCTTATTCTGGGATTCAATGAATTCATGACACTGTTGAGGTATCATTCCCTTACTTGTAGATCATGAGTATGAAGTACTCTGCCCAACTTAAGACCACATTTAAATCTAATGCTAGAATACGGTAGAAGTTTCTCTATATATTCTTCCTTCTCTATCTAGAGAATTTAGTAATTTATTCAGTACTTTTAGTTTAGGCCTTGAAATGGAGGTTGAGATTAACTTGTTAGGATCTACTCTTTAGCCCATATCAAAATCAAAACGGATCTATCTCAACCCATCTTGAATTATATTACTCACCCAACCTGTGAATTTTTGTCGGGATAAGAAATTTGGACTATTTTTGATGCACTTAGTCATGATGCCACTTAGTTTGACGAATAGAGACTTTTATATCCTCTCGATGATGGGGTGTACCCACCATGATCCCATAGCTCATGTTGGTTTTTACTCTTTCCAGGAATCCTTTGTATTTAGGAATCATATTTGTTGCCTTTCTACTAGTGAAAGCCCTCTGGGTGCAACTGGACATCTCTGGTGAATTTCGCAATGGTGCTGTAAGTATTGAATCTGATTCGTTAAAAAGTTCAGTTTTGTTGTATTTGAAGCAGTTTGAATAAGTAGCTGGTACGAGCTAGCTCTCTATCTTTGCTGATCACATAGAGTATTATCGTTGTTAACTTCCTCATGCATTACTAAATGCAAGTTACTAATACACTCTATTGAGTATTATTTTTATACACTCTACCAAACGACCCCTTAGTATGATACTTCATATCATCTTTTGTTGCAACTGACTGTCTAGAATTCTGTTTTCATGAAGAACTAGAATTGCCAATACAAATTAGTTGTAATCTTACAATGGCGAGACACATTTGTACCTTTCTATTGTACAACATTTTTGGAGTTTACTGTTAAGATTTGGACGAAAGGGGTTAATACTATACATGAATCAATACAAACACTTGCTGCAAAACCATGACTCGTGCATTTCCATTTCTTCCATCACAATGTGGATAGCTTTAAAAGTTACAATCTTTTCGTTACCTGATCTTGTATAACATATGTTGACAGCTTCCTGGATTTCTCTCTTTAGCAACAAAGTTCATCCCTACAGTCACCAACCTTCTTAGACGACTGGCAGAGGCAGGACAAAGGAAGACGAATGCTGCACCTCAACATAATCTTACTCCTGCATCAAAGGGGAATGATAACGACAATGACAAAATGATGTAAAGAGTGAAGGATCAACAATGGGTTCTCTTGTTTGACAGAATCCAATGATTTGCATCGAACTCTACATATGCGCGGAAAACAAATACAGACAGAAATACATATACATTTCAAAATCTAAATTTTAGATCTAAATTGGGAAGCAAGTCATGTTTGTAGAGCAGTCTCTAATATTCTGTGGCAGCAAGTTTTTATGTTTATAGGATGTCTTGTGATGCCCAAGTAACTTAGTTGTGGGATAAACTAAGAGGGTCCTCCAATGTTTTTCTTGTTTGCCACCAATTTTGTCTTTAAAAAACTAAGGTACTGATGAAAAATATATACTGTATTAATGAGATGTGATAATTTTTGTGTTTTGTAATTTATATGGAAGAACTTAAAATTTCATTTTTGAGTTCCTTTTAATAAAATTTCAGAGATACATATTAGCTAAATTAAGATCCTACTACCCCTTCGAGTTTATTTTATTTTTTGTAATTTTGTACATCATTTTGGCTACGTGACATCCGAACACCTCTTATGTGTAGGGGTGTGCATCGATCGATTTGGTTCGTTTTATGTATTATTAGTTCGATTTATCGATTTTTGATTTTTAAATATACTAAACCAATAAACTATTTTTTATCGTTTTCGATTAATCAGGGTTGATCCTTAACGGTTCGATTTTCGGTTTAACTTATAAAAAATTATTTATCAAATAGATAGATGACTTCTCTAATAAACTTTTCGTGACAAGACAATGATATAACTTACAAATGATCATAAAATAGAAACAATTATAACAAACATGAAAAGAACTATTCATGTTTAACACAAAGATAAATTAAGAGGAATGTGGTTCTTACTTTCAATTTTGAAAATTAATGGTTTGTATAATGTGGAGTTGTGAATTCAAAGTCACAGTGGAGTATGAATTGAAGGCTAAATGACAAAGACACCACTAGTAAGATGTTGAGATTAATATTTACTCATTTATGTAATAGATAAAAGTAGTAAATTACTATAATCTTAATGGGTTATCGGCTTACTCAATAACCCAATATTAAAAATCAATATTGAACTACGTGGAGACATAGAATGCCACATAAACTAAAAAGTGTATAACTACGTGATTTTTGCTTAGAATTCTAACAATTTTCAAGTATAGAATTCAGGAGTTGGAACGAAATGAAATGATTAGATTAGATATGCATAGTTGTAAGTTAAACAATGCTCACAATCACGCAAAAAAAAAGAAGTATGAAGATATAATGCGACAAGAGCAATCAATTTATGCTGCCTTTGCTAAGTTATCCAATCAAATCAAGCTTGAGCACATAATATGTTAATAGGCTTCAGTTAAAGTGGTGAGACTTCTCTTGAATCAAAGATTGATATTTCGTGGACATCGTGAAAATGAATCATCACTAAAAAAATGTAATTATTTTTAAATTCATTCATGATAAGTGAAATAGTGTTATAAAAATTACTGAACTTGTGTTGATAAGGCTCAAAAACTGACCAACTGACTTCTCATAAAATTAAAAAATATATTGTCACTATATGCAAGCTAAGCTTGAAATAATTGAAGTTATTATGAAGGATCTAAATAGTGATTATTTCTCATTACTAGTTAATAAATCTTGTGATGTGTCACGTAAGAAGCAAATGATGATAATTGTTTTGCTTTATGTTGAGAAAGAGAGGTTTGTGGTGGAACAATTCATAGGAATTACTCATGTTTGTGATACTAGTGCTTTATTTTTGAAAGAAGCAATTGTTAACTATCTTGAGCAATATTCTTTGAGTTTATCTTATATAGGGGGACAATTCTATAATAGAGCTAGCAAGATGCAAAGGTGTTTAAATTGCCTTAAAAATATATCGGCTTATTCAATTCATTGTTTTGCCATTTACTTTTGTTAACTCTCGTTGGAATTCCAGAAAATGTCTTCCAGTTAGAGAACTTGTGTTGATTTTTTAATGTCTTAAATATAATGGAAGGTTCTTTTAAATACTTAAATGAACTTCGAGAATCTCATATAGAAAAAGTTCAAGAGGCACTTGATATGGGTGAGATTGAAAGTGCTAAGGAATTGAATCAGTAACTTGGTGTTGCTAGAGGTGTTAATACTCAGTGGGGTTCACATTATAAATATTTTAAGAACTTCATTAGTAAAATTGACTCTATTACTGATTTCCTTGATAATTCTGAATCTATTGAACAAAAAGCTAAGACACTAAAATATCTCAAAGTTTGCCAATATTGAAGATTGTTTTCATTTAATGAGAGATATTTTGACGGTCACGAACGAGCTTAATGAATCATTACAAATAAAAAAACAAGATATTGCAAATGTTTTTCTACTTATTGAAGTGATGAATAAACGATTGCAAGATTTAAGGGATGAAGGTTGTGATCCACTTATGAGAATGTATTTGCATTTTGTGTTAAGTAAAATATTTTGATACCTAATTTTGATGAATACTATGTTAATTTTGAAAGATCTCGATGTAAAGTTGTTAACTATACTATCTCACGTCACTATCGTGTGAAAGTATTTTTTTAAAGATTAATATCAATTGGCAGTCAAGAACTCTATAATCGTTTTTACGAGGTTAAAAAAGATTTGCTTACTGGAGTTGCTTGTTTTAGTCCAGTTAACTCTCTTCTAGTTTTGACATCAAGAAAATATTGAGAATGATTGAATTACATTCTGATGTGGTTACTCTAAGAAATCAATTAGAGACTTATATTGTTGGTGTCTGTGATATTGATAAAAAGTTCTTTAATTTGGGATTGGTGATCTTTCTAAAAAGCTAGATAATACAAAGAAGTATTAAATTTAGAGTAACTTTCATATATATAACAAAATAAAAATCATATTTACATGCTATAGTTGACATAATTGTGCTCCATAGCAAATATAAATATGTATTTTTCGCTATACATATACAACAGAAATTAAAGCAGTTGTATAATTTCACTATACATATACAAAAGAAAACAGTTGTATAATCTGCTTTGGTATACATATACAAAAGATCGTATAATATGTGTTTGTATAAAGTGAGAAAGAGAGAAAAACAAAAGAAAACTGGGCAGGGGAAGATCGTATTTGTATAATCACAAGTGTATAGGACGAAAATATATGCATTTGTATATACAATTTTCACTCGCTTTATACAAACAAAAACACAATGTATACATTTGTGTTTGTATAAAGTGAGATGCGAGTGAGATCTGGGAGAGGGGAGCTGAGAGGGGAACGAAAATGTATGTATAGATACAATTTTCTCGCGATTTATACAAAAACAAACACATTTTATACATTTAAGTTTTTGTATAAAGTGAGAGAGGCGATTGAGCCAACGAGATCTGGGAGAGTGGCGAGCGAGATCTGAAAGAGGGAGAGAGTGGGACGAAAATATATGTATATATACAATTTTCTCTCGCTTTATACAAACACAAACATATTTTATACATTTGTTTTTGTATAAAAGCGAGAGAGGCGGGGAAGAGATTGAGAGTGGCAAGCGAAATTCATCAGGAGAGAGGCGAAATGGCAACAATTTGTTACAGGTACAATTAAATCAAACTATAGTTATAGCATTCAATTTAAATTAATAATTTGCTGCTGTATACAATTTCCCTTTAATATATACTTCTCCTTGTAAAATTTTTGTTGTTCATGTTGACTTTTAATACTATAGTTGAAAGAGCTTTTTCGATAATGAAGTCGATCAAGAATGAATTGTGAATGGATAATGATTTCATGAGTTGTTGTACGGTGCCTTATGTATGTGGAGAAATTTTTTTTAATACTATTTCTTATGAGTAGTATTATGAATACGTTTTAAAAAATGAAAACTCGTAGAATAGAATTGTAATAGTATATGTTAACTAATCAAACTTTGTTTTGCTTACTTCTTTGATATTTTATTTTTATATCTTAAATCCACATAGTGAAAATTATGGGATAAAATTGAATCACAAATCCACACCTACTTTGTTGAAAGTCACACACTCTACTACTAAGCTTAGACAATGAAAGTCACACACTCTACTACTAAGCTTAGACAATTTTATCGAAGTTCGAGACATACAAAATCTAAAAAATGAATATTTCTAATCATTTTTCTTTCGTATCGAACACACCAAGACTAGATAGAATGAAAGCAAACAAGAAATGAAATTGTGACAATGAAAGTCACACACACTACTACTAAGCTTAGACAATTTTATCGAAGTTCGAGACATACAAAATAAAAAAAATGAATATTTCTAATCATTTTTCTTTCGTATCGAACACACCAAAACTAGATAGAATGAAAGCAAAAAAGAAATGAAATCGCGACAATGAAAGTCACACACTCTACTACTAAGCTTAGACAATTTTATTGAAGTTCGAGACATACAAATTCTAAAAAATGAATATTTCTAATCATTTTTCTTTCGTATCGAACACACCAAGACCAGATAGAATGAAAGCAAAAAAAAATGAAATCGCTAGAAGGAGGGCTTGAACCTCCGACCTTGTGGTTAACAGCCACACGCTCTAACCAACTGAGCTATTCCAGCTTCATGCCTTAATAATTCTGAATTACAATTTGATTTAATTCCTAAGTCGTTCCTAGTTGGATTCCATGTAAACCTTTTTGCACGCGATGTTTACATCAAACTAATTTAAGTCATAAATAAAAATGAGAATGTTTATTTACCAATTTATATGGTATAATATAACTCTTGAACGTCAAATTTGAATTCAGATATGAAATCTTATTTTTTTAAAAAAAAATATATAGAATAAGTCACGATAAATGACAATTGAAGATATTTAAAATGCACACGGAAAAATTCGTAATTCTTTTCTTATTCGACTCTCGAATGCTATTAAAGTTTGTTAGAAAAGAAGGAACATAACATGGAAAATAGAATATACGCTACTCACTAGTCACTAGAGTCGGAGTTAGGAATTTTTAGTTTATGAATTTTGAATACTAAAAAATGCAATTTACTGGATTCTTGATTAGTTATTTATACATATTAAGTGAATTTTAACCACAAATATAAAGTTTGACTGAAAGATCTTTTGAAGTTTGAGGAACTTGACACTAACCACATCTTTTTTCTTCAATATGATTTAAATTATCGAAAAAATGAAAAAACACCTAATAAAACAACAAAAATGATCAGTCATGGCTGATCATTGGTCCGATGATTCAGGTGGACCAATACCTCAGGGTGTGACGGGTGGTGTGCACAAGGCCGAGTACATATATACTGAGCCAAATATCACTCAGTGGCTCATGAGCCTGTTTCTGCTATAAAAGTATGATGAGTTCACAGAATTCAGATTACATCAACAAATACTAAGAACTTTCTTGTCATCTAACTTCTGGATTCATCGAAACCTGTTCGTGTTACACAAGACGATTCATCTGCTTGCGTTAGATAGCATGTTCTATCACAAGAACAAAGACGCGGAAAAAAAGAAAATCTCAGTAGCACAGAAACAAGCACAAAAAAGGTATTGAATTGTCAAAACCTCTATAACAAAGTCAATGTGTAATATACTGGTAAAATCCAATGTTTGGAGTATAAAGAATTAAAATGAACAGAAAGAGGACATTCTATGAATTAATAACGTGAATAGACTTGATCAAGGATGGACAACATTTCCATCCTGAAGGAAAAAACATCTAAAATGATTTGGGGACGATACTTCTAAAGAATGAAGCTCGATTCATCTCTTTTCACAAGCATTGAGATGCTTCATCTGAGAAGTGATCGTGTCAAATGTTCACGAGCTGTTGCCAAAGCTTGACTGATTGTCTGAAAATTTATTTAACACACCAAAATGCAGGTCAATAGATACAAAGTTACCAAATTCAAAATAAGGAAAGCTTTGCATTAGAATTCGTTTAATCAAGTTAGTTAACTCTCCCTATAAAGATTTGATGACAAAATACAATCTAAGTTCCGGACTAAGGCATAGTTGATTGATTGAATGAATATAACCTAAAGAACAATCTCACTTTTCTTTATTCTTGCAGTGCTTAGAGTTATGAATACGACTCATAAAGTTGGCATGATTTCGGGAAGTTCTAAAATAACACTTTCGAAAATGTTGGCCCCCAAGACGTTCTAGCTAAGCACAGTGAATCAGATGTTTTGAACCATTGCCCAACTAGCAAGAAACCTTCATCCTTCCTAAAGGTTGAATACTGTCTAAAATATGATTCAGAAAATATTGAGTGTTGCTTACCTGCTCGGAAATGGGTGACCCGTCATCCATATTATGACTGGCAACTTTGCCGGCAATGACACTACCATCTGTTTCAAGAATCATCCTGCCAATTATTCAAAATACCAAAAATTTCAAGGTAAAAGTTTACCGCAAGCAAAGAGTCTTTCGGTGAAAAAGAGGTAGTAACTTTACAGAATTCATAGAATATGCACTTTTTAGAAAAACGAAATGTTAATTGTTCACACATACAAGCTTTATCTAACAAGAGAACTGCACCTCTATCAAAATACTACAGGAAAACTTATCATCAGACGGAGGATCATTGACGACCCTAAATGCTTTAACTATAATTCTGACATGTACTTTTAGTTTCTCTAAAGCACAGGATATTGCGAGAAAACTGTCTTCCACTGACTTATATACATAGTTTGAACCCTTAACCATCATTTAGTATCCAACAGAAGACCTTCTCGGGGATCAGCGTCCCAACAGAGACATGGAAGAAGGGGTGTTGAACAAGAGTATGGTAGGTAGCCTCAAAAGTTAAAAAGTAACCTCACGGAACAAATTACTGCTGAAGTAGGGAATCGATTCCACACAAATTCTAAACTATGGAAGCTAGTTATCACTAGTCTATTGTTCTGGTTGTTCAACCGAATCCTGGATACAGCAACACAACTTTTGAAGCAATGACGTATTCCCAGAGGATGCTATGCTGAAGCAACACGAGATGACAAGAAAATTGCTCAAGTGAATTGCTAAAGGATGATATGTAAGAGTTTCTACAGCAGGATGACAGTACTTGTGAAAAATAGCAAAAATTGGAAGAAAAGAAAAAAACTGTAACGTGCTGTTACCACACCATTAGAGAAGTGTGTAGCTTACCCTCCATCCACAATCTCATCCAAGCACAGAAGAATCAAATCCAAGTTTTCAAGAGCCTCCCTCTGTTCAACATTACTCCTGCAACAATGCATAATCGGTTAGACAGCATGTACACAACATATGAAGAGATAAAAATACGTGAATGAAGATTTGGCTTACGGGTACCTGAGTAAAAGGGTAACTGCATCATAGAAGCCCTGGAGAACAGTGGCTAGAATTAGTTCATTTTCATCATCACCTCCCGTCACAAAAAAGTGAAGGTCTTGCACAAACTTATAAACGACAATGTTACTGTCAAACATTGCTATCTCAGCTGCAGATCAATTAAAAGTAAGGAAAAAGGATAAGTAGGGAATCCTATAAAAATGAGATCCACTGTACACGAATAAATATGAAGAACGGTTTTATTCCTTTATTTACAAAGTAACTTAAAACACCGCGAAAAAAATATCCAGTCAACTTAAAACCTCATCCACGATTAAAGAAAGTTTAGGTAAATACAATTCGAGCACTAGATCACTTGATATTAGAACAAAAGCAATGACTTTCCAGAAGTATATAAAACACACAGTCACAAAAATAAAAAAGATACTAAAACGGTGAGCAATACCTTCAGTTCGAGCATTTGTCTTCTGAGTCTTGGTAAATATAGACTTCTCAAATGCAAGCTTGGCACTGTATGTTGGCCAGTCATCACAGTAGTATTTTACCGCTACACGTTTTCCTTCAGAATCCAAAAGAAGTATATTCTTTACCACAGGGCAAGAACCCTACACACAATCATATGATCATTCTACCATGAGTAATCAATCATTCACCCATTTTACACACATTCCAGCTTCGTCAATTTACAATCTTTTTATCACACATTTCTAGTAAACTAAATTACAGTGACAGATCTAAGTTTACACAGGCCAGCTGCACCCCCTACTTCTCTACTTGAACATACACCGTCTATTTCAACGCGTTCGTCTGATTTTGACTTAACAAGGAGTTCAAGAAATCAAAGAACTACCAAAATATCATTTAATCTCATACTCTTAAACATGTCAGTGTAAAGTTGAAATTAAAAAGCTATCAGAAAACGAAAGATACATTCTTTTTCAAATAAAATGGAAGTAAGACAAACAAATTGAAACGGCTAGACTATATATTTCTACCAAGTTCACACTTGTTTTCACAAATTCATAGTGAGATCAACTAACATATGATTTGATCAACTAAAAAGATTTGATCAGCTAAATGCCCCATCATACAATATACAATATCTACATTGAGATCTGAAATATGCAATGATGAGCTAGATCAGCTAAACTTCACCAAAATTTATTTTTTTCTACTCTTTTTTGAAGATTAATCAACCCCATATTAGTAACATCCTAATTAATGTACATAAAACGACTGAACAGAAAATTTTCAAGAATTGGGCATTGTGATCGATTAATCAATAGATATTAGATCTTGTGAGAATTGAACACCATTGAATTTTTTTTAAAAAAAAATAGGGGAAAGAAGGAAGAAGACATACGTAATGGAGAGGAAACGCCATTGATGGAACAAGGGATTTACAGAAATTGTTGTTCCTTCTTGATTTGGAAGCTCAAGTGTTGGGTTGGTAAGAGTATTTTTCCTTGTAAGGCATAAATGGACTATTTTTAGTTACATGGATCAAGCCCACTTCATTTTCATAGATCTGGATGAGTTTGGTAATAAGGAAATGTTTTTCATGGAAAATATTTTTTTTAGGAAATTTTTTGCATTATATAATAAAGTATTAATTCAAAATAAATGTTATAGTTATAATTTCATTTAATTTCAATTCGTAGAAAACACATTGTCATTTTCGCTTCTCTCCCCTAAATCTCATTCATCTCTCTCACTTTTATATAAACACAAAAACAAATTGTGTTGTGTTTGTATTTGTATAAAGTGAGAGAGATTATATAATACAAATACATATCTCTCTGTCCTATACATTTATAATTATAATAATATAACTCTTCTCATGTACAGTTCTTGTTTGTCTTTTCTTTCTTGCTTTATACAAACACAAATTATACAAATACAATGCACAATTTGTGTTTGTATAAACCGAGAGAGATTTGATATACAAATACCTATGTTTTAACTGAATTCAATTGTATACAAATTCAAATTTTATGCAGATATACAGACACAATCATTGATACATTATACATAGTAATTACATATATACAATTATCTAACGATATGCTTATATAATTCACCTTTCTCCACTCTCTGTCCTCTCTCGCTCACGTCTCTCCTCTCTCCTCTCTCCTAATCTCGCTCGTCACTCTAGCCTAGCACAAAGAGCATATACGTATACATACACAATTAGACACAGACGTCTGATTTATACAAATTATCGCGATTTTATACGAATCAAACACATGCGATTTTATACAAATCAGATGTCTGCGATTTATACAAATTAGATGTTCTATAGCAAAACTATAACTATATAGCACTAAAATGATTATTATAATCATATTTGTTATTCCTAAAATATACTCAATATTTTTTGAAAGGTGAATAAGTGTCTTAAAATAAATATAATATACAAATATCACTCAATAAAAAAAACTAAACATCAATTTGTAATGGCTATATAAATGATCATAGGATAAAAGATGGACATTTGTCATATTTGTGGATAGGGACTTAACATAGATAATTTTCATGGTGTCCAAGGTAATGGGGCTTTTATGTACTCATAGAGTTTGGCTATTATTATACAACAAAAAGTCACATTGTTACAAATCTTGAATAATGTAACATTTTAAAAATCTTTTTTCTTTTTTCACAAGAAGGAATTAATTGAAAAATGGTTATTATAATTCATTTTTTCCTTTATAATTTTTTTAAATAAACGCTGCCTAAATCCAATACACGATCAAAAGATAGGAAAATATTATTTTCTATCCATCAAAAATTACACCCCCATATATATGTATATAATACATATCTTCAAGACATTTTATCATAAGATATCTCTTACTTATATATTTCATTTGTTTTTTTTTTTCATTTTTTGGAACATATTTTTAAATGAATTACAATATAGTATCATGTATTACTATAATCCATTATGTATTACTCCCTCTGTTTTAAAAAGAATGGAAAAGGGTCAAAATTGCTCCTGAACTATGTGAAATAGACCACTTATACCCTTCGGTACATTTTGGGATAAAAAATGCCCTCAAGAGTTAACACCCCATATTTTTATTGACTTGGCAAGCCACGTGGGACTAATCCTTCCACCTAAGCATTGCCAACTAGGATTCATTACAAAAGAACTAGACCTTTAGCAGCGACAATAGTCGCCACAAAAGCCCTAAAAATCGTCACTAAAAGTTTTTAACATTAAATTCTAATTTTGTGTTTTTTCTTCATTATTTTAAAAAAAAAATGATATCGATTAAGTAGGAGTTTTAAGACACTGTATGTTTTATTTTTATGTTATATGTAAATGTTTAAAATGTACAATGATGCATTATATAGTAGGAGATGTGAATCGAGAAGTAATTTTCATGATTTTTCGTAATAATATTGGGTGTTTTTAATATTAATATTGCAAGTTATTTATTTTACAAAATTAGGTTGCAATTGAAAATTAATTACGTATTTTTTTGTTGAAAAAATAGGTTTTACTATTAGTCGTCACTAAAAATCACTCATAACCTTTAGTTGGCAATATTTTGAGATTTTGTGACAACTTTGTCGCCACTAAGATCAAGTTCTTTTGTAGTGAATCATAGTTGGCAACGCTTAGGTGGAGGGATTAGTCCATGTGGAATGCCACGTCACTAAAAAATTGGGGTGTTAACTTGAGAGTATTTGTGGTCTCCTAGGATAACAACGGGGGTATTTTTTATCCCAAAATGTAATGGAGGGTATAAGTGGTCTATTTCGCATAGTTCAGGGGCAATTTTGACCCTTTTCCGTAAAAAGAATGACCTCATTTTATTTTTAATCTGTTTAAAAAAGAATGACATTTTTTTCCCGATAATATTTACTTTCAACTTTCCACGAGGCATATTTAAGGACAGAAGATTAAGAATAATTTTGTACACTTGACATAACTTTAATCTAGGACCATAAGATTCAAAAGTCTTTTTTATTTTTTTAAACTCTGTATCAAGTCAAATTAAATCATTCTTTATAAGAGAGGAATATATATTATTTATTTTAAAAAAAAAAGAAAAAAGAAATGGAGGGTAGAAATGTCTACATAAATGGATAATTTTGTAGAAGTTGAAACATGTGAAAGAGTAAAAGTAGAATGAACATACATAAAAGTTAACGAATCCTATGTTTTATGATTATCCAAAAGTGACAATTAAGGGAGTCATCAACATGGATTGTGGTGCACTGATGGGAGTGCTTCACCCTTAATAGAGATCTCGGGTTTGAGCCCTAGGTATGGAGAAAATCCTGTTGGGAGCGCCACCCTCAAATGAGCACTATCATGCGCGATTCGAATTTAGTTGAAATTTCAATATGGGCTCCGAACATCGGATGAAAAAATAATAATAATTAAGGAGTCAGAGACTGACATGTGGAAAGGATACACTTTTCTCATTAGCCAATGTCCAATAGACACCACTTAACTCATGAGTCATGACATTCCAAATAACTTTTTAACTACACTCTCACTTTTAAAAGGATATGGTGCTTCCGATTAAACTGTCGCTTTCTTAATTAGAAGTTTTAACTTTGAATTTTAATATTAAATTTTTTTTAATAAAAGGTATTATTTCTTGAATGACATTTTATTGGTATAAATTTAAATTAATTAAATTTAATGTGAACATCAAATAAGATAATATTTAAAGTATGAGTCAATCTTAAAATTTATCATAGAAATTAATATTTTTTGGACTATATTTTTATACTTCATATTTCTTAATAGGCAATAGTAAACAATTTTTAAAAAGCATATTATTAAATAAACATAATCTAATAATTTATCTACTATATTTATTTACATTTTAATAATGTATTTTCTTTATTTAATATTTATTTTGAAAGAAAGAAAAGGAAAAGTTCCCTTTAGGAAATCAATGGAATAGATTTTCGCATGTTTCTGCTTTTTATGAGAAGACTCTCATAGGTTTCCTCATCTTTAGGTTCTCCATTCATTTTATTTAAACGGAGAATTTGATCAGAAAATTAAAAAATTAATAATATTTTTTATTTAAAAATAAATTGATTTTTTTCTATTTTTTAATTAAAGATATTAAAGTTAAAATGATAAAAATATTTTAAAAGGTAAAACAACATAGATAAATATTCTAACCAAAAAGATTTTCATATAATGTGTATAATGAAATCTCATATTAGTTGATCACTTTTTATTATGTATTGTACCTAAATCATAATAAGATAAATTTTATTAACTCACCCCTTAAAAAATTGAAAATTGTAACACATATGAATACTTTCAAAAAGAATTCATTGCAAGAGTAATACATCAAAAAATCATTTACTACTTTTTTAATTTAGTAAAGTAATCAACTAATATGAGATAATTATTTTAATATAATGATCAACTAGTATGAGATAAAGAGAGTAACATATCTTATTTTCACTTATTTATTTTAATAAATTTAAGAGTTTTATTATATTATTTTTAATATTATGTCAAACTAATATGGGCTAAATAATATGAAATGAAAAAAGTACTTCAAAATGATTGACTAACAAGTAACCTTTATGATATATACATTTTTTATTTTTCGAGAGTTAAATAATTTAAATTTAATCAAATTATGCATGGAATTTTCAATCTTTTGAAATAAAATTTATATATTTGTAAACTAGTAAAAGTACAGTAATTGATAATTCAAAATGTTTTAAGATCTACGAAAAATTTACAATTAATAATAAACTTGTTTGAATTTTAAAATTTGAAAATTAGCATATAAAATAAAACGGAGGGAGTATCATTCATTTTATTGGACAAGAAAAAAGAACAAATAGACCACCAAGTAATTACTTTCAAGAATTCAACAATATTAACAAAAATTCAGCGTAATTTCACAAAATTAAGTCTGAAAAAAATAAAGTGTATGCAAGTTTTATCATAATTTTAAACAGATAAATTATATTTGACAAATCCTCCACTGAAGAAAAATATTTCAAAATAAAACAAAAGAAATTTACAAAAATTATAATAAAATATAGAAATCAAATGCCCCAATCTATTATCAAATTTTCAACTACACACTTCGAATGTCCTATCACCTCACCAAACTGTTTAAAATTGAAATTCTAATCTCCATAAAATTTAAATATATTATAAATCCAATAATAAATTAGGAAGACATTTAAACATTTTCTCCTGCTATATATATAAATAACCTAAAAAGTTTACTTTTAAAAATGCTAGTTAAAATATAAGTAACATTTACGTTAATAATTGAATAAAATCACAACTTTAAAAAGTGAAAATTATTTTGTTTGCACGCTACTTGATGATGTAATAGTTCTTTGTATTCTCGAATCTATAAACCTTAAGTCTTAAGTCACTTATAATAATAATTCATCATGTTTTAAAAAAGTAACTCATTAATTAAAGAGACCCAATATAAAGTATGATTTTTTCAAGTTAAAATTGTCCCATATATATTGGAGTAAAGTTTACTTTATCTTTTGAAATAAACCTTGAACATCTTTAAATTTTAATTTGCTAAAAAAAAGTACCTTTTGATTTAATTAATATAATAAATTAAAATTCTAACGATGATAAATATTATTAAAAATACTATCAAAATCAATCAATCGAGCGTAGTTATTTTTTAAAAAAATAGAAGATTTAATTTGATAAATATTTGTTGGTTTTGTTATATTAAAAAAATTAGAATCAAATCGATCAAGTGTGTCGATTCTTTAATTGATTAATCAATTTTGGCTGTGATTTTAATAGTGATAAGTCACTATCAACTTTTAAGTGCATTCTTTTAATTAAACCTAACGTACTATACTTTAGTAAATTTAAAAATAACTAAAAATGCTTTTAAGAGTTATATATATAGGATCAAAATAGATCACTCTTTAGCTAAAAGACTCTACACAACAATAAAGCATTTAACATAATCTTATAAAATGAGTTTTTAAAGAAAGTATAACGTAAATATATATTATCCTATTTTAAAAGTAAGATACTATATTTAATGATGTCTTATTATAATTAAAATTAATTTAATTTAAAATTCTCTTTCTATCTTTTAATAAAATTATATTCACACAAATATTTAAAGATTATTATAAACTGCAAGTTTGAATTTTTTTATAAATCCAATGCTAAATTAAATTAAATCACATAAAATATTTATTTTTTAAATTCTATACTAAATTAAATAATACCTCATAAACTAACACCAAGGAAAATGACAAAAATATTTTTTTTTAGGAGCACTGGCAGATAGCACAACCTCCCATAACCTATTTGGCCATCGACATTTTCAAATATATTTGAAAAAACTTAAAAGCAAACATTATTTGGTAAATATTTTTAACAAATAATTCAAATCTTTAAATACTAAAAAAAATATAAGTTTTTGAGCTAAATTTTATGATTTAATTTTTTTAAAAAATTAAAAATTATCTCAAACATTTATATTTTATAAAATCACTGATTATTTTGTATAAAATTATATAATTATATAGTACATAATTTATATAATTTTTATTCATCATCAAAGTCACTTTCAAGTTCCAATTATAACTTACAATATCAAATTTTTATTTGAGTCAGATCGACAAAATCGCTTTCAAGTTCCAATTATAAGTTATAATATCAATTTTACATATACAAATTAATGATTTTTTTTTCCTTTCCAAATTCATATTAGTTATGTCTGTTATCGTGATCTTTCTTGAAATATATTCATTATAAAAGTTTTTTATTTTACTTTTCTAAAAGTTAAATTAATTATAGCGAAAATATTTGAGAATTTAAGGCCGAAAGCTAGCTTTTAAGATTTAGCATTGGTTTATCCAATATAGTCGGCATAGTTTTATGTGTTGAGTCCAAAGAGAGACAGAGAACATATAATAATAAAAACAAATCTTCCAACTAAAAGTTCCGAAAAAAAAGCAGTGATTTTCATGTCCATACCAACAAGAGGAAGAAGAAGAAACAACAAGCTGTGGCCTCTCTCTTTGTTAAAGCTATTCTTCTTCTCCTAAAATACTGGCATTGCTTTGGACTTTGAGAGAGAAAGAGAAACAGACTCTTTCCCTTCCTCCCTCATTGTCCTTTTTCTCTCTCTCTTTCTTACTTTCTCTCTCTTTCTGTATAGTTTTGATCTCAAGAAACATTACATTTCCTTTTTCAGGTACCCCTTTTTCTACCTTTTCTTGATATGGGTTTCTTGTTTTTTATGTGCAAAATAGCTGAAATTAGCTTTTTCTTGAAATGGGTTGTGATATTAAGGAAATCGGTTGTTAATGGAAGATATTGAAGTAATGCCTTTATACCCTGTTTCTTGTTTTTTTCTGGTTTTTATGTGCAAAAAAAATGAATCTTTTTCTATCTTTTCTTGAAATGGGTTGTGAGGAAATGAATAGTTATTGAGGAAAAGTGAAGATATTGAAGAAATGTATTTGTACCCTGTTTTCTTGTTTTTATGATTCTTATGATCAAAATGCTGTAGCTGAGCTGAAATATTTTCTTGAAATAGTTATTTTTAAACCTTGAAAGTTTGCCTGTTGTTATTTGGTTTTCTGTTTTTTTATGTTTTGTTATGTGCAAGCTGAAATCTTTTCTTGATTGGGAGTAAAAATTAAATCTTTATGGAATTTATTGCTTAATATGACTCAAATTTGAAAATGTTGAAGTTCAATCTTGATGTTAGTAATTAGATGAGCTCTGGTTAATTTGTATCACCTTTTCTGTTACAGGCATGGCCTAATTCCTCTGGGGTATCCCAATATTCAAAAAAAAAAAAAAAAAAAAAGAAGAAGAAGAAAAAACAGGATGCTCGCATGAGGATGGCCTAATTGCTACTACTCTGGGTATCTGAAAAAATCAAATATAAAAATAGCTGATTTTTTTTTTTTTTTTTTTGGTTTTTGGAAAGTTTTATCATGTGGTGATGCAACTGATTAAGGCTTTGCTTGAGAGGGATAACAAGAATGGCGCGAGGCAGGATAAGGGCAAAGATCAGAAGGAGCAGTTTGCATACATTTGCTTGTTATCGATCACGTGCCACAGAAGATGGCAACCCTCATCAATTAGGTCCTGGATTCTCAAGAGAAGTACATTGTAATGAGCCTTATGTCCATGAGAAGAAACCTCTCAAGTATTGCACCAATTACGTAACCACCACAAAGTATAACATCATTACATTCCTACCAAAGGCGTTGTTCGAGCAATTCAGGCGTGTTGCTAACTTGTATTTTCTCATGGCTGCAATTGTATCAGCCACAACAAACCTTTCACCATTCTCAGCTTTTAGTATGGTAGCTCCTTTGGTTTTTGTGGTTGGGTTGAGTATGGCGAAGGAGGCGTTGGAAGACTCACGGAGGTTTGTACAGGATATGAAGGTCAATCATAGGAAAGTTGGTGTACATAAGGAAGGCGGTGTGTTTTGTCCTAAGTCTTGGATGAAGATTCAGGTTGGAGACATAGTGAAAGTGGAGAAGGATCAGTTTTTCCCGGCTGATTTACTTCTTTTATCGTCTAGTTATGAAGATGGAATCTGTTATGTGGAAACTATGAACTTAGATGGAGAGACAAACTTGAAAGTAAAAAGAGCATTGGAAGTTACTCTACCTTTAGAGGATCATGAGGCTTTCAAGCATTTCAGTGCAACCATAAAATGTGAAGATCCTAATCCTAGCCTTTACACTTTTGTGGGAAATCTTGAATATGAACGTCAGGTTTATCCTCTCGATCCTAGTCAGATTCTCCTCAGGGATTCAAAGCTTAGGAATACAGCTTATGTCTATGGAGTTGCTGTATTTACCGGTCATGATAGCAAAGTTATGCAGAATTCGACAGATTCTCCTTCCAAAAGGAGTAGGATTGAACTACAGATGGACAAGGTTATCTACCTACTTTTCTTCGTCCTTCTCGCGATCTCATTTGCCAGTTCAATTGGCTTTGCTGTAGATGCAAAATTCGAATTGCCAAACTGGTGGTATTTGCAGCCTATGAACGAAGTTAATAATGTGGTTGATCCAAAGAAGCCTGAGGTGTCAGGCATTTTGCATCTGATCACTGCACTTATATTATACGGGTATCTGATTCCGATATCCCTCTATGTTTCCATTGAAGTTGTCAAGGTTCTACAGGCATTGTTCATAAACCAGGATATACTTATGTACGATGATGAGTCTGGAACTCCCGCTCAAGCACGGACATCAAACTTAAATGAGGAGTTGGGGCAGATTGATACCATCCTCTCAGACAAAACTGGTACTTTGACATGCAACCAAATGGATTTTTTAAAATGCTCAATTGCTGGTACTGCATATGGAATGCGTGCCAGTGATGTAGAACTCGCAGCTGCAAAGCAGATGGCTGAGGATATTGGTGGGCATTATATTGGATCGCCGAGACCTGAAAATGAGAATGATTTTGGTGAATCAGAAATTGAATTAGAGTCTGTCGTCACTTCTAAAGATGATTTTAAACCTGCAATTAAGGGTTTCAGCTTTGAGGATGATCGCCTTACGGATGGACATTGGATGAATGAGCCAAATGTAAATGACATCTTGTTATTTTTTCGGATACTTTCAGTTTGTCATTCTGCTATTCCCGAGCTAAATGAGGAGACTGGAAACTTTAACTATGAAGCAGAGTCACCTGATGAAGCAGCATTTCTTGTTGCGGCAAGGGAATTTGGCTTTGAGTTTTGTAGAAGAACTCAATCAAGCATTTTTGTAAGGGAGAGATATCCTTCTTTTCAAGAGCCAATTGAACGGTGAGAGAGTCTCAAGCACTCATAACTTGCTCTCAACAATTGAATACTGCTTGTAGTATGGTGCTATTTTCTAACTTTACATAGTGTTACTGTTAATTTAGGGAATTCAAAGTTCTCAATCTGTTGGAGTTCACCAGCAAGCGGAAGAGAATGTCTGTTATAGTTCGGGATGAGAGTGGCCATATTCTTCTCTTCTGTAAAGGAGCAGACAGGTTTTTCCTCCTATTTCCTTTTTGTTACTACAAACTTTGCATCTGCTCCTTCATCCCTTTAAAGTAGGTGCTATAAGTGACTATTTTTCTATGAAATAGCTGTTAGATTGTCTGTAAATTACAATATGTTTGTTCCCTCCGTTTTGATTTGCTTATCTGATTTTTGACTTCGCACGGAGTTTGAGAAAGTAAAGAAGACTTTTGAATTTTGTGATCTTAAAACTTAAAACATGTAAAATGTACCAAAATATCCTTTAATCTTGTGCATGGCACGTGAAAAGTTGAAATCAAAGAGTTGCCCAAAAGGAAAGAGACATTCTTGTTGAAACGGACTAAATAGAAAACTATGAGAAACAAATTGAAATGGAGGGAGTAAAAGTTATGAGAATCTCTCTTCTCGGCTATTTCTTAAAGCTTACGCAAATGGTCTATGAGATTTTTTTAATCTACAACTTCAATGTTTTTTTTTGGATTATGCAGCATCATCTATGAGAGATTATCAAAGAATGGAAGGAAGTTTGAGGAAGCTATGACAAAACATTTAAATGAATATGGTGAAGCAGGATTGCGTACTCTTGTACTTGCCTACAAAAAGCTCGACGAGGCAGAGTATTCAGCCTGGAATGAGGAGTTTTCTAAAGCAAAATCTACCATTGGCGGTGACAGAGATGCCATGCTTGAAAAGGTGTCTGATGCAATGGAACGAGACTTGATCCTTGTTGGTGCAACTGCTGTGGAGGATAAATTACAGAAGGGAGTATGTAACTTATGCAGTTACAAAATTCAAAATATAATTTCTTGCACATAATATATGTTGTTTCTGACTAATTCAGTCTTTTTCCTTTGACCAGGTTCCTCAGTGCATAGATAAACTAGCGCAAGCTGGTCTCAAAATCTGGGTACTGACAGGTGATAAGATGGAAACAGCCATCAACATTGGGTCTGTCTCCTAAAAAGAGAAATGCCTTCTACCATTCATACTTATTTAGTTATTTGGTTTTTAACTGCTAAAGTGTGATTCTTGTTTCCTTGCAGCTATGCATGTAGTTTGCTTCGACAAGGAATGAAACAGATATGCATAACGACGATGAATGCAGACTCAGTGGCCCAAGATTCTAAACTGGTAGGTAATTCTAAAACAAGCATACTAATATATTCCTTAGGAAATTTATTGTAGTTGATGGAGTCTCCATTGCTTTATTTTTTTACTGGTTAGGCTATGAGAGAGAACATTTTGAAGCAAATCATGAATGCTTCTCAAATGATCAAACATGAAAAGGATCCTCATGCTGCATTTGCCTTGATTATCGATGGGAAAACTCTAGCTTACGCGTTGGAGAATGATATGAAGCATCAATTTTTGAGTTTAGCGGTTAATTGTGCTTCTGTCATCTGCTGTCGTGTATCTCCTAAGCAGAAGGCCTTGGTAAGATATACCGGATTGACTTTTGCAGTTCTTCTTGGTTCTTCAGCCATGAAATTGGTCATAGTAATATTTATTTGCAATCGGTTTGGATCAGGTTACTAGGTTAGTAAAAGAAGGAACTGGAAAGATCACCTTAGGAATTGGTGATGGTGCAAATGATGTTGGGATGATTCAAGAAGCAGACATCGGAGTTGGTATCAGTGGTGCAGAAGGAATGCAGGTTGGTGGGTGCATTTAAGTGTTATTTGGGCCTTAATAATATAAACAGAATGAACAGAAGTAAAAATACATATTATAAAACATCAGCTAGGAAATGAAGCACACTAAATTCCTGCTTGGCAAACATGTCTTGTTTCAGTTCCTCTTTGATACTGTAATTGGGCTTTATATAATAGTCAGCTTCGTTGTAGGCTGTGATGGCGAGTGACTTTTCTATTGCTCAGTTCCGGTACCTGGAGAGACTTCTTGTCGTACATGGGCATTGGTGCTACAAACGAATAGCTCAGATGGTAATGATCATATATCTGTTTTATTTTATAGATAGATGATGAAATATATGTGGCTGGTAACATCAAATGCACTTAAGTAGATTCAAATGTACTTACTTTTGTGATTCTAGCTAGATTCTGTTCATATTTTTTTCTGATTTGCACCGTAATCTTGTGCGTTTTCAGATATGCTATTTCTTCTACAAAAACATCTGCTTTGGCCTCACACTCTTTTACTTTGAGGCTTTTGCTGGCTTTTCGGGGCAGTCCGTCTATGATGATTCATATATGATGCTGTTCAACGTCATTCTTACGTCATTGCCTGTAATTGCACTTGGAGTATTCGAGCAGGATGTGCCTTCTGATGTTTGTTTAAAGGTGAATATCTTCTCCTCTTAGTTTCTAAAAATTTGGCTTTTTACACAGACCATCTCCCATCCTCGTTCCCTCCGGAAAGAGTTCATGTCTGCTAAATTGTTCCGCAGTTTCCAGCTCTGTACCAACAAGGGACCAAAAACTTGTTCTTCGACTGGCATAGAATACTCGGTTGGCTTGGCAATGGTATCTACACGTCCCTCATCATTTTCTTCCTCAACATTATCCTCTTTTACGATCAAGCCTTCCGTTCTGATGGTCAGACAGCTGACTTGACTGCTCTGGGTACTACGATGTTTACGTGTGTCATATGGGCTGTCAACTGCCAGATTGCACTTACAATGAGCCATTTCACATGGATACAACATATTCTTATTTGGGGAAGCATTGCTACTTGGTACATAGTCCTGTTGATCTACGGAAGGATAGCACCAATCTATTCTAAGTACGCGTTCAGAATACTGGAGGAAGCTCTAGCTCCTTCTCCAATCTACTGGTGCACTACTCTTTTAGTAACTATGATGTGCACTCTGCCATACTTATCTCACATTGCATTTCAAAGATCGTTTAATCCGTTGGATCATCATATCATTCAAGAAATCAAATATTATAGGAAAGATGTTGAAGATCGTCATATGTGGAAGAGAGAAGGATCTAAAGCAAGACAGAAGACTAAGATTGGGTTCACAGCCAGAGTAGACGCGAAAATTCGACAGTTGAAAGGGAGACTGCAGAAAAAGAAAGTGTAAAGGTTGAGTTTCTTTTTTTAACTAACTTCTTTTTTTCCCCTTCCAATTACTCTTTAACAGAAATTAGGGGGTTAGTAGGACACTTGCAGTTTTTCTTCTTTAACTCATTTGTAAAATTCTTTTTTTGTGTCCCAGTATATAGTGAGCAATCAAATGATGTATTGTACTGTGGCATGATGGTGTATTGTACAATATTTACTAATATATTTAGGGAAGGAAACTAATACATATATAATTTCACTTGTGAGTTTGCTTTTTGTGTAAATATTATTCAACAATTGATTTCTTTCATATCTTGCACTTTTTTTTCTTTGGAGAACATGACCTTAGATACAAGGTTACGGAGGACGTGGATTAGTATAGGAGGTAGGTCAGTTAGATAGTTGATAATTTGTTTATAATTAAATGCTTGGTAAAATACATACCTGATACTTACCATACCAAAAGTGCTCTCCCATTTTTCTACTCATCTCATTTATATTTTGAGATAGGTCATAGACTCGTACTGATAACGTCTTGTAAAATGAAGATAATAAATTGAAATTAAAAAGAGTAGAGATAGAGAGAGACAAAGTAATAGTGGTAATTTTCCTGTATTATTGAAATGTTTTACGTTCATCTTTCATGTTACAAAGAGGAGATATATATAGACTAAAAAACATGGACACAAAGTCACTTGGCCACGAAGTTTACTTGGACATAAAGTTACTTGACCACAAAATTTACTTGTGAACAATCAAAGATAGATGACATAGATGTCAGTTAAGATCTAAGTTAAAAAATATGTGTCAAAAAAAATATTAAGATAACTATACGATTACACCAAATCAATCGTTATACAAAATGAGTCTTTTTATCGTTAGTTGAGAATGAAATTAGACGATTCAATATAATAAAAATTTAAATAATTAAAATAAATATTACATTTAAACTAATAATACAATACAACAAGATTCATCCAAACAGGGTGTCAAAAATTACTAGTAATACTTAACTGTTAAGACATATGAAGTATAAAACTCTCAGTTAAGAGAGAGAATTTTCCGATGGATTTTTTCGGATTGTTGCCGGAGGGTTGTGTTTCTGATATCCTCTCCTTCACTTCTCGCAAGGATGCTGCGATTTCCTCTGCAGTTTCTCGAGGATTCAACTCCGCTGCTGAATCGAACCTTCTCTGGGCAAAGTTTTTGCCGGAGGATTACGAAGATATTAGCTCCAGATATGTTTCTCCGAGGATTTGTTCGTCGAAAAAGGAGCTTTACTTTAGTCTCTGCGATTCCCCTGTTTTAATGGATGGAGGCAAATTGGTATGTATTCAATTTCTGAAATTTGATTTTAGGTTTAAATTTGATTCCCCTGTTCTAATCGCACATCTGTAAGACTCCGTCTTTTTTTCCTTCTTTTGAAGTTTAGAGTGAGTCGTATTTCAAAGGAAGCATTACAATTCACTAGTCATAATACATAAACACGACTCTAAACTTAATTTCAACAAACAATTATGCTCTCCAAGTAGATATATGTGTTTTATGTGACATAATACATGTAGGATGTCATGCATACAAAATTATCACGTAGGATAATATGTAGAACAATGTTTCTATTTGTTTAATTTTAAGAGTCATATTTATAACGTGACACCAAGTTAAAATTCATATTTATGTGTTATGCATTTCTAGCAATATGGTGAAAGTTGACAAGACCAATTGACTAAGCTACTACTCCCTTCGTTTTAAAAAGAATAATCTAATTTGACTTGAAACGAAATTTAAAAAAAGAAAGAAGACCTTTTAATCTTATAATTCTAAATTAAAGTTATGTTAAATGTACCAATATACCCTTTAATCTTGTGGTATTACACATTACAAATGTCCTGTGGAAAGTTAAAGTTAAAGTGTTGCCAAAAAAGAAAAGGATCATTCTTTTTTGAAATAAACTAAAAAGGAAATAAAGACATTCTTTTTAATACGGAGGGAGTAATATTTTTCCGGCCTATAGGTTTTGAATGGACTAAAAGCTATTAGAATGGGAAATAACTTTTATGAATACAAGAAATAATTTTTAACTAATATTCTAATGTGTTATTTTATTTTTGAAAACAGAGCTTTTCACTTGATAAGTAAACAGGAAAAAAATGTTTTATGTTATCAGCAAGAGAACTTGCAATTTCATGGGGAGTTGATACACCATGGTATTGGGAATGGATTGCTCACCCTGACTCCAGGTTCTTCTATTTTACTCTTTTCATTTTCATTATAAGTTTTATTGCGCGATTATTTTTTGAATTTTCTTGGTAAAAATCTAGACTCTATCATTGACTGTCGATGATATATATAACTTATACTCATTAAATACAGATCTTGAGACGATACATTTTATTTTGTAGATTTTCAGAAGTGGCTTATCTCCACTATGTATGTTGGCTTGATATACGAGGCACGATTGGATCACAAATGTTGTCAAAAAGAACTAAATATGTTGTTTATTTAGTGTTCAAATTGGCAGAGGAACATTATGGACTAGATATTGCTTATGCATTTGTTAGGTTTGTGAATCGTGTGAGCGATAAAGAAGCTGAGGAAGGAGCTAGCATTTTGAATTTCGATATTTGGGAAACTTACCTGAAACATCCACAAAAAAGAGTCGATGGATGGATGGAAGTAGAACTGGGAAATTTTATCAATGACACAGAAGATGATGAAGATGTTGAAGCGCGATTGATGGAGATTAAGCATCTTGATGAAAAAGGTGGCCTTATTGTTCAAGGAATTGAATTTAGACCAGAATGAAACAGAAATTGTACAATCCTATAAATGGAGATATTTTTATGGCTACTTGCTAAGTTAAGTATTTAATTTCACCGATGTATGAGTTTCATTAGTATAAATTTAAACTATTTGTAAAAAATTAAACAGAAACCAAACTCTCGGTAAGTTCTTGAATACGTAAGGAACTAAAATCGTTAGCTTCTTCTGTCCACTATTATTTGTCAGGATAAGACTATATACAAGCCTTAAGAAAAATGATTTATACTTTTTGAAAAATGTAAAGACAATTGTTTTTTCACACTAAAATAGTTACTACTTTTTTAAATCAATAGTTATGTAATTATTAAGAGCAGAATTAAAAAAAGTGATTAATAGTTTTTTTATTGTTTAAATTGATAATTAATTTTGGATAACTATTTTTAGTATATCTGTCAAACAATAATAAACAGCGAAAATATATTAATGGAATCAAACTTAATAAGTTTTTAAAATACTCAAAATAATAAAATAGACAAGTGTACAGTAAAATAGCATTTTTAGACCTATTCCTACAAATAATAGACTATTTATGACATCTTCTCTCTAAATTTACATGGTCACCGTTTGGATAGGTTTCATAATGTATCGTATTATATTATATTCTATTGTATTGTATCATATCGTAGTATATTGTTTTAATAAATACAATATTTTGATAAATTGTATCATTTTATGACGTTACGTAATGTGATACACTCATAATTTGAATGATAAATCTACAACAAAAATAGGATAAGAGATAGATCTATTAGCCTATTATGAAAAGGTATGGCAAATGATAAAATAATATTATTAAATAATAAGATAAAATGAGAATAAATATTAAGGTAACAATGAAATCACATCAAATCTATCCTTACACAAAATATTTTTTTCGTCATTACCTAACAATGAAATTAAACGATATGACACAATAAAATTTAAGTAACAATCAAAACAAATATTGTATTTATATTCACAATACAATACCATAGGTAACAACCATCCAAACAAGGTGTTAAAGAATTTGTAATACTTAACCGTTAAGATACATAAAGCATAAAACTCTCAGTTTGCTTTTATATATAAACTAGGCAGTGATGGCCCGTGTAAGCACGGGCCAACAAAAATTCTTGCGAGTTGTATAAATTGCGCGGACATGTATCTATGGACTATGAAAGACTTTTATGGATCAAAATGTGTGTGGGCACAAACATATATGAAAGATTTTTGCTAGCTAAACGCGCACACAAACTTTATATAAATGGTTGACAATTGTTTGTTTGTAGCTGTGGCTACATTTACATCGTATACATACTATACTATTTAACGTACTGCTATATTTTGATTTCTCTCAAGTGTTGGTGCTTGGAAAAATGTACCTGCAGAAAGAGGAAAATGAATGTAGATTTAAAGTTGATGAGAATTTTATGACTCATTGTATTTTGATGATGACAACATGAGAACCAGGTACTCAGAATAATTAAATTGCAGTTATTTTGAAAGGTTCAAAATACCAGGGCTATTTAAGGAAAGTAGTGAAATAGAACTTGTTTATGGATACAAGACTTGCGCAGAAAAAGGCAAAATCGTTACATGAAAAGGACTCTATTTTCACGCACAAGAAGGATTCTATTTTTTAAGCGTAATTCCCTGGAAGAAATTAGTTTTCACGCGTACAAAATAAACAAAGTAGACAAATCCTTTTCCTAATCAAAGATGATTTCAGCAAACCGTTTTCAACTTATTGATAAAGCATCTATATAAACAGAGATATCAAGCCAAAGAAAAACAGTCTTTGCAATCGAGGAGAAAAGTAAAGAAAGGCGAGAAGAAGAGAGAGGCAGCAAAGATCGTTAGTGAGTTTTGAGTTGAGTTTAAGAAAAGTTAATAAAACAAAGTTGAGTTTTTCCTTCCTTGATAGGAAGGTTTTAGTTAAAGTATATATATATTTTCTTTTGGGTAACAACTGTAAAATATTACTATAACCTCCAAAGAACAAATACAAATAAAAGAGCACCTATTCCTGAAACAGAGAATAGGCCTCTAACAAAACAAAACAACTAGTTACATAACAAATGGTGAATAAATTGTCTACATTTACTTGCTTTCTTTGAACCACTAAGTAAGTGTAATCTTTCACTAATTTCCTTCTTTATATGTCTTACTGCATCTTCCGCATGTACACATATGTCTTTAAATTTCCTCCAATTTCTAGCACGCCAAGTGTGGTATATAATTGCTCCGCATATGGCTGCCATGATCTCTTTTTTGAATTGCTTCCAACGATTCCTTTTTATGTTTTCCAGGATCTGTACAATACCAATATTCTGCATTGGAACTTCTGTCCACTGTTGCATAGCTTGCCACACAGATGATGCCCATTTGCAATCTTCAAAGAGGTGAACATTAGTTTCCAATACTTTTTTGGGGGTTCTTTCACATTCGCTTTAAAAGATAAGTTTCATCCTTCTTTGACTTCGTCTTCTAAATATTATCTCTTCATTGTTAATGAATCCTACAAGCTTTTGGATCTATTTTCAGGCCAATCATCATTGTCGGAATCATAATAAGTTCATTAGATCTATTTTTAATGAAAGTTTTCATCATCAAAATAAAATACACAAGGTACCATACTAAAAGACGGAGCAGAATTTATATGTATAGGAAAATTGTAAATTAAAAATATTACATTTTTAATTAAAAAACGAAATCTGAAGAACTGAAAATAAAAAAATTGATGAAGAAATAGTTCTACCTCTTTAGGAACTTGAAATTGATGAACTTGAGAGAGAATAGATTTGAAATTAAAAATTTGAGTGATTGATGTAATTGTTGATATATGGAAGTGATTTTAGGCCTAAAAATAGGAACAAAAACATTGGATTGGAAGGGAGGTAATTAATGTATCTGAAAAATGAGAGGAAAAAAATAAAAAGAGGAATTTTTGAAATATTTTAAAATGGTTGGGAATTTTAGAAATTATGAAAAGAAAGATTGTGTAGTTAGGTAATTTTTCCATTATTAAATAATATATTTTGAACACCCTTAATATAACGAACTGCTATTTTTGGACACCCTTTAAAAAATGCTTGACTCCGCCACTTGTCTATATTTTCCTTTTCTTTAAGCTAAAGGTCTATCAAAAACTACATATCTATCTCCATAATAGTGGTAACGTTTGCGTACATTCTTACCTCTTTTAAATTTCGCTTTTGTGGAATGACATTGAATATGTTATTGTTATGATTATTTTTTTTTGGGAAACTTACATAAATATACTATAATAAAAAAATATTTACCATTTATAGCAATAATAATTTTTTTCATTTGATCAGTTTTAATTCATTTATAATACAAGTTTAATATATATTACAAAGAAAAAATTATTATACAAATATAATACAAGTTTTAATGATGGATAATATATTTTTCACACATTTTAATACATTTATAATAAAATGTGTCAAATTTTTACCAAACAAACACAATATATTTCAAAAAACAATTATAATTCATATATATTGCATACATAATTCACTTTTAATTCATATTGCAGATTTTATATAATATTGCTATAAATGGTAATAAATAAAAAGTATCACTAAAATGAGTAATTATTTATTAAAATATACCAATTTATGTAATTTTTCCTTCTTTTTTTTCCCCAATAAAGATAGAATTAAAGGTGCAATTTTTTCTCTCTTTCTTTATGGAGAAAGGGAGTCTTTTGAATATTAATTTCTCACGTTGTGAAGATTGTTTCGTGTATATATAATGCATATATGTGAACCCAATATAATTTCAATTTTTTGTTTTTAATGCCTCTCAATTTTCAGAAATTCATCACTAATTTTTTTGATTAATTTTTAATATTTTAATTAATATTTTCTCGTCCTATTTTATACGTCACTTTTTTACTTTACACTTGCATTAAGAAGTGATGTAACATTATCCTTCTACCTTTGTTTAATTTTTTCATAAGTTAATTTTATAATAAATGATGAATATATTTTAAAGATTAATTAACTACTCTATTAAAGGTATAAAAGGCAGAAAGATGATAATTTATGCATAAATTTTATAAAATAACAAATATTTTGATACAAAATAACATATAAAAGGAGACGGAGAGAGTACATTATTCATTGAACATAGATGAGTTTCGAGGTGTGAAGTGAGAGAGTTGGAATGTTGATATTCGATCTAAAATGCATATATTTAACTATCCCTCTGTTTCTAATTACTTTTCCATTTTTTATTTTTTAGTTGTTCGTAATTATTTAATTTGTACATTTTGATAAATCAAGAAAGAACAAAATATTTTTACTTATTATACCCTTAATTAATTACTTTGTAAAAGGTAGAGCTTCTTGAAGTTTAAGTTTTTAATTCATTCACTTCATAATTAATAGGGGTAAATGATAAATTTACTATGTCAATAATTATTTTCTTATTAGGTGTGTCAATTCAAATAGTAATAAAAACAAACATTGTATTTAAACTAACGACACATAATAAGGGTGTCAAAAATTAACCCAAACATATGTAACCCGCCCAGAATTTTAAGGGTTGGGCTCAAAATAATTTGCATTGGGTTCAATCTCAACCTATTCAATCTGAACCCATTTGAAGAGAATTCTCAATTGAGCCCAATTCAATCTCCAATTTCAACCTGTTTTAAAACTTTTTATTAAGATATGTTTCTATATTGAAGGTATAAATTATTATCTATTTAATATTTTTTAGAATTTATCTATCCATTTCTTACTTTTTTAACAAAAAATTCTTGAGCGAAAATTTAAATTGTAATTATAAAAGTTAAATATCAATATGTTAAATTATTAAGATTAATCGGGTCAAATTGAGCGATCAAGACCAACCCGCTTTTTAGCCCATTTGAGCCCAAATTAAACTTGGGAGGGTCAAAACCCAATTCGATTTCTATTCAATCTATTGTAATACTTCCAATTTCAACCCAAACAGCTCATTTGACAGCCCTAACAGGTACCATCCAAACAGGGTGTTAAGAATTACTAATACTTAACTGTTAAGACATATGAAGTATAAAACTCTCAATTTGGTTATATATATATATATCGAGAGAGAAGAGAGAAGAATTTTCCGATGGACTATTTCGGATTGCTGCCGGAGGGTTGTGTTTCTGATATCCTCTCCTTCACTTCTCCCAAGGACGCTGCGATTTCCTCTGCAATTTCGCGAGGATTCAACTCCGCTGCTGAATCAGACCTTCTCTGGGAAAAGTTTTTGCCGGAGGATTACGAAGATATTAGCTTGAGATATGTCTCTCCACGGATTTGTTCGTCGAAAAAAGAGCTTTACTTTAGTCTCTGTGATTCCCCTGTTTTAATGGATGGAGGCAAATTGGTATGTATTTCATTTTTTGAAATTTGATTTTAGGTCTAAATTTTACAATTATTCAATGTTTTGTTTTCTTAATGGACTAAAAGCTTTTAGAATGGGAATTAGCTTTTATATATTCAAGAAATAAATTTTAGCTAATTTTCTAATGTGAATTATTATTTTATTTTTGAAAATAGAGCTTTTCACTTGATAAGAAAACAGGGAAAAAATGTTTTATGTTATCAGCAAGAGAACTTGCAATTTCACGGTATTGGGAATGGATTGCTCACCCCGACTCCAGGTTCTTTTATTTAAACGATTTTTTTTTGGTAAAACGAGTTTCCTAATTTTCATTGCGTGGTTACTTTTGTTATTCTTTTAAAAATTTCCTAGTGAAAATCTTGCCTCCATCACTGATTACCGATAGACATATACATATATATATATAGCTTGTACTCATTAAATACAGATTTTGAGACGATACATTTTATTTTGTAGATTTTCAGAAATGGCTTATCTCCACTATGTATGTTTGCTTGACATACGAGGCACGATTGGATCACAAATGTTGTCAAAAAGAACTAAATATGTTGTTTATTTAGTGTTCAAATTGGCAGAGGAACATTATGGACTAGATATTGCTTATGCATTTGTTAGGTTTGTGAATCGTGTGAGCGATAAAGAATCTGAGGAAGGAGCTAGCATTTTGAATTTCGATATTTGGGAAACTTACATGAAACATCCACAAAAAAGAGTCGATGGATGGATGGAAGTAGAACTGGGAAATTTTATCAATGACACAGAAGATGATGAAGATGTTGAAGCGCGATTGATGGAGATTAAGCATCTTGATGAAAAAGGCGACCTTATTGTTCAAGGAATTGAATTTAGACCAGAATGAAACAGAAATTGTACAATCCTATAATATGTAACTTATGCTATGATCTTTTGATATAAATGGAGATATTTTTATGGATACTTGCTAAGTTAAGTATTTAATTTCACCGATGTATGAGTTTCATTAGTACAAATTTAAACTATTTGTACAAAAATTAAACAAAAATCAAACTTGATAAGTTCTTGAATACGTAAGGAACTAAAATCGTTAACCTCTTCTGTCCACTATTATTTGTCAGAATAAGATTATATACAAGCCTTAAGAAAAATGATTTATATTTTTGAAAAATGTAAAGACAATTTGTTTTCACACTAAAATAATTACTACTTTTTGAAATCAGTAGTTATGTAATTATTAAAAGCAGAATTGAAAAAAGATGATTGATTATTTTTTATTATTTAAATTGACAATTAATTTTGGATAACTATTTTTAATATATCTGACAAACAATAATGAACATCGGAAATATATTAATGGAATCAAACTTAATAAGTTTTTTAAATACTTAAAATAATAAAATAGACAAGTGTATATTAAAGTAGCATTTTTAGACTTATTCCAACAAATAATAGACTATTTATGACATCTTCTCTCTAAATTTACATGGTCACTATTTGGATGGGTTTTATAATGTATCGTAGTATATTATATTCTATTGTATCGTATCATATCGTAGTATATTGTTTTAATGAATACAATATTTTGTTAAATTGTATCATTTTGCGATGTTACGTAATGTGATACACTCATAATTTGAATGATAAATTTACGACAAAAATAGGGTACGTGATAGAGCTATTAGCCTATGATAAAAAGGTATGACAAATGATAAAATAATATTATTAAATAATAAGATAAAATGAGAATATATATTAAGGTAACAATGAAATCACATCAAATCTATCCTTACACAATATTTTTTTCGTCATTACCTAACAATGAAATTAAACGATATGACACAATAAAATTTAAGTAACAATCAAAATAAATATTGTATTTATATTAACAATACAATACCATAGGTAACAACCATCCAAACAAGGTGTTAAAGAATTTGTAATACTTAACCGTTAAGATACATAAAGCAGAAAACTCTCAGTTTGCTTTTAAATATAAACTAGGCAGTGATGGCCGTGTAAGCACGAGCCCAACAAAAATTCTTGCGAGTTAAATTGCGCGGACACATATGTATGGACTATGAAAGACTTTTATGGATCAAAATGTGTGTGGGCACAAACATATATGAAAGATTTTTGCTAGCTAAATGCGCACAAAAACTTTATATAAATGGTTGACAATCGTTTGTTTATAGTGTGACTACATTTACATCGGAGACATACTATACTATTTAACGTACTGCTACATTTAACCAATATCAGGGAAAAACTAACGTAAATACCGGTGAAGTATAACCAATGGTCATCCCTTACTTATAAGGAAGAACTACTTGGAGAACGAAAGGTGAATGTGATGTGTGTCTCTCTCACAGCTGCAAGCCTCTGAGCTTTTTGAAGCTCCTTAAATTCAACTTGAAAATCTTTAGCAAATTTAGCATCTGTAATTTTCTATCTAGCCTGAGAGAAAAGAACAAATTTACGATTATAAGCAAAAGAGACAAGTGTGACAGAAGAAGAGCAAGAAACTGATCTGAAGCTGACAAATGCTTAAAATATTAACAAATTATGATGAGAGAAGATTAATACATGTTCTTCACATACCTATCAAAGAGTAGAGCTACTAAGACAAACAGAGAAACAGAGGAGAGCACCTTTTGAACTTACACAGACTTCAATTCGATGATCTGTTTAGCTGACTTGCTTAACTTTTATAGAAGTATCTTTCATTAATCGCTCAATTGGTAGTCTCGTCTTGTGTGAGAAAATCAGCACAAGTATCAAATATTTTTGAATTTTTTTTTAATGTAGTAATACCCATTACAGAACTACAACCAAAGAGGTAGTTTCCATCTTTCATGTCATCAACACATTATAATTGTTGCTGCAACATTAAGTTAGGCTTGAGATTACAAATATTGGACTGCATAGCTAAAAAAGTTGAGTGAATTCTACAATTATGATGAAGGAAACCAAATTAATTATTATATATGACCAAAAAAATTGAAATTAGTGTATATTTCTTATAGAAGTATTATAATCTATCTTCAATGTTCTAGTGGCTAATTTTACCTAAAGACTCTGGGATGTGGAATATTTAAACACCAACAAATATTTCGTGTAGCCTAGAATGTGAATCCACTGTTCTTTGTCTTTCCAAGCAAAGCGTCTTTCGCCTAGTTTATTTTAGAAGCAAGGTAGTAATTACCTCCGGATGGTTAGCTACCATCACCTTCCTATGTGCTTCCCTCACTCGATATGCTTCAGTACTTTTCTTGTTGAAGATATTTATGTCAGTGTAATGAAATCGAGAAATGAAAATGGAAGAGAAAGACTACTCGTGTTGTTGTTCTTATATATCAAATGAGAATCCGAAAAAATATAATGTGGTGCAAATGTTACAGGTTCAAGAAGGCATGAGAAAGATTAAAAGCACTGATTAGTGTTGTATAGGAGTTGAAACCTCTGTGCATATTATACCCTCCACAGGTGGTGCCTATGGAGGGTGTAGTGTATGCAAACCTTACCATTACTTTATCAGGGTAAGGATACTATTTCTGATAGACCTTCAAACTCGAGGAGATGATTTAATTTTTGTATTACTTGAACAATATCTCACATAGCAATTGCAGCAACGTGTTAACATGAATGAGAGAACAGTCCTTGAATGATTGTCATTCCTGAACTACATACCTTGAAACATATGGAGCAGGACCTATATCCACTCCTGCTACTAATGGTGCGGCCTGAAGCAAAATTTAGAATTACGTAAATTTTGAGTATAATCAAGATCTCGATGATTCGATTTTTTGTGGTCTCCAAAACACAAGTAAAATCAAACATCAACAGTGTAATGACCCTCTTAGTCGTTTTATAAATTTTATCCATTTTCTTAGTTAACCCTTTTTAAATAGTTTTTATAAACAATTTATGACTTATAAGAGTGAGTGACATGATTTTCAGCTTTAATAAAGAATTACTTTGTTGCTAATAATAGTGGAAAAAGGAAAAAAAAATAGAAAAAGAAATTAAATAAATAAGTAAAATAATAATAATAATAATAATAATAATAATAATAAAAGGACAAAGTGCCCTAACATGTTTAAGGCCTCATGTGGCTACGTTGAAAAAAAAAAAGAACGAACAGAAAGATCAAAAAAAAAAAAAAAAGTACACAGAAGAAGAAAAGAAAAGGAAGGGAGATAAATAAAAAGAAAAAGGAGGAGAAAAATTGATAAAGGCGTAAAAGTAATTATTCTCATTCTTTTTATTAAGTTTTTATATAATTAAGAGTAGATTTTTAGGTTAAAACGTGTGGAATTTATGCTAATATGTGAACTATCAATTAATGATTATAATAATAAGAGTAAACAATCTTAGTAGGGAAAAATTTACGGTTAATTTGTTTTTAGGTGAAATGGCGAAGTTTTTTTTTTCTCAGCGGACTTTTTTTCTCCTTAATTATGATCTTGTTCTATTCTAGAAACAAGTTCATTGAGAGTAGTATTTTCTTTTGATTCAATTGTAATACTTTAGAGGCTTGTACACGTGACAAACCAGGTTTTGGGGGTATTTTGAAGTTGAATATAAAATTCCGCATTTTTATTGTAATGGTTGGGTTTTAGGCTGATTTGTCTTGGTGGGATAAGATGAGTGTCATCACGTTATTTTTGAGTCGTGACAAAATGGTATCAGAGCGCCAGGTTCATAGGTCTCACGTGTATACAAGTTGAGTCTAAATAGAGTCTCGTGGATCGGTACATAGACGTCTGTACAAGTTCCTCATATGAATAGTTGTTGTGTTGTGTATAGCTTGAATGTTAGATCTGACATTAAGATGGAAGTAATATATTTATGGAAAGAGCTGGACTTCACCTTTACACTCTTTGGAAAAAAGGAAATAGCTTGGGGTCTCAATTTGTGACACGACACAAGGCCTCATATTAAATATAGTAGCAACATAACATGTGGCGATCTTGAGTGTTAAAAGACTAAACTACCCTAAAGCTAAATTAAATAGACAATAAGCACACATATTGAAACTAGTTGTTTCTAATATAGTAGATATAGATAAAAAGACAAAATTGACGGAGTAAACAAAACTTCAAATTCAACTTTCCGATGGCTGCCGGAGGGTTGTGTTTCTGATATCCTCTCCTCACTTCTCCGAAGGACGCTGTGATTTCCTTGCAGTTTCTCGAGGATTCAACTCCGCTGCTGAATCGGACCTTCTCTGGGAAAAGTTTTTGCCGAAGGATTACAAAGATATTAGCTCGAGATATGTCTCTCCGAGGATTTGTTCGTCGAAAAAGGAGCTTTACTTTAGTCTCTGTGAGTTCCCTGTTCTAATGGATGGAGGGAAATTGGTATGATTTCATTTTTGAAATTTGATTTTAGGTGTATATTGGGAAGTAAAAATTCAGTTATGGCTCATCAATTAGTTGAATTATTATTCAAAGGCCGCTAGACTCTTTGCATAGTAATAAATTTATCAAAGGGGAAAAAAATAGGCCAATAAATACAATTAGACTGAGCAAGGATTTGAATATCATGGGTTTGGGGATTTTTTTTTTCCGAGTTCCTTGATTTGAAATTTATTTATTATACATATTAGTGAGTTTTTAAGGGATAATGGACAGGTATGATCGAAATGTCATACATCTTAACTTATCTAAGCTTCTATTATCCTAATTTTGTACATCTTTTATTTTACGTGATACATTTATATGATCGAAATGTTGGTGTGGTATAATGGTAAAGTTCATCAACTTGGATTTGAGGTCTGGAGTTTGAGTATTAACTAGGAAAAGGAAACAACACCCAACTCGATGAATTCGAAGCAACAGACCTACAAGACTTGATCCTTCTTTCTTCTTCTCTCAGTTTAGAGAGGGGAGAGGAAACTTATCAAACGAGGAATCTTCATAGTTGAAATATAGGAATTGAGTCGCGTTGAATGGAACTATCGAAGCACTAAAACCTACTATAATGTTAGTGATGTAAATCTTGTTAGTAAAATATTTTATTTCAAAAGATTATTTTATTAAGTGTATTTACAAAGTCAAATTATTAAATTATTTTGAAATTGTTTATTGAAAAAAATGATAAAGTTGGCAATGTAGTATATGCCACTATTTGTCCCTCTTGCCACGTATTCTTATACTTGTCTTTTGCATGAAAAGATATTGACAAGTGTCTAAGACACTTGTCAAATGGTTGAGTTTTGAATTAGCCTATAAATAGGCATTTGCTTTGTGATTTGAGAAGTAACAAAAAATACTCCCTCACGTTTTTAACTCCTTCCTCTTTAATGTTGTATTCTTTTAAGTTAATCACTTTGGTTTTGTTATTTTAATTCCCTCTAATAACTTGCTGATGATAATTAATTTGCTGATTCATGTTGTCTCTATTTAAGATAGGGAAGTACTTGTTTAATCCTGGGGAAACATTTCACACGTTGAAATAGTTTCTTAGGACAGTGCCTAGCACGACTCAAGTATTTATTAATTTATGCACTAATTTTATATAACGTTGTAGTAATATTTTTTTTCATCTTATTTTCAGGACCACCTTTTGTTAAATAATAAAGTTACTTATTTTATTATTATTGTGAATTTTTTAATATTTCCCCAACAAATCTAAATTAATGGTCTAATGCTTGTTGGGGGTTTAAAAATCGGAGGTGGGAGAGAGAAAATGGGAGAGGGGATTACGAGGCAGAGAATTGAACTCTCAGCAACAAGGTGAAAGTTTAGAAGATCAAACAAAGCTATTACAGAGAACATTATGACAATTATTTAAATTGAAAATGCAAAATTAAATAGTTTAGACATCAATAATGAGAAATAACTAATAACTAATTTTCTAATGTGCTATGTATCTATGACTTTTTTCAAATTTTGAAAACAGAGCTTTTCACTTGACAAGAAAACAGGGAAGAAATGTTTTATGATATCAGCAAGAGAACTTGCTATTGCATGGGCAGTTAATACACCATGGTATTGGGAATTGACGTCTCACCCTGACTCCAGGTACTTCTATTTTTTTCTCTTCATTTTCCCGATTTTTTTGGTTAAAAGAGTTTAAGTTATATATATATATATTTGGCATGAGCTATCCGTTCGTAAAAAAAGTGCATATGAAAAGTCATTTGTATTTATATATGTATATTAGATATTGAATTTTCCTAACTTCTATTGCGTAGTTACTTTTAGTGAAAATCTTGCCTTGCCACTAACTATCAAAGCTGTATATTAGGTTATACTCGTTAAATACAGATATTGAGACGATACATTTTATTTTGCAGATTTTCAGTAGTGGCTCATCTTCATAAAGTATTTATGCTAGACATACGAGGCACGATTGGAACACAAATGTTGTCAAAAAGAATGAAATATGTTGTTTATTTAGTGTTTAAATTGGCAGAGGGACATTGGGGACTACAAATTGCTAATGCATTTGTTAGGTTTGTGAATCGTGTGAGAGACAAAGAAGCAGAGGAACGAGCTAGCAGGGTGAGTGTGGATGGAAGAAAAATCTAGGAGACGTAGTGTTGAAATTACAGATAACAAGCAGCATATATCAAAGAAAGCTTCTTCAATTTTAGAGATGAAGGAGATGAAGAAACAGGACCATGGTCTAAATTTTGACTCACAAGTACGTGGCAATCATCAAGACCTATCAAGGAAGATATTTAATCCCAGCCGCACATTTAAGAGATCAAATCCCAACCATCTATCTTAGAGGACCTAGAAGTTTCTACAAGGTCACGTGAGAAGCACAAAAAGGAATAAAAGTTGGTTATAGAGGTTATATAGACAACCAATAGGATTTAGACAAATATATTTGTATTTAGAATAATTTAATTCTTGTAATTAGTTTAGCAGTATTTAAATACATGTATGTTGTATAGAGAAATACAACGAGAAAATTTCCCCAACTATTGTTCTTCAATCTTCAATTGTTCTTCAATTTTTTCTACATGGTATCAGAGCAACAAATCAATTGATCAATCTTAAATCTCGTTTCATTCATCTCATACGTCATGGAAGCTGGCTTCTAGTATGAGGACATCATAGCTCATTAGATGATTTCTCATCTCATCATTAGTATTAAGTGTGTTAAGCTCAATACCTTCATTAGAGTGCTCATAGAGACTGGTCTCTTCATTATCTTACACTCTCATAGGTGAGTACGTATTGGTAACATTTACTTAGGCTCATTTGAGATTGCTCTCATCATTTACAATAGCCTCATATCATGTTGTCACCACATTCATTATCATTAGCACCTTTGCTTTTCATAGTTACTCACCTCTTATTACGTGAATGTTCATTTCATCATATGCCAATGCACTTGGCTATTTAGTGTATCTTACACTCATACTTAACCCTTCCAGGGTTCATCATTTCATTACATACCTCTTAGGTTCACTTACTTTTGAACGTATGTTAGACTTATGTGTCTATACATACAAGCCATGAGGCTTCATTCATATTTCGTCTAAGATTATGTGATACAAGACTTATGCATCTTGTATGTATGTCAAGATCTTGATTTCGATCTAAGTATGTGGCATTATTCTTGGATATTTTGTTCACGCATGACTTATATATCAATACGGAAGTTTGGGCAAGGAAACCCAAGTCTTGAATCAATTGGATACCATTTATATTTTTCATTGATTTTATTTCTAATGTTCATAATATTATGACTCTAAATTAAATCTCAATATTAATATCAAATGATTAATTTTCTATTTAATATTACTCCTAAGTTGGCCGAAGGGATGTGGGTTCGAACCCCCACAACCTCTTTTCATTTTTCATTTTTCGCCCAACCAAGAGGTTGTGGGATCAAACCCCCACAGCCTCTTTGATTTTTATCCTTTAATTCGCTGGGAATAGGGAGGTTGTGGGTTCGAACCCCCACAGCCTCCTTATTTTAATTTAATTTCGTTAGAGTCTGTGAGGTGGTGGGTTCGAACCCCCACAGCCTCCTATATTTTTCTTTTTATTTTTTCGCTAGGCTAAGGGTATTTGGCAGTGAGGTCGTGGGATCGAACCCCCACAACCTCACTTGCTTTGTTAATCATTTTCGCCCCTCTCCATTTCCAGCCTTGAGGTCGTGAGTTCGATTCTCACGCCTCACATTTTTTTTTCTTTATTTCTCCTCTTCTTTCTATCCCCAGCATTGCGTGTTCGATTCCCCCCAGCTCCATTCTCCCTTTTTATTTCCTTGCGTCAACAGCAGCTAAGGGGTTCAAATCCCCTTAGCCCCCTTACATTTTGTTTTAAATTTTCAGCCCCTTGGTCATGTGAGGTCTTGGGTTCAATTCCCATTGACCTCACCTACTTTATTTCCTCTTAAAAACTCAGATTAAATCCTCATTTTAGAGTATACAAATCTGGAAGATTTTTCATAATTCTTACCTTCCTTAACTCAACTTATCACACTAGTTTCTTAGGGCATTTCATCAACTACTTAGTATGTAAGTTAGGTGTGGTTTATGGATTATATTTAGCACAACATTTACACTCAAAACTTGCCATTTCACACACCATATGGACAGCATATTATGCACAAGGTTTACACATGAAATACAAGAATATAAACATGCCTTTCACGCCCTCAAACAGTGGCTAAAACATCACTGCCAACATACATACACACCCACATTTTCTTCAATTACGCATGGATTATCATTTTTGTGATTTCACGTACATAAACATGTTCTCATTCAATATAAACATATCATACATGCCTAAATCTACCAGCACAAAATACCCAACCTACAAAGTCGTTTGGGAGCTAGGGACAAGGACATGCAATGGGGAAACAACTTAGTTTCGAATTAGTTTCGTCTGAATCCTAAGGGTCTCTTGGGAAAGGGACCAAGAGTAATAAAACCCATACCTTAATTTTTCTTGTTCAAACACGAAGTTGCTGCCCAAAATCCTCTCCAAAAATCAGTCCAAGCTTCCTCAACGTCCACACCACTCGACAAACAACTTCTCTTTGCCTTAACGTTTTGGTTACTTTGTTTTTCTTAAAATTTCATGTGAGTTCTTCAAGTGTGAAGAACTCTTGATGTATTTTCAGTTCTTAACCTTAATTTGTCAGAGAATAAACGTGAAAGAGGAGAGATATTGACGTGAGAGAAAGAGAGAGTTAAACGTGCAAGGTGGTTTAAGCTTAGGTAAGGACTTAGTCAACTAGGACTCTTTCAAACCTTTAAATAAAAATCTGATTTTTCTTTTTCTTAAATCAGCTAATAAATATTACTTAATTAAATTAATTTATCAAGTAAATAAAAAACAAGTTAAATCATTGCTTCTAGTGGGGTTCGTACTCGAGTGACACCCCATTTACGAAAATAAGTCACTTTGGGTCGCCCCAACCCGAATTGCTCTTTTTAATTAAATTAATTAACTAATTAATTAATTCCTCAGGGTAATTACAATATTACCCTTGGCTTGGAAAAGACCATTTTACCCTTGGACCCTCAAAACTTAAAATTTCTTCTTTTAAGTCAGGTAAAGACTCTTTCGATTAAATCTTCGTTTTCGTGAGCCTCACATGGTTGGTTCCAACCTTTCCAAGCTCAATTAACTCCCCAAGTTAGTTGGCTTGGTTGTAGTAAGGGTTGTTACATTATCCCCCCCGTAGGAACATTCGTCCCCGAATGACACTACTACTTCACATTGTAATGCCAGTCAGATCATAATAAAATCACTATACACAGTCAATCAATAGCAACAAAATACGGGGCGATAAGGAAACATAGGTTTAAGAGTATAAAGTCTAACCTCAAGAGCTGAACAGGTGAGGGTAGCGGGCCTTCATGTCGGCCTCAGCTTCCCACGTAGCACCCTCAACAAGATGATTTCTCCACAATACCTTCACTGTGGCAATCTCCTTGTTCCTCAGCCGCTTGACCTGTCTGTCTAAGATCTCAACAGGTACCTCCTCATAAGACAAGTCTTCACCAACCCCCAAACCTTCAACAGGTAAGATTGATGCTGGATCACCTAGGCACTTCTTCAACATAGAGACATGAAAGACTGGATGAACAGAAGCTAGTTCTGTAGGCAATGCTAACTCATAGGCCACTTCGCCCACACGCTGTAGGATCTCATATGGCCCAACATACCTCAGACTCAGCTTCCCTTTTCTACCAAATCTCATCACCCCTTTCATAGGTGATATTTTCAAGTAAACCTGGTCTCCAACATCACACTCTAAGGGCCACTTTTTGTTATCAGCATATGACTTCTGCCGACTGTAAGCAGTAGTCAACCTGTCCCTAATCATTCTGACCTTCTCTAAGGCCTCATGAATGATCTCCGGACCCAAAATCACTCTCCAACCTCGAACCACCCAACTGGAGATCTACACCTCCTACCATACAGTGCCTCAAACGGTGCCATCCCAATGCTGGAGTGATAGCTATTATTATACGAGAACTCTATCAAAGGCAAATGGTCATCCCAGTTACCTCTGAAGTCAATCACACACGCTCTCAACATATCCTTCAATGTCTGTATGGTGCGCTCTGCCTGCCCATCTGTCTGAGGGTGAAAGGCAGTGCTAAGCTTCACCTGCGTGCCCAAGTTCTTCTGGAAAGATCTCTAGAAATGAGAAGTAAACTGAGCTCCTCTGTCTGAAATAATAGACAAGGGAATCCCATGCCATCTCACAATCTCATCAATGTAGAGTCTCGCATAATCCTCGGCTCTGTAAGTAGACTTCACAGGGATAAAGTGGGTAGACTTAGTCAATCTGTCCACAATAACCCATATAGAGTCATGCTGCCTCCTAGTCCTCGGAAGTCCAACCACGAAGTCCATATTAATGGCCTCCCATTTCCAAGTCAGAACCTCAATAATCTGAGTCATACCACCAGGGTTAAGATGCTCTGCCTTAACCTGCTGACAATTAGGACACTTGGCCACATATTCTGCAATGTCCTTCTTCATGCCATCCCACCAATAAATTTGCTTGAGATCATGATACATCTTGGTGGAACCTGGATGTATAGAATATCTGGAACCATGGGCCTCTGCAACAATCCTGGTCCGCAAATCATCCACATCTGGCACACACAGCCTGTCCTGATACCTAAGTATGCCATCACCTCCCAAAGCGAAAGACTCATTCATTTTCATCAGCACTGAGTCCTTCAGCTCCATCAACACGGGATCTAGATGCTGACCCTGCTTGACTTCAACTACCAAGAATGATTCAGAACTAGGATGAACTGAAACATCCCCACTAGTGGAGTCAACCAAACGTACACCCAATCTGGACAGTCTGTGCACATCTTTCACCAGCTTCTTCTTCTCATCCTCAACGTTAGATGTACTTCCCATGCTCATCCTGCTCAAAGCATCAGCTACAACATTAGCCTTACCTGGATGGTAGTGCACATTCATGTCATAATCCTTCAACAGCTCCAACCATCTCCGCTGACGTATATTCAACTCCCTCTGTGTGAACACGTACTGGAGACTCTTATGGTCTATGAACATATATACATGCACTCCATACAGATAATGCCTCCACAGCTTCAGTGCAAATACCACAGCTGCCAACTCCAGGTCATGAGTGGGATAATTCTTCTCATGAACCTTGAGTTATCTGGATGCATAGGCTATCACCTTACCAATCTGCATAAGAACACAACCCAAACCAACCCTAGATGCATCACAATAAACAGTGTAATTCTCACCACACTTAGGCAAAGTAAGCACCGGGGCTGAAGTGAGTCTGTTCTTGAGCTCCTGGAAACTCTTCTCACAAGTCTCCGTCCATTCAAACTTGGCTTTCTTCTTAGTCAAAGCTGTCAATGGGGCAGCAATGGAAGAAAAACCCTCCACAAACCTCGGTAGTAACCAGCCAATCCCAAAAAGCTACGGATGTTAGTAGGAGTAAGAGGGTTTGGCCAGTTTTCACAGCCTCAATCTTCCTGGGATCCACCTCCACGCCCTGATCGGACAGAACATGACCCAGGAAGGTCACTAATCTCAGCCAGAATTCACATTTGCTGAATTTGGCATACAACTGATGCTGTCTAAGTACCTGCAAGGTTAGTCTCAAATGCTGTTCATGCTCTTCCTTGGTCTTAGAGTAGATGAGAATGTCATCAATGAATACTATGACGAAAGAGTCAAGGTATTCACGGAAGACACTGTTCATGAGATCCATAAATGCAGCAGGTGCATTCGTGAGACCAAATGACATGACTAGAAACTCATAGTGACCATAGCGGGTACGAAAGGCTGTCTTTAGGATATCTCCATCCCGAACCCTAAGCTGATGATACCCTGAACGAAGATCAATCTTAGAAAGAAACTAGACCCTTAGAGCTGGTCGAACAAATCATCTATTCTGGGGAGTGGATACTTATTCTTTATAGTGACTTTGTTGAGCTGCCGATAATCGATACACATTCTAAGGATCCCATCTTTCTTTTTTACAAACAACACTGGAGCGCCCCAAGGGGATATGCTCGGCTGAATGAAACCCTTGTCAGTGAGATCTTTTAACTGCAGCTTCAACTCTTTGAGTTCGGTTGGAGCCATTCTGTAAGGAGGAATTGAGATTGGTTTAGTATCGGGTTCTAAATCGATACCAAAGTGAATCTCTCGAAGGGGAGGGACTCTAGGCAAATCATCAGGAAACACATCTAAGAACTCCTTCACTACAGGTACTGAGTCTATGGACAGAATGTCATGATTTAAATCATTAACACTCACAAGATGACACAATAACCCCTTGGACATCATTTTATTGGCCTTAAGGTTAGAAATCAAGGGGTTAGGACGACTCGAATTGTAACCCTCCCAGACTAACTTTTCTTCATTAGGGAAGCGAAATCTCACCACTCTACTACGACAGTCCAAGCAAGCATAACAACTATGAAGCCAATCCATGCCAAGAATAACATCAAAATCATGCATGGGTAACTCAACCAAGTTTGCACACATAGTTTTTCCACTAACAACTATTGGGCAATCCTTGTATACTCTATCAGTTCTTACATTTTCTCCTAAAGGTGTACTAACCACTATAGGATCATGCAGAACTTCAGGCAATGTCTCAAAAGTAAGAGCAAGCAGAGGAGTTATAAAGGAAAGTGTAGACCCTGGATCAAGTAAAGCATAAACAGAAGTTGAGAACACTTGCAGCATACCTGTGACCACATCAGCGGACTTCTCCTGCTCCTCTCTGCCTTTCAGGGCATAGAACCTGTTCCTCTTAGGAGGCTCGGCTGCTGCTGCACCCTGTGGATTAGGCCTAGGCTGAGTATTACCTCCAGCCTGACCTCTGTTCTGTGGACAGTCTCTGACCATGTTTCCACTCTTACCACAAGCAGGCATTAGTGCCCTGTCTGTACTCTCCACTGTGAGCTCGGTTACACTTAGCACAATTCTTCTTAGGACGCTGCATCTCACCTCCATTGCCCTTCTTGGGATCAGGTCTGCCTCCTCTAGGTGTAGCACTCCTTTGAGGATTAAAATTCCCAGAACTCTGTTGCCCCTTTTTGAACCTTGGCTGCTCACGGACGCCAAAGTTGTTCCTGTGGCCTCCATGACTGGGTCCTGCCTGATCTTGAGGCCTAGGCCTCCTAGCATCACGAACACCTCTCTTTCTGCGGCTGTCCTTGTCTCGACTAGAATCTAGACCCCAGACGAGACCGGCGTCGTTGACCTCTCAGAGGTCGCAGATAAGCCTACTTACTTCATTCTTACTTCATCTAGGCTAATTTTAGCGGAAAATTTAAAACTTTTTGTTTCTTAACATACTTATAAAAACATTCTCATTAATACGTAATTTTTCACCATCAACCATCTAACATTAAGAGATAAGCAACTGAAAGAAATAGTTCAATTCTTATTAAGTGTATAATTGCCAAAATGGCACCAATACATAGTCTGAATAAAAACATGAAAGAAACGCTAGTGGAACATGCTCCACTAGCTCAACTTTAAACTAAGCTAGAATATAAAACAGTAGCATCCTCGAAAGCATGAGGACCTACCAAAACCGGATGAATGCTGGACGTCCGGATAACTGCAGCGATGATCCTGTAGCTCTATCGTTCACTTGTGCCTGCACCTAAAATAGTAGAGTTTGTATAGGGTTAGTACACACTTGTACTAAGTATGGGTATATGCAAGCACACACCAAGGACATGCATGAGAAAAGATAGCTCTTTCCTAACAACATGATTATGGGAAGTCAAGTCAGTGGACTTGCCAATTTGAGATTAGGAAAGTTAGTGAACCTTCCCAATTTGGATTAGGAAAGTCATTGAGCTTTCCAAATTTGGATTAGGAAAGTCATGCCATGATAGTAACATGCATCATCAAAATTATCATATTGCACACAGCACATAACATCATACACACAGCACATATCATAGCACATAACATATAGCACATAGCTTCTTTCATGTCATTCATTCAAATGCCATGAGACGTTGGAATCATGGACTTGACATTAAGACTTTCCAAAATGAGGGCTTAACATATGGGACCTCAACTAGGGAGTCTTCATTAGCAAACACAGAGTCTGCTTCATTCATTCATACGTACTTCATTTCATTTCGTTCATAGGACAGTGTGAACACCAGCTATACCTAGGGTGTAGTTTAAGACTTTCATCGGGTTTGCTATGCAATGATCAAGAATAACCTAATGTCATTACCTGAGTCTAGATCACCTCTTGATCATCCTATCCTAACACATTTGGTACCATTCATTTCATTATGTGCATCATTTGAGGCTGGCCTCATTCATTCATTGGGATCTTTAACTTTAACTGACATAGATCATGTGAGCATCATGAAATCCAGTGTCTCCCCCACACCGAAAAGAGGTTGAATCACCGGCCAAAGTGACTCAAAAATATGCTAGCGTACATGGGAATTTAACCCCGCCAGATCCCTATATTGGCAGTATAGGTTCGAAGACCAGGAGATATAAGGAGACCCATACCCGGCAATCCGGACAGTCTCATCTCATGAGAGTTACGTGAACCTCCGTCCTTTCCGAAAGAAGGCATCACCGCTCATAGCTAGTCTATCGGTACTCAGTGTAAAGTTCCATTACATTCAACTCATACGTCATGGAAGATGGCTTCTAGTATGAGGACATCATAGCTCAATAGATGATTTCTCATCTCATCATTAGTATTAAGTGTGTTAATCTCAATACTTTCATTAGAGTGTTCATAGAGACTGGTCTCTTCATTAACTTTACACTCTTATAGGTGAGTACGTTTTGGTAATAATTACTTAGGCTCATTTGAGATTGTTCTCATCTTTTACATTAGCCTCATATCATGTTGTCACCACATTCATTAACATTAGCACAATTTCTCTTCATAATTACTCACCCCCTTTTTACGTGAATGTTCATTTCATCATATGCCAATGCACTTGGCCATTTGTGTGTTTCACACTCTTACTTAACCCTTCTAGGGTTTCATCATTTTATTATATAATAATCATTTCATCATATGCCAATGCACTTGGCCATTTAGTGTATTTTACACTCTTACTTAACCCTCCTAGGGTTACTTCATTTCATTACATACATCTTAGGTTCACTTATTTCTAAACGTATGCTAGACTTATGGGTCTATACATACAAGCCATGAGGATTCATTCATAGTTCGTTAAGTGACTCATATCTTTCTAAGATTATGTAGTACAAGACTTATGTATCTTGTATGTATGACAAGATCTCAATTTCGATCTAAGTAGGTGGCATTATTTTTGAACATTTAATTCACGTATGACTTATGTATCAATACGGAAATTTGGGCAAGGAAACCCAAGTTCGAACCCCTTGGACAATACTTACATTTTTCCTTGACTTTATTTTTAGTCTTCATGATATTGGGACCCTAGATCGAGCCCCAACATCAACATTCTCTCTTTATTTTTCTCCTTGGATTCTCCTCTTAATTGGCCGAAGGGTTGTGGGATCGAACCCCCACAACCCCTTTTATTTTTCATTTAAAATTTTCTTGTCCAATTCGCCTAGACCAAGAGGTTGTGGTATCAAACCCCCACAGCCTCTCTTTAATTATTCTTTATTTCTCTAGGGACTATGAGGTTGTGGGTTCGAACCCCCACATCCTCCTTTTTTTTATTTTCATTTAAAAGTTAACTACTTAAGCGTTGGCAGTGAGGTTGTGGGATCGAGCCCCCACAGCCTGACTTTTTATTTTCTTTTTAATTTTTCTCTTTGTCTCCTCCTTCAGCCAAGAGGTGGTGGGTTCGAATCCCACTCCTCCCATTATTTTTATTAATTTAAGATTCCCCTCTTACTCTCTTGTTTGGCCGAGAGGTTGTGGGTTCGAATCCCACACCTCTCATTTTTTTCCAGCTTTCATGTAGTGAGGTCTTGGGTTCAATCCCTACTGACCTCACATGTTTTAAATATATTTTTAAACCTCTCAACCTCAAGTATTCTGGCCGAAAATTCCATCACCAAGTGCTGGAAATTTTATTAAATTTTCTAGCCTTTATTTAACAACATTCATACGTTCGTTTTGAGGTACTTTCACGATTCCTTTAACACATTCTTAGGTGTAGATTCATTGTTGTTTTAGCTTAGATTTTTCCACTTAAGATCAGCCACCTTACACTTCATTTAACATCACAATTTACACACCTTATGCACAATAATTCCAATCATCAAACAAGCCATTTTAAGACTTCAAATGGAGAACAACAACAAATATTTTACACATTGCACCACATCATTTTCGGTTGACATGAACATGCTTGCTATTTCCAAACATAAAATCACAAGGAACATCATATTTCACACTTAGCTACCAGCAACCATACCAACAACATGATTTCTAAACTAATTTAGACTGAAATCGGAAGGAGACTAGGGACAAGGAGTTCAACAATAAAGGGGACATCCCTAGTTTCATACGTTGAATTTTGTAGAAAGAAATTTCTCTTGGAGAAAGGATTCCAAGAGATAAAACCCATACCTTGTTGTATCTTTCCACACCTTCCAAGTGCTGCCCAAATCCTCCCCTAAACCTTCAACACAAACCCGTCGAGAAGATGATGCAATGTTTTCGTTTCTTAAGTTAGCTTGCTTGCTAGTATATTTTTTTTTTGTAAGTTCTTTGAGTGTACAGAACTTTTGATTGCTTTCTAATGTTTTTATATTCTGTTTTTTCAGCCAATAAAAACAATTTGGACGAGAGAGAGATTTAGGCGTGAGAGAGAGAGTTTGTGTGAGATAGTGCCTCTTAAAACTAGGATAGTTGGCAAGACTTAGTCAATTTTAAAAAAACATTAATTAATTAATAAATAAATAATAATTAATAATAAAATCTAACTTTCCTTTTTAAATCAGCCATTAATTATTAATTTATTAAATTAATTCACCAATAACAAAAATCACATTATATCATTGCTCCCACCTAGGTTCTAACCCGGGTGGAGCAAGACTTCATTTCAAGGGCTCAATTTTGGCCCTCTCTCCCAAAATTGCCCCTCCATTTTATTAATTAAATAATTAATTACATATTTAGCGTAATTACGATACTACCCTTATCCAGGAAAAAGACCATTTTACCCCTAGACCCTTCAAACATAAGATTTCTTCTTTTTAAATCCGGTAAAGACTCCTTCGAGTAAATCTTCGTATTCGAGAGCCCTACATGGTTGGACCCAACCTATCCAAGTTCAACTAACTCCCCAAGTTAGTTGGCTTGTCTGTATCAAGGGTTCCGAGGTCTGGTTCTAAGCGCATCAATCTGTGTGAACCCTGGTCTAATTGTAGGCATTCTTGACACATTAAGCATTTCTTATCTTATCCATTTTAGGGTTGTTACAGTCCTCTACCTGCTGGACATGCACCATCAACCTGGAAAGATCCATATTATCATGGAGCATTGCAGATAGACATTCCTCCTCTAGGTCTCCATTGATTCCTGTGAGGAACCTGCTCATCTCATCCCTGCTGTTAGAAACCAGGGAAGTAGCATACCTGGATGATTTCAACAAAGTTCAGTATTATCCTCATTCTTGCTATTAAATACTAGGGAAAATAACATACCTTGACAGCTTAACAAACTTCAGGGAATACTCCCTGACTGTCATAGAGCCTTGTTTAAGGTTGATGAATTCCTCAACCTTGGCCTCCCTCATCTCCCTGGGAAAGAATCTCTCCAGAAATGCTTTCTTGAACAGCTCCCATGTGACTGGCACTCCACCTAAGACACGGCTATCTTGCCACATCTTGCACCAAGTCTGTGCAACATCCTTGAGCTGATAGGAAGCCAACTCAGCCTTCTCAATATCAGTGGCCCCCATAGCCACCAGGATCATATGAACCTCATCCACAAATTCCTGGGGATCCTCTGATGTCCTAGACCCTGTGAAAATAGGAGGATTCATCCTCGTGAAATCCCTCAGCCTGTCAGCCATGCTACGAACTGGTGGGTTCTCCCTCTGAACATCCTGCCGGTTGACCTGGGCAGTCATAGGCTGGGCCTGTATAGTAATGGCCTGTGCCATCTGGGCCAGAGATGCCCTCACCTCAGCATCAGTCATCCCAGCTGGATTAGCTGGCACAACCACTCCTTCAGCTGGAGCCTGGGGTGGAACTCGGTTACCCCCAGCAGCCGCTCCTCCTCTCCTCTGACCATTAGCTCTCCTAGTGTTCATTCTCTGGAGAAAAAAACAAAAAGGATTGATGTTAGACACGCTCATAACACCAAGAACTCAGACATTAGGAAAAGCAAGATAAGATCAGAAGAAGGGAAATTTTCCTACGCATCATGCAGTCTCTAATTCAGGATAGTGGTGCACTTCACTACCATGACTTAGAAACTACTCAATGTGGTTGATGTGAACTTATGATTTTCGTACTTTAACCTAATGCTCTGATACTAACTTTGTCACGACTAGAATCTAGACCCCAGACGAGACCGGCGTCGTTGACCTCTCAGAGGTCGCAGATAAGCGTACTTACGTCATTCTTACATTACATAGGTTAATTTTAGCGAAAAATTTAAAACTTTTTATTTTCTAACATATTTATACAAACATTCTCATAAATACGTAATTGTTCACCATCAACCATCTAACATTAAGAGATAAGCAACTGAAAGAAATAGTTCAATTCTTATAAAGCGTATAATTGCCAAAATGGCACCAATACATAGTCTGAATAAAAACAGTAAAGAAACGCTAGTGGAACATGCTCCACTAGCTCAACTCTAAAACTAAGCTAGAATATAAAACAGTAGCATCCTCAAAGACATGAGGACCTACCAAAACCGAATAAATGATGGACGTCCGGATAACTGCAACGATGATCTTGTAGCTCTATCGTCCACCTGTGCCTGCACCTAAAATATTAGAGTTTGTATAGGGTTAGTACACACTTGTACTAAGTATGGGTATATGCAAGCACACACCAAGGACATGCATGAGAAAAGATAGCTCTTTCCTAACAACATGATTATTGGAAGTCAAGTCAGTGGACTTGCCAAATTGAGATTAGGAAAGTCTCCAAATTTGGATTAGGAAGATCAATGAGCTTTCCAAATTTGGATTAGGAAAGTCAGTGAGCTTTCCAGATTTGGAATAGGAAAGTTATGCCATGAGAATAACATATGTCATCATACTTTTCACATTTGCACACAACACATAATATTTACACATAGCACATATCATATAGCATATAGCACCTTTTGCATGTAGCACATAACTTCTTTAATGTCATTCATTCATGTGCCATGAGACCTTGGAATCATGGACTTAACATTAAGACATCCCAGAAATGAGGGCTCAACAGATGGGACCTCAACTAGGGAGTCTTCATTAGCAAACACAAAGTCTGCTTCGTTCATTCATACATATTCCATTTCATTTCATTCATAGGCCAGTGTAACCACCAGCTATACCTAGGATGTAGTTTAAGACTTTCATTAGGTTCGTTGTGCAATGACCAAGAATGACCTAATGTCATTACTTGAATCTAACTCACCTTTTGATTATCCTATCCTAACACCTTTAGTATCATTCATTTCATTATGTGCATCATTTGAGGTTGGCCTCATTCATTCATTGGGAACTTTAACTTTAATCGACATAGATCATGTGAGCATCATGAAATCCAGTGTCTCCCCCACACCGAAAAGAGGTAGAATCACCGGCCAAAGTGATCCAATAACATGCTAACGTACATGGGAATTTAACCCCGCCAGATCCCTATATTGGCAGTATAGGTTCGAAGACTAGGAGATATAAGGAGACCCACATGGACAGCATATTATGCACAAGGTTTACACATGAAATACAAGAATATAAACATGCCTTTCACGCCCTCAAATAGTGGCTAAAACATCACTGCCAACATACATACACACCCACATTTTCTTCAATTACGCATGGATTATCATTTTTGTGATTTCACGTACATAAACATGTTCTCATTCAATACAAACATATCATACATGCCTAAATCTACCAGCACAAAATACCCAACCTACAAAGTCGTTTGGGAGCTAGGGACAAGGACATGCAATGGGGAAACAACTTAGTTTCGGATTAGTTTCGTCTGAGTCCTAAGGGTCTCTTGGGAAAGGGACCAAGAGTAAGAAAACCCATACCTTAATTTTTCTTGTTCAAACACGAAGTTGCTGCCCAAAATCCTCTCCAAAAATCAGTCCAAGCTTCCTCAACGTCCACACCACTCGACAAACAACTTCTCTTTGCCTTAACGTTTTGGTTACTTTGTTTTTCTTAAAATTTCATGTGAGTTCTTCAAGTGTGAAGAACTCTTGATGTATTTTCAGTTCTTAACCTTAATTTGGCAGAGAATAAACGTGAAAGAGAAGAGAGATATTGACGTGAGAGAAAGAGAGAGTTAAACGTGCAAGGTGGTTTAAGCTTAGGTAAGGACTTAGTCAACTAGGACTCTTTCAAACCTTTAAATAAAAATCTGATTTTTATTTTTCTTAAATCAGCTAATAAATATTACTTAATTAAATTAATTTATCAAGTAAATAAAAAACAAGTTAAATCATTGCTTCTAGTGGGGCTCGAACCCGAGTGACACCCCATTTGCGAAAATGGGTCACTTTGGGTCGCCCCAACCCGAATTGCTCTTTTTAATTAAATTAATTAACTAATTAATTAATTTCTCAGGGTAATTACAATATTATCCTTCGCCTGGAAAAGACCATTTTACCCTTGGACCCTCAAAACTTAAAATTTCTTCTTTTAAGTCCGGTAAAGACTCCTTCGATTAAATCTTCGTTTTCGTGAGCCTCACATGGTTGGTTCCAACCTTTCCAAGCTCAATTAACTCCCCAAGTTAGTTGGCTTGGTCGTAGTAAGGGTTGTTACAGAAAAGGTTATCAAGGATGGAAGAGATTTGTTCTTATAGCCTTGTCAGCTAAAAATAAGCTGGGATTTATCATCGGAACACAACCAATCCCAGCTGATGGTTCTCCAGATTTGCAGGCTTGGAATAGATGCAATGACATGGTGACCTCGTGGATCTTGAATTCATTATCAAAGGAGATCGCAGACAGTGTGATCTACTCAAGAACTGTGAGAGAGCTATGGATAAGCTTGGAACACAGATTTGGGCAGTCCAATGGTGCAAAATTGTATCACCTGCAAAAGGAGATCAGCAGGTTAATTCAAGGCACATCCAACATTGCAGGATACTTCACCAAGTTGAAAAGACTATAGGATGAACTGGATTCACTAAATACTAATGTCAAGTGCAATTGTGTGTGCATGTGTGAAGGAAAACAAAAGTTACAGACATCTTTGGAAGATGAGAGACTCATCCAATTCCTTATGGGACTGAATGACACTTATTCACAAGCTAGGGCTAATATATTGATGATTAATCTTTTACCTGATATTAATCTTGCATATTCTCTGATTCTGCAGGATGAAAATCAAAGAGAATCTTATGTCAATTCTACTGTCAATCCTGATTCATCAGCTTTTATGGTTGGAAATTCATATCAAAATAGAGTCTCTAAGCAGGGCCAGAGATTTATAGATTCTTTAAATAGATCTGGAAATGCCTACCCTAGATCTGCACCTGCTACATCTCAACAACCACATGCATTTCAAAGACAGAACCAGTATCCAAGACCCAAAGTCAAGAAAGCAAAATATGATCCCAATGTAACCTGCACTTATTGTGGGAAAACTGGACATGTGGAACTTAATTGTTTCAGGCGAATTGGATTTCCAGAAAATTTTCAACAATCAGGTAAAGGGAAATGAAGATCAAATTAGGGGAAATAGAGTCATGACTATGGAAGACACAGAGAACAAATAGAACTTTGGAATGGACACTTCAAATCAAAACTACTCCCAGGAACAATACAATCAATTTGTGAAAATGTTCAAACACATGAAGATGGAAGAGGGTATCAACTCAGGGATGGAGATCAATGCTAATGCAGTGGCTGGTACGATTGTTAAATATCTTGGTTCATGCTTTTCTGTGACAAACTCCAGCACCTGGATCATAGATTCAGGTGCTTCTGAGCATATGTGTTTTGATTCAACTTCTTTCAAATCATTATCCTCTCTTACTCCTCCCTTGACTATTAATCTTCCTAATTGTGAAACTATTCTTGTCACTCACATTGGAACTGTATCTCTGTTTTTTGATATTATTTTAGAAAATGTGTTGTATGTTCCCAGCTTCAAATATAATCTTATGTCTGTGCATAAGTTTTGCAGTCAATTTTCTTACACACTATTCTTTACTCTTAATCATTGTGTGTTGCAGGGCCTTTCAATGAAGAGGTCTCAAGTTTTTGGTAAAGTTTCAGAAGGTTTATATCTGCTCAAGCCTAAAGTCAAAGAGTCTATTTTCAATTCTAGCAAGAACAAAGCTGTTTTACATTCGACAGTTTCTACTAGTTTTTCAGTTTCTTTTCCTTGTTTCAGTAATCTAAGTTGTTTACCTTTACCTAATTGTAGTAGTACTACTTCTAATGTAAAGTTATGGCACATTAGATTGGGCCATTTACTTTTCTCATCAATGAAGAATATGAGTTTCATTTCAATTCCGTCTAATTCTGATTGTTTCTGTGACATTTGTCCCAAAGTAAGGCAGTCCAGACCACCTTTCCCAATCAGTCATATATCAATTAAGTCAATTTTGATCTTATTCATATAGATACTTGGGGACCCTACAAAGTAGCTACACATGATAATTATAAATATTTTCTTACTATAGTGGATGATTTTAGTAGAGGGACATGGACTTACCTCTTGAGCACCAAAAGCAATGCCTTTTCAGTTTTACAAAATTTTCTTTATATGATAGAAAGACAATTCTATCATAAAGTGAAGAGGATCAGATCAGATAATACAATGGAATTGGGGAAAAGTAATGCAGCCATCAATTTTTTCAGTTCACAAGGTATCTTGCATGAAACTTCATGTGTTGCCACCCCTCAACAAAATGGAGTTGTTGAAAGGAAGCATCGACATTTACTTGAAATGGCTAGAGCACTCTTGTTTCAATCTCAGATTCCTTTAGCCTACTGGGGGAGTGCATTCTTACTGCAACTTTCTTAATAAACAGATTACCTTCTAGAGTACTTCATGGAATTACACCTTATCAAATACTTCATGGAAAAGCACCAAATTATGATGGCTTAAAGTGTTTTGGATGCTTATGTTATGCTGGTACTATTTTTCATGGAAGGGGCAAGTTTGAACCAAGAGCTAAGGCTTGTGTTTTCCTTGGATATCCCTCAAATCAAAAGGGATACAAAGTCCTCGAATTGGATAGCCATAGAATAATCATATCAAGGGATGTCTCTTTCTTTGAAGCTATATTTCCCTTCACTGTTACTTCTCATGTTTTTACTTCTATTTTTTCTAATCCTACTACTCAGTATTCTAGTGTCAATGATTCCTCTTATGATGTTCCAGTTCCTAACATTTTTTCTCCAGATTCTTTCCCTTCAGACTCTCCAGTTTCTGCATCTCCACCTCAAAACTGTCCTTCTCCTAAATCATCCCTTATACCTGATTCTAATTTACCCACTACTTCTCTTCCTTTAAGAACATCAGAAAGATCAAATAAAGGTATTCAACAGTTCACCTTCAAGATTATTTTTGCAACAATATCTTTCTTAGTCCCGTCTCTGAATTTTGTTTTGCTGCACCATTCCTCTCTACTGGTTTATCTCCTACTAAGATTTCAACATCTAATCAGCTCTTCTTGGAGTCAGTTTCTCAAATCACAGAACCTAACAGTTACTATCAAGCATCTCTTCATCCAGGTTGGTCAAAGGCTATGGAAGAGGAGATAGCAGCTTTGACAACAAATCACACATGGGATGTTGTTCCTCTTCCCTCGAATAGAAAGGCATTGCCTTGCAAGTGGGTATACAAGGTAAAGCATCGTGTAGATGGTTCTATTGAGCGTCTAAAAGCCAGATTGGTTATTAGAGGAGACATCCAGCGAGAGGGTATTGATTTCAATGAAACTTTTTCCCCCGTGGTTAAAATGACCACGATCAGGTGTCTTTTATCTATTGCAGCTAAGAAACAATTGCCTATATCACAATTTGATGTCAATAACGCATTTTTACAAGGAGATTTACAAGAGGAGGTATACATGAAATTCCCCCCTGGTTTGGTTCCACCTGATTCTACTATGGTTTGTCGTCTTCGCATATGGTTTGTCGTCTTCGCAAGTCCTTATATGGTCTTAAGCAAGCTTCCCGGCAGTGGTATGCCAAACTTGCTGGTGCTTTGCAATTCAAGGGGTATAATGCATCACTGAATGATTACTCTTTATTTTTTAAAGACACAGGTGATTTGGTTTCTATCATTGCTGTGTATGTCGATGACATTCTCATTAGAGGAAAGGATGCGATAGAAATTCAACGCCTCATAGATTTCTTACATGTTGAGTTCAAAATCAAAGATCTTGGTTTGCTTCATTATTTCCTAGGAATGGAAATTCTGTGCGATGACAGTGGGATAATAATCAGTCAAAGGAAGTATACCTTAGATCTTCTTGCGGAGTTTGACATTTCTCATCTGCACTCTGTGTCTTCCCCGATGGATCCATCTTGCAAATTAACTACAGATTCAGGAAAGCTTATGTCAGATCCAACAATTTATCGAAATCTCATTGGAAAGCTTAATTATTTGACACACACACGTCCAGATCTGTGCTATGCCATTTTGAGCCTCAGTCAATTTATGCAACAACCTTCTGAAAAACATTTTGCAGCTGCTTTAAGAGTTCTTTGTTACCTGAAAGGTTCACCTAATCAAGGCATTTTTTAACAGCTTCTCCTTCTTTCACCATCTCTGCCTTCTGCGATGCGGATTGGGCTTTCTGTCCCGACTCTCGTCGTCCGATAAGTGGGTTATTTATTTGTCTGGGAGGTTCTCCAATATCCTGGAAGTCGAAAAAAACAAGCTTCTATTTCTTTATCATCCGCGGAAGTCGATTATCGCTCGATGCGTCGATTAGTTGCCGAGCTGACTTGGTTAACTCGTCTCCTTGCTGATCTCTCTGTTCCTCCTTTGTTTCCAATCCTTATTCGTTCAGACAGTCAAGCAGCCATTCATATAGCCAAAAATCCAGTGTTTCATGAGCGAACGAAACACGTGGAGCTTGACTGTCATTTTGTCCGGCAACAGTACCTTTCCGGGCTCATTTCTCTTCAATTTGTTCCCTCCAAGGATCAGCTTGCTGATGTTTTCACTAAATCCTTTTATGGTCTTGCTCACAATCGGATTCTTGACAAGATGGGTGTCGTTTCCCTCCCCTCTATCTTGAGGGGGGATGTTGAAATTACAGATAACAAGCAGTATATATCAAAGAAAGCTTCTTCAATTTTAGAGATGAAGAAATAGGACCATGGTCTGAATTTTGACTCCAAGTACGTGTCAATCATCAAGACCTATCAAGGAAGATATTTAATCCCAGCCGCACATTTAAGAGATCAAATCCCAACCATCCATCTTAGAGGACCTAGAAGTTTCTACAAGGTCATGTGAGAAGCACAAAAAGGAATAAAAGTTTGTTATAGAGGTTATATAGACAACCAATAGGATTTAGACAAATATATTTATATTTAGAATAATTTAATTCTTGTAATTAGTTTAGCAGTTTTTAAATACATGTATATTGTACAGAGAAATACAACGAGAAAATTTCCCCAACTATTGTTCTTCAATTTTTTCTACACGTAGTGTGAAACATCCACAAAATAGAGTCGATGGATGGATGGAAATAGAATTGGGAAATTTTATCAACGACACAGGAGATGATGAAGATGTTGAAGCGCGGTTAATGGAGATTAAGAATATTGATATAAAAGGTGGCCTTATTGTTCAAGGAATTGAATTTAGACCAGAATGAATAAAAAAAATTGAACAATCCTATAATATGTAACTTAGTACAAACAAACCTAATAATATTAATTAGAAGTATATAAATTGGATGAAATAGGATAGCTTTTATATGTCTATGATCAAACTGAAATTCTGTTTCTCCTGATTGCATAATGTCCAACATGGGTTAGAATCAAAATTTAATATAACTTCTTCGATGGAGATTTTTTATCATGTTTTATGAAATTTATTTTTTACTTGTTTTGTAAGGTCATAAACTTCAATAAGAGATCTAACATTTTAAAATTTAGATCGAATAGCTTGAGTATTTGAGGATTGGAGTTATATTTTGTGGTGGAAATAAATGTGGGTGATAAATTATATGGTCTATGTTTTTGATGTTTTGTGGTAAAAAAATAATGAAATTGATAGTAGATATTAAATTTAACGGTAGTGAAGAATAAATTTGGTGTTGGGTTATGATTCTCATGGTGATTGCTATGAATTTTAATGATCAGAATTAGTGGATTTTGTGGTTATGAAGTGTGTTGATAATAAAGAAGAAGGAATCAAAGAATTTTATATATATATATTTTTAAAATCTGTTTGTTTATTGACGTGACACCGACATCGTAGGGACTTGAAAGGCAAAATGTAAAACACCTTCCAATCATGTGAGTGGTTACTGTGAAATTAGGTCTTAGGCCTAACTCACACCTCAAAAGCTAGCTCAAAAAAGGGAGGAGGACTGCCCAAGCCTTATAAGGAGTCCACCCATCTCATTAACCACCGATGTGGGACTTTTGTCATTCTTCAACACCCCACCTCACGCCCAGTGCTTAGCATCTGGTGCGTGGGCAATTTTGATTTTGGGGACCCCAACATCGGGTGAGACGGGCCCTGCTCTGATACCATGTGAAATTAGGTCTTAGGCCTAACTCACACCCCAAAAGCTAGCTCAAAGGGAGGAGAATTGCCCAAGCCTTATAACGAGTCCACCCATCTCATTAACCACCTATGTGGACTTTTGTCATTCTTCAACAGTTACATAGATTTTAGGTTGTATTAAGGATGTGTTTATTACACTTCAAAATAATTTACGAATAATAAAATTAATGTATAGTTAAGATATGTCACTGAGATTTAGCTTATAGTTGAGGAAGATACGTGTTACTTTTCCTAGTTTTAGGGTCGTTCACTCTTTAATAGATACAACATTTCATTTGAGGAATTAACTAATTGATTGGATACACTTTCTTGATTTTTATTAGATACACTAATACAAGCCAAGTATTTTTAGATACAACTAGTGCCCGCAAATTGCTCATACTTTAATGAATTGGGTGAGTGATTTTTCACATGGGTAAAGTATGAATTAGCCAAATAAGTTAAACTTTTAACTTTTATTCACTAAAAATTCATGATATCACTAACAATAATGTAACTTCTCTTCCTTTATGTTATTCTATAGAACTAACTATTCTTGAAAAGGTGAAGTCTTTGACCCTCCAAAACTATATAATTTAAATGTATATTTCTTTTGTTAATTATAATTAAATTTTATTTATTATTTAATTTTATATTGAATAATCAATAATATGGTAAAATACGCAAATCATGTATTAGTATTGACATTACTTAAAGTGCATTAAGCATGTTTTAGTCCTAAAATGCAAATGTTCATTTACTTTGAAATTAAAAATAATTTCATCTTGTTATTACATAAATTAATTTTATATAGAAAAGTTATAGGATTTATTTATTTATTTTTATGATACAATAAAACTAAATGAAAGATGTTTAACATTCATCTAAAAAAAAGATTAATATCTTATCCATATTAAATTCTTAAGTAAAATACTATTTATTCATGAAAATATGGGTAAACTAGTATTTTACCCCACCCATTTATGATCCAACCCAGTTTTAGCCATATCAAATATGAACGGGTTAAATAACTACCCATTTTATGTTTACTCATTTACAACCCACCTACATTTAACCCAACCGACCTATTTGCGACCTCTAAATACAACATTCATATGGAAAGATTAACAAAGCACTAATTTTATTGGATACACTTTCTCAATTTTGCTAAATACACTGATCGATACAATCCAAAAGAATTCTAAATACAACTTCAAAAATCACTACATTCCTAGATAAAATAACAAATTTTGGCAAAAAAATAAATACACACCTATACAAGTTAGCTACAACTTTGAAAATCACAAAATACAACAAGTCAACAGAAAATCACATACGAAATCAACCTAGGTCATCGAAAAAAAATGTATGCAAATCCAAAGCAATATCCAAGATACAACCTCAATGTAAAAAATTTCTTTCCTTTATCCTTGTAACAACTTTGTTGGACCTCATTTTTTCCAAAATATAAGATATTTGAGGCTCTTCTCGCCCTATTATTTTTAGACGGGTCCCTCACTCTTGATAACGAAGGATGTAGTAAAGAAATTGAAGGAGATGAAGCTTTCGTTGGAATAAATTCAAATGAGAATGAAAGGAAAAATTCTTTTTTGATTGTATCATGACCTAAGATTTGGGATCGCAATGGCATGTATTTCAGTCCCATCGATAGTAAATCAACTTGACACTAAGCGATTTGTCTAAATAGAGAATACATAAATTTAAAGCAAAACATTGGTATGTGTAGAATCTGAATTACTGTTGGTATTTAACCTGAATTTTTTACCGGAAAATATAAAGTCTCCATATTTTTATTTTTATTTTTAAAGAAAACTTATCACTAGACAGTGTCTAGCGGCCTTTTATTAAGCATAAAAAATAGCAATAGGAACAAGTACAAGCAAGGGGGGCTAGACTTTACCTTACTAATCCTAATGAAGTAGCCAACTTCTGCTACCTAACAAGCATAAAGAAAATAAGATTTAAAGAGAACTAAGTATGTTTTGATTAACACAGAGTTTGTAATGCACTCCATGATGATATTACAAATGATAATGCTTAAATAATGTAAAAGTATGTCAATCATGAAGAAAGTTGAGTTATCAGCCTCAAACTTTTTATTACAAAGACACGACTTGAAAAAATTGATTGATATTTTTCTCTCGTCTTCTTTTTTAAATTTATCCTACAACACTTGATAATTCGTACCTTCTTTATGAATTATTGGATCTAGTTGAACCTATTGATACTGTCAAATGGTTTTGCTTTGCCTGTCGTATCGCCAGGTGCCCTAGAACTATTTGACTAATCTTCAGCGTAGAATTTTTTTTAGGACTTTATAAATAGAGGCTCATTCCTTCTAATTTAATCATCATTCACAATGTAATCTCTGGGGCTTTGAGAGTATTGTGGGGATTTATCTGACACAAGTAATGCGTTATCTCTTTGTATTCTGAGTGGATTGGGGTGAAGTTATTTCTCTCTATATTTTGTACTCTCAAATTTATATAGCGAATAGCGCATCTCTTTTGTGGATGTAGGTGGGTTGACCGAATCACGTTAAATCGTTGCCTCTTTTGATATAAAATAGTAAATCATGGTAAAATAAGCTTAATAATTATTAATTACATGATTAAACATTAAAATTTTTTAAAGGTTATGCATCTTAAATGTCTAAATCAATGTTAAACTAAAGAACAATATTCAACATTATTATGATTCTTAGTGTTGAATTAATTCATTTTGTTAGTATTAGTTCGATTTTGAATTGAACCTTATTTGAGTTACTTATATGTGTGGATTATAACTGGACTGTTTAAAATTCTAAGTCTCAAAAAACTTGTATAAATATGTTAAAAGATAAAAATTAATTTTACTAACTGATGCCTAAAATTAAAGGTGCAATTTTTTCTCTCTTTCTTTATGGAGAAGGGAGTTTTGAATATTAATTTCTCACTTTGTGAAGATTGTTTCGTGTATATATAATGCATATATGTGGAACCAAATATAAATTCAATTTCTTTGTTTTGAATGCCTCTTAATTTTCACAAATTCATCACTAATTTTTTTGGTTAATTTTTAATATTTTGATTAATACTTCGTTCGTCCTATTTTATAAGTCACTTTTTTACTTTGCACTTGCATTAAGAAATGATATAACATTATCCTTCTACCCTTGTTTAATTTTTTCTTAAGTTAACTTTATAATAAATGATGAATATATTTTAAAGATTAATTAACTACTCTATTAAAGGTATAATAGGCAAAATATGATAATTTATGCAGAAATTTTATAAAATAACAAATATTTTAATCCAGAATAACATATAAAATGAGACGGAAGGAGTACATTATTCATTGAATATAGATGACTTTCAAGGTGTGAAGTGAGAGAGAAGGACCGTTGATGTTCGGTCTAAAATGCATATATTTAAGTATCTCATATTCCTAATTACTTGTCCATTTAGTTAATTTTCTGATGTGTTATTTTATTTTTGAAAACAGAGTTTTTCACTTGATAAGAAGAGAACTTGCTATTTCATGGGGAGTTGATACACCATGGTATTGAGAATGGATTGCTCACCCTGACTCCAGGTTCTTCTATTTTACTCTTTTCATTTTCATTATAAGTTTTATTGCGCGATTACTTTTTTTGAATTTTCTTAGTGAAAATTTTGCCTCCATCACTGACTATCGATGATATATATATAGCTTGTACTCATTAAATACTGATTTTGAGACGATACGTTTTATTTAGTAGATTTTCAGAAGTGGCTCATCTCCACACTGTATGTTGGCTTGACATACGAGGCACGATTGGATCACAAATGTTGTCAAAAAGAACTAAATATGTTGTTTATTTAGTGTTCAAATTGGCAGAGGAACATTATGGACTAGATATTGCTTATTCATTTGTTAGGTTTGTGAATCGTGTGAGCGATAAAGAAGCTGAGGAAGGAGCTAGCATTTTGAATTTCGTCGGAGAAAATATTTGGGAAACTTACATGAAACATCCACAAAAAAGAGTAAGATGGATGGATGGAAGTAGAACTGGAAAATTTTATCAATAACACAGGAGATAATGAAGATGTTGAAGCACGATTGATGGAGATTAAGCATCTTGATGAAAAAGGCGGCCTTATTGTTCAAGGAATTGAATTTAGACCAGAATGAAACAGAAATTGTACAATCCTATAATATGTAACTTATGTTATGTTCTTTTGATATAAATGGTGATATTTTTACTGCTACTTGCTAAATTAAGAATTTAATTTGATGGATACATGAGTTTTATTAGTATAAATCTAAACAATTTGTACGATAAATAGACAGAGATTAAATTTGATAAGTTCTTGAATACGTAAGGAATTAAAATCGATAAATTTACTTCTCCTGTTAAAAATAAAGATGATTTTTTGAAACTACAAAAATCCTACATCTTTAGAAAGGTTTCTAGAATAATCTAGTTTAGTCACTTAGATAAGTATCTTGTAGAAATATCTAGATAACCTAGAATAGAAGATAGGTGACCATTGCCATTTACATGCAACCCAAGCAAAGTGGAAGTGAAAATGTAAAATAAGTGTTAACAATGAGATTCGAACCTTGGTAACAACACTAAAAGAGTCTTAAGTACCCATCCAAGAACCATTGGGCCAACTATATCATTTATTTATTGGGTGCTCTATGTTAATTTTATACAAATACCTATCAATTTCTACATATATATATATATATATATATATATATATATATATATTTCGTAACGAAGTTAATGGGTGCTCGAGCACCCGGCGGACACCATGTGGGTCCGCCCCTGCCAAGCAAACTAAGAACAACCTAATAAAAACGTATTCTTCCATAAACAAGTTCTCCTTTCCAACTTCCTCTTCTTTAGTTGAATCTTTCAATCTTAGTTAACGATCTTGGGCTAACAGAAGGTTTCAAGAATTATACTTTTCTTCTGCTATTTTCTACATGGTATCAGAGTCATAGCCGTAGATTGGCTAGTGGGTTTTATTTCAAGATCGGGTTGGTGGTAGATTCAACTGGTTTATCTAGATAGATTTTAGCGGTCGTATTAATGGACTGGGGATGGAGTTGTTGAATCAGTCCAATTACAAGGTATGTAAGACATGTTTGGAATCATGCCTTGTGGGAGAGGATTTGTGGATGTTGTTAATGGAAATGAAACAAGTCCTCCTACCAACCACCGGAAAATAGCAGTGCATACAAGAAGTGAAAGCAGGTTAATACAAAAAGTGAAAGCAGGTTAATTTTATAGATATTTTAATATGTTGTACAAAAACGACATAGAGATGAAGAAGTCTAAAACAAAACAAAAAAATGATAGAATTATATAAATTTGAGAATTTTCTATAATTCAAGAAGTGACAAAAATCTACGCCAGTTTTTATTCTAATTTCTTTAGGAATGAGTCCTCAACTTTATGTATAAAAGTCCAAATTTAATAAGAGACAGCTTGAAGCAATAAAAACTAGACTCTTTAAGATCTTACATTATTTTGATAATTAGTAATTCACCATATAACTATTTACATCTTAATAAATGTGATCGTTTGAAATTAAAAGTCTTGTACAAGCTAATATAAAATTTTAGTCTATCATATAGCTTCCAACTTGGTTTGGTTCTTAGGTTTTCCTTACATGTCTATATATGGTACTAATTAATATGCAAATTGAAATGAAATTTCACTAAATATATTGTTGTCCTCTAAAATATTATGTCTAACAAAATTTTATGTATAGGACTATTTGAGTGGATATAATTAACACAAGATGCTTTGACTTTTTTTTTTTTTTTTTTTTTTTTTAGTAAAAGTATGTACGTTCACTTAATGAGTAAACATTAGGATGAAAATTCAAAGCAAATGGACATATTTGTGTGTTGTAGCTTTCATATGAAATTTTCATGTAAATTTCGTGCAAGGACCTTAGAAAATAATAACATTTCCATTTTTATTTTCATAGTTGCCTTTGTTGAATTTAATGTACTACTATTGAATTTGTCCATTCAGAAAAATTGACTCTCAATTTTAAAATTTAGAGTGAATATGACTCCTTAAAAAAATGGATATATATATTACTTTCATCTGATAAAAATATGGGTATATACTTTTTTTTTTGTTAACAAATTTAATTTGAAAATGTCATGTGGCTTTACAAAATTGTTTTACCCTTTTTAGTCCCGCCAAAACCGATCCCAAAATTATATATAGTTGAATAAATAAATACAAACGTCATAATTAACATTCTACATAACAATTTGTGTCCTACGTGCATGTATTATGTCACATATGACTAATGTGCGTACTTGTTCAACTTTATATAAGTTTAAATATCTACGTGTGAACAATCAAAGATAGAGGACATAGATATCAATTAAAACCAAATTTAAAAAATACGTTTATATATTATGTCAAAAAAATATTAAGGTAACCACATGATTGTTGACACCCAATTTTGGCCTAACATTTTAAAAATTCGTGATTTTTAAATTTATTTATTTAATAGTTCAAAAATATATTTTTTATAATTTTTTAATAAATTTATCGATAACTATTTTTATTTATTAGAATTTAGAATTTTTTATTAGTTAATTTTAAAATTGCATCTTTACATGTAATTGATTACGTTCATTATATTTTTTCATATTCATTTTTTTTTGTTACATTGCTAATATTCCTTTTTGATATTCTGCGCAGTCTAAGAAATTTATTCAAATTCAAAGATAATTTGCATATACGGATATTTTATCAACAAATAATTTTTGGACTACTATTTCAAGCCCATAATTTAGGTCCATTTTTAATAATTTCTTATATATAAAATATTTTGCCCATTAGGTTAAGGGTGGTGAATAATTTTTGGGTGGATAAATTTTAGGGTTTAATTTTCAGATTTCTAGGCTTTCAAAAAGTATTCTTTATTTGTTTGTTATTTTTCCGGCAAGTCATCGGAGCTCCGCCGGATTCCGGCGAGTCCACCCCCAAAACCTCAAAATCTCCGTTCATTTCGCTCCTTTTTTTTCTTCAGAAAGCAATCCCAAACGACCCTTAAACTCACCGTTATTCCATCTTCCACAAACCAGCCACAAAAATCAAGCCAGTCATCCTCTTTACCGGCAAAACCACGCTGGAATACCACCTAGAAACCAGCATTACCTCCAGTGAACCAAACCCACCTCTGTTCCGTTCCCCTTTCTCGAATACTGCCATTAATGGCGAGTTCCGAGTTCAACGAGCTTCAAGCTCCACGAATCAGAAACCCCAAACCCCATTTTCATTCTTCTTCAACCAGACAACTCCGTCCAAAACCCACCAGCCGCCTCCATCGGAATTCACCAGCAAACAACAACAAAACCCAGAGCCAAATCAGACCCATTTCACATCTTCGGTGATGCTCCAAGCACGAATAACCAGATCCGCGGAAGAAACCAACAACACAACCACGAGAACATCAACGCTCGAAACCAATAGCAAAACGCCGACCTCCGAGCTTCGGTGAAACAACTCCATCAAGATCACAACTCTGCCATCACAGACCTCAGGTGACACTCTTTCACCTTTTCCATTTACATATTTGTATCTGTATTATTATTTGTGAAGTGATTTATTCAGTGTTGATTACCAGTGTTATTATTTTGATTTTGCTATTTGATTCCATATTGTAGTATGGTTCTTGTTTATTTTATTTTTTATTATTTTTATTATAGTATTCTGATGCTTATCTTCCTGATTCTTGAATTATTTTATTATATTAGTTTTTATCTTTTTGGGTTTAATGCTTACTCGAGTAGCTTTTAATTTTTATTGTTCATTTTATTTTGTTTGCTACTTAATTGCAAATGTTGCATGTTTTTATTTGATTTAAACATTTTAATTAATTAGAGAAGTGTTTGTTCCTGCTTTTTGTCATTATGTGTTGTTATTATTTTATTCTTGTTACTGCTCCATTTGTTCTATTTTCTTAATGATGTTACTACTTTATATTAAAATTCAATTACGATCTCATTTGCAATATTTATTTCTAGGAAAAATTGAATAAATGTTACTTTAATTGTTTATTGTTCTAGTTTTTTATTGTAAATGTTTTGATTGCTTAAGATTTTAGGATTTTTTTTACACGCTAATTTCAATAGCTTATTGTTTTGATTTTGTTAAGTTACTGTTAGTCATTGTTTTCTATGTTTATTATCGTTGTCATTCCTAAATAATTTATTTATTATTTCCTATTTTTAGCTACTATTGTTTGATGATTTTTTTTTAATTTCATTTTTATTTTCTTATCTTTAGTGACTCGTGCTTGCTTCATTTGCTTATTGCTACTTTATTTTACTTGTTCTTCATTTATTAGTCCCACAAGCTTTGTTGATACGTTGTTGTAATAATCTAGTTATTAATGATGGTTTTGTTATGTCTTATATAGTTACTGTTTTGAGAGTGCTGCATACTACTTCTTATCTTTGTTAGTTCCATATGATTTGATGTTTAAAAGATAAATTAAAATTGGCCAATGAAAAATCTCTTCATCGGGTTTAGAGGCCTCCACATATTGAAAGACGGAAATTTAATGAAGTATTATTTACTTGTTAAAATGGCCAATGAGAAAATCTCTCCGTCGGTTTTGGAGGTCTTTCCATTTTAAAAGACGGAAATTTAGTTCATGGTTATATTTTTTATTGTTAAAAATGGCCGATGAAGAAATTATCGATTTTCAAGGCCTCCAATGTTAATAAGACGGTCTTTTATTTTTAAGTTATTATTTCGTATATTAAATTTTATTCATATATATTTATTACTAACACTTTTACTAAGTGTTTTTACAGGTACCAAGACTTGCTTCCTTGAAACTATTTTAAAAAGATTTAATTATATTTTTAAATTCATTATTTTGTATATATCGATGTTAGGCAAACCTTAGGCCGATATTATTATTTTATTTTAATTGTGTATATTGCATGTTTATTATATTTGTACATTATTTTATTTTCCTTCTCAATTTGAAAAAAAAAATAAACTCAGTCGGGAACCACATTTGTGGATTCCGAAGGATGCCTAACCCCTTCCCTTCGGAATAATTTGAACCCCTTACCTAGAATCAAATTGGTTTCGTAGATCACATAATGGTTTTCCTAGTTTTTTCCTAAAATTAGGTGGCGATTCTTATTTAAAACTCGTTCATTTTTAAAATTCATTAAAATTGAATCAATTAATTATTTTTTGAGTCACTGCGGTGTTTCGCCCTATTTTGATAGAGTAGGGATGAAACAGAATGGCGACTTTGCTGGGGACCTAGAGGTTCTAACCATTATGAGTTCATTTTTTCAAAATGAGGATACTATTCTTTTATAGTGTTATTCATTATATCTTGTATATTTTGTTGATTGTTTGCATATTTTACTCAGTATTGATTCATTATTTATTGTATATTGTCATTGCATTCACAACATTTATTCCGTCAAATGACATCTAATTCTATTTTTTTTTTTTACTTAAAGGACGATTATGTGGGTTCGCAATCGGTTGTTAATCAAACTTTTCTCGGAGCACCCTGACGAATGTAGTTGACTACTGGATAGTCAACGGTCGTTAACTGTCTCAATCCAAGTAGTCCGCTTGGGTCACCTATCCACAATAAACAAAGCCCACTCTTAGTCATCTAGTGTAGAGCGAAGCCAAAATCTTATATTAAGCATGACACAAGACTCGATGCACATTTGTATAAGACTTGTATTCATTGTTTGTATGCTATGTGATATATATCAGTTTGTCTTTAATTAAAACAGTGTTTATGTGTTTAATTCATTATTTGTGTGATATTTTGCATTATCCCTTATGAACAGGAACTAACACTCTTACATTTTGAGTTATTCTTTTTCATAGCGAAAAATTGATTTATGTCCGAATTCAGAAATCATTATTTGTCCGAAGTCACAAGAGACAAGAGGATTAGCGAAATTCGAATCCTTGTATTTCACAAGACATTAATGTCAAGTCAAAATGATAAATCAGGAAAGTATTTGATTATGAAGTCGCATCCATTTATTTTTATTATTATTTTGCATGATGTTCCTGCTCTCACATATTTCTCATATTTTTATAGGAATACCGTGCCCGACATCAGTCGGGGATGATCATAACAATGTCTGGATCTCGTAAAAATTGGGAGGAGACAGGTCCAAGAAAACATCCAAAAAGAGTACAACAAATCATTACTGTAGAAATTCGTAGGTTACATTCAACAGACAGTATAAATATTGACGATTAAGAGGCTATAAAACATATTGGTACGAAGAAAAAAAAAGGGTCAAAAACAAAACAAAACAAATCAAAACAAAAAACACTTCATGACTACAAATTTTAGTGGCGCTAGACCTAGGAATTTCTTTGAGTTGTCTAAATCTTTAAATTATTATATGCCATATTTGGACGAACTACGCGTACTTGATTCTCATTTTAATGAGATACGTAGGCAACCCTTCTTGGGTTCGGTATTATCTTCTCCAAAAGTAAAAAAATAAAATAAAATAGATTGTGCATATTTTCCAAGTTATATCTGAACGAACTACGCGAACCTGATTCTCATTTCGGTGAGATACGTAGGCAACCCTTCTTGGGTTTAGTATTATCTTTTCCAAAAGTTTAAAAAAAAAAAAGTTTTTTAATATTTTCAAAGTTATATCTACATGAACTACGCACATCTGATTCTCATCTTAATGAGATACGTAGGCAGCCCTTTTCGGATTCGATAATCATTTTTTCAAAAATAAAATTACTTGTACATACTGTAAGAGTCATGTCTTCAGCTCGATCGGGACCTATGTAGTTACGAGCATGTAAATATATTTGATATGATGAAAAAGACTGACTTTGCGGTAAACTATAGTGGTACCTCTTATCTGTACTTTTGTGATACTTGAAAATTCTCTTGCATGCAATCAAGATAAGAATAAAACTAACCTTATGTTTCATGTGCATTGTGTGGTGAGCTTTTGATCAAAGTTCAATTGTGTTACACTGTTGATCTAGAACTTGACCTGAATGTTTTTCGAGGCGAAATCCTGAGTAATGTTTGGTTTGAGAAGGATTGTAGGCCTTTTTTTTTATCCGATTGTGCCTTTCAAAGCCTACCAAATTACATTAATCCCTATTTTTCCCACTTTGAGCCTGAAACCTTTCTTTGGACAACCACATCTTAACCACTACCCTTTTGAGTGCTTACAAGCACTATCCTCTCTTGGCCCAACCTTCTTGAGTGCACCAAGAATGTGCAAATTATAAGAGGAGATCCATGTTTAAAATTTCCAAAAACAAAGATATCGAGTTTTCCCAAAATCAAGAAAGCAAAGACTTCTAGAGGAAAAGAGAGTAAGGAAGAAAGAAATTAAAAAAAGGGAAAAATATACCCTTACAGGATCAATGAAAGGTGGGAAAGAAAATATTCCAAAAAAAAATAAATTATTATAATAAAGAAGTGAATAAAAAAAAAAGCTCCAAGAAAATAGACTCAAAAGAAGATGAAAAAAAATATTCAAATATGTACGTTCACTTAATGAGTAAACATTAGAATGAAAATTCAAAGCAAATGGACATATTTGTGTGTTGTAGCTTTCATATGAAATTTTCATGTAAATTTCTTGCAAGGACCTTAGAAAATAATAACATTTCCATTTCTTTTTTCATAGTTGCCTTTGTTGAATTTAATGTACTACTAGTGAATGTGTCCATTCAGAAAAATTGACCCTCAATTTTAAAATTTAGAGTGAATATGACTCCTTAAAAAAATGGATATAAATATTACTTTCATCTGATAAAAATATGCATATATACTTTTTTTTTGTTAACAAATTTAATTTGAAAATGTCATGTGGCTTTAAAAAATTGTTTTGCCCTTTTAGTCCCGCCAAAACCGATCCCAAAATTATATATAGTTGAATAAATAAACACAAACGTCATAATTAACATTCTACATAACAATTTGTGTTCTACGTGCATGTATTATGTCACATATGACTAATGTGTGTACTTGTTCAACTTTATATAAGTTTAAATATCTACGTGTGAACAACCAAAGATAGAGGACATAGATATCAATTAAAACCAAATTTAAAAAATACATTTATATATTATGTCAAAAAAATATTAAGGTAACTACACGATCACACCAAATCAATTGTTATACAAAATGAGTCTTTTCGTCATTAGCTGGAAATGAAATTAGACGATACAATATAATAAAAATTTAAATAGCAATCAAAATAAATATTGCATTTAAACTAACAATACGATACGACAAGAACCATCCAAACAGGGTGTTAAAAGAATTACTAATACTTGACTGTTAAGACATGAAGTATAAAACTCATAGTTTGGTTTATATATATAGAGAAAGAGAGAAGAGAGACGAATTTTCCGATGGACTACTTCCGATTGCTGCCGGAGGGTTGTGTTTCTGATATCCTCTCCTTCACTTCTCCCAAGTACGCTGTGATCTCGTCTGCAATTTCCCGAGGATTCAACTCCGCTGCTGAATCGGACCTTCTCTGGGAAAAGTTTTTGCCGGAGGATTACGAAGATATTAGCTCGAGATATGTCTCTCCACGGATTTGTTCGTCGAAAAAAGAGCTTTACTTTAGTCTGTGTGATTCCCCTGTTTTAATGGATGGAGGCAAATTGGTATGTATTTCATTTTTTGAAATTTCATTTTAAGTCTAAATTTTACAATTATTCAATGTTTTGTTTTCTTAATGGACTAAAAGCTTTTAGAATGGGAATTAGCTTTTATATATTCAAGATATAAATTTTAGCTAATTTTCTAATGTAAATTATTATTTTATTTTTGAAAACAGAGCTTTTCACTTGATAAGAAAACAGGAAAAAAATGTTTTATGTTATCAGCAAGAGAACTTGCAATTTCATGGGGAGTTGATACACCATGGTATTGGGAATGGATTGCTCACCCCGACTCCAGGTTCTTTTATTTATACTATTTTTTTATTTTTGGGTAAAACGAGTTTCCTAATTTTCATTGCGTGGTTACTTTTGTTATTTTTTTAAAAATTTTCCTAATGAAAATCTTACCTCCATCACTGATTACCGATAGACATATATATAGCTTGTACTCATTAAATACAAATTTTGAGACGATATATTTTATTTTGTAGATTTTCAGAAGTGGCTCATCTCCACACTGTATGTTGGCTTGACATACGAGGCACGATTAGAACACAAATGTTGTCAAAAAGAACTAAATATGTTGTTTATTTAGTGTTCAAATTGGCAGAGGAACATTATGGACTAGATATTGCTTATGCATTTGTTAGGTTTGTAAATCATGTGAGCTATAAAGAAGCTGAGGAAGGAGCTAGCATTTTGAATTTCGATATTTGGGAAACTTACATGAAACATCCACAAAAAAGAGTCGATGGATGGATGGAAGTAGAACTGGGAAATTTTATCAATGACACAGAAGATGATGAAGATGTTGAAGCGCGATTGATGGAGATTAAGCATCTTGATGCAAAAGGCGGCCTTATTGTTCAAGGAATTGAATTTAGACCAGAATGAAACAGAAATTGTACAATCCTATAATATGTAACTTATGCTATGTTCTTTTGATATAAGTGGTGATATTTTTATGGCTACTTGCTAAGTTAAGTATTTAATTTCACCGATGTATGAGTTTCATTAGTATAAAGTTAAACTATTTGTACAAAAATTAAACAGAAACTAAACATGATAAGTTCTTGACTACGTAAGAAACTAAAATTGTTAACCTCTTCTGTCAACTATTGTTTGTTAGGATAAGACTACGTACAATCCTTAAGAAAAATATAAAAACAATTTTTTTCACATTAAATAGTCACTACTTTTTGAAATCAGTAGTTATGTAATTATTAAGAGCATAATTAAAAAAAAAAGGTAACTAGTAGTTTCTTGATTATTTAAATTGACAATTAATTTTGGATAACTATTTTTAATATATCTGACAAACAATAATGAACATCGGAAATATATTAATGGAATCAAACTTAATAAGTTTTTTAAATACTTAAAATAATAAAATAGACAAGTGTATATTAAAGTAGCATTTTTAGACTTATTCCAACAAATAATAGACTATTTATGACATCTTCTCTCTAAATTTACATGGTCACTATTTGGATGGGTTTTATAATGTATCGTAGTATATTATATTCTATTGTATCGTATCATATCGTAGTATATTGTGTTAATGAATACAATATTTTGTTAAATTGTATCATTTTGCGATGTTACGTAATGTGATACACTCATAATTTGAATGATAAATCTACGACAAAAATAGGGTACGTGATAGAGCTATTAGCCTATTATAAAAAGGTATGACAAATGATAAAATAATATTATTAAATAATAAGATAAAATGAGAATAAATATTAAGGTAACAATGAAATCACATCAAATTTATCCTTACACAATATTTTTTTCGTCATTACCTAACAATGAAATTAAACGATATGACACAATAAAATTTAAGTAACAATCAAAATAAATATTGTATTTATATTAACAATACAATACCATAGGTAACAACCATCCAAACAAGGTGTTAAAGAATTTGTAATACTTAACCGTTAAGATACATAAAGCAGAAAACTCTCAGTTTGCTTTTATATATAAACTAGGTAGTGATGGCCCGTGTAAGCATGGGCCCAACAAAAATTCTTGCGAGTTAAATTGCGCGAACACGTATCTATGGACTATGAAAGACTTTTATGGATCAAAATGTGTGTGGGCACAAACATATATGAAAGATTTTTGCTAGCTAAATGCGCACACAAACTTTATATAAATGGTTGACAATCGTTTGTTTATAGTGTGGCTACATTTACATCGGATACATACTATACTATTTAACGTACTGCTATATTTTGGTTTCTCTCCAGTGTTAGTGCTTGGAAAAATGTATCTGCAGAAAGAGGAAAATGAATGTAGATATAAAGTAGAATATTTATTTATGCAACTAAGTAAATGACATTTATTCTCTACTCTTTATGGACTGTAGCAATAGCTAAACAATACAGTAGACCTTTCAGAGATGGGAGCAACACAAAGAAAAGAAGCAACTCAAAATGTGGAGAAGAATTTATTTTTTTGTTCATTCTCTGAACTGTGTGATTGAAGATGAATAAAAGATATTCAGAAAAAAAGTCTATATCTTATTCTTTTTTTTCCACCTAGAATCAAAGGCTGAAAAGTCGAGACCAATAGGACCATTAAGTAAAGTAGTAAGTTAGATTAAGACATTATTCAAAAGTCACTGATAATAATTTTAGCATTGCGAATTCACATACTTTTAAATAGCTTGTCCGAGTTGTAGCAATGCTGGTTAATTCATATACAATCAACCTTATGTAAGAGCAGAATACGACAACATAAATAACAATCATGCTTGAAATATACTGAATCAAAACTTTGAATATCTGAAGCATTAGATGACGAAATAGGAATTGTACCATGCATGTTCTTTGATAAAAGACGCTAGAGAGTTGTGTTTCAATGTTCTCATTTTTTAAAAAATTAATCGTTTGCTCTTCCAAAAAGTAAATTACTCGAACTTCATCACATTGTTCTTTCCTTGAATGAATTTTATGGATTGATGCCTTGAGAACATTTTCTTCAGAAGGAAAAGAGAAGGTTGCAAATTCTGTGGTGACATAGCTAACATAGCATTATGTAGATAATTATATTACATAAGCGAGTTAGCAATAACATCAGTCATTATCGGACTATTTCATTTCAATATGTATTTTGAGGCTAACCAAAGAAAAACAAAAAACACAATTAAGAATGTAGCGATGTAGAGTCCAAGTATGACTTCCTTGAAAGGCCTGATTTTCTTATTAACCAACCACCATTATATTCCTAGTAGAACTTAAAATTCACTAATGAAGTCGGCAATAACGTTGGAGTCTTTAAACAAAAGCCTTGTGTAAAAATCAAAGCTGATATTGACAATCTCACTAACGTGAATTTTTAGTGCCCCATTCAAGAGAAGATACTTGTTACCTCCTATTATTTCTAAATTTCCCCAACACATCCATTTCAAAGCAGGAGCCAGTTGAACATACTTGTTGAGCAAAGAGTCCAAAAGGAATTCATACTAGTAATCAATATCAGGGAAAAACCAACGTAAATTCCAGTGAAGTATAGACAAGTGTGACAGAAGAAGAGTAAGAAATAGATCTCTAAAGCTCACAAATGCTTAAAATATTAACAAATTGTGATGAGAGAAGAATAATACATGTTTTGCACATACCTATCAAAGAGTAGAGCTACTAAGACAAACAGAGAAACAGAGGAGAGCACCTTTTGAACTTACATAGACTTCAATTCGATGATCTATTTAGCTAACTTGGTTAACTTTTATAGAAGTATCTTTCATTAATCGCTCAATTGGTAGTCTCGTCTTGTGTGTTGAATCAGCACAAGTATTAAATATTTTTGAATTTTTTTTAATGTAGTAATACCCATTACAGAACTACAACCAAAGAGGTAGTTTCCATCTTTCATGATATCAACACATTATAATTGTTGCTGCAACATTAACTTAGGCTTGAGATTACAAATATTGGACTGCATAGCTAAAAAAAGTTGAGTGAATTCTACAATTATGATGAAGGGAACCAAATAAATTATTATATATGACCAAAAACATTGAAATTAGTGTATTTTTCTTATAGAAGTATTATAATCTATCTTCAATGTTCTAGTGGCTAATTTTACCTAAAGACTCTGGGATTTGGAATATTTAAACACCAACAAATATTTCGTGTAGCCTAGAATGTGAACTCACTGTTCTTTGTCTTTCCAAGCAAAGTGTCTTTCGCCTAGTTTATTTTGGAAGCAAAGTAGAAATTACCTCCGGATGGTTAGCTACCATCACCTTCCTATGTGCTTCCCTCACTCGATATGCTTCAGTGCTTTTCTTGTTGAAGATATTATGTCAGTGTAATGAAATCGAGAAATGAAAATGGAAGAGAAAGACTACTCGTGTTGCTGTTCTTATATATCAAATGAGAATCTGAAAAAATGTGGTGCAAATGTTACAGGTTCAAGAAGGCATGAGAAAGATTAAAAGCACTGATAAGTGTTGTATAGGAGTTGAAACCTCTGCGTATATTATACCCTCCACAGGTGGTGCCTATGGAGGGTGTAGTGTATGCAAACCTTACCATTACTTTATCAGGGTAAAGAGACTGTTTCCGATAGACCTTCAAACTCGAGGAGATGATTTAATTTTTGTATTACTTAAACAATATCTCACATAGCAATTGCAGCAACGTGTTAACATGAATGAGAGAACAGACCTTGACTCTAAGAATTAGAGTTGCTTTCATTCTGCTCAATTTAGGGTGAAAACCTCCTTCATAAAACTTGTGCATTCTCGCGGTGGGAGGTCTGACCTTGAATGATTGTCATGCCTGAACTACATACCTTGAAACATATGGAGCAGGACCTATATCCACTCCTGCTACTAATGGTGCGGCCTGAAGCAAAATTTAGAATTACGTAAATTTCGAGTATAATCAAGATCCCGATGATTCAATTTTTTGTGGTCTCCAAAACACAAGCAAAATCGAACATCAACAGTGTAACGACCCTCTTAGTCGTTTTATAAATTTTATCCATTTTCTGAGTTAACCCTTTTTAAATAGTTTTTATAAATAATTTATGACTTATAAGAGTGAGTGACATGATTTTCAGCTTTGATAAAGAATTACTTTGTTGCTAATAATAATGGAAAAAGGAAAAAATAGAAAAAGAAATTAAATAAATAAGTAAAATAATAATAATAATAATAAAAGCGCGAAGTGCCCTAAAATGTTTAAGGCCTCAAGTGGCTACGTTGGGAAAAAAAAAGAACGAACAGAAAGATAAAAAAAAAAAAAAAAAACGCAGAAGAAGAAAAGAAAAGGAAGGGAGATAAATAAAATGAAAAAGGAGGAGAAAAATTGATATGTTCATCTTAAGGCGTAAAGGTAATTATTCTCATTCTTTTTATTAAGTTTTTATATAATTAAGGTAAGATTTTTAGGTAAAAACGTGTGTAATTTATGCTAATATGTGAACTATCAATTAATGATTACAATAATAAGAGTAAATAATTCTTAGTAGGGAAAAATTTATGCTTAATTTGTTTTTAGGTGAAATGGCGAAGTTTTTTTTTTTGAGAAATTTTCATTAAGAAATTTAATGGCTATTATAGGTACTCATAAGGTAATGATTGCAACCAATTATTGGGTAATGATATGGCTAATCAATAGTCATAATAAAGTGATAAACAGTGGTTTTATTAAATGGTAAATTGTTCGTGGGTTATAGTCCAACCTTCAGATCTTTTTCTTCTTTTTTGGGTTGATGACAAAGTTATCAAAGTTTTGATATATTGGGATGATAATTAAATATATGGTGTATTATATTATATAAATACCATTAGATTTATGGTATTTGAGAATGGAAACTTAACCTTAGACTTTAAATTTGAAAAAAATTGAAAGAGTTGACATGCTTATTGGCCTCAAGATTTACGAACTTGATCATAAATTTGGGTGAATTGTTGGTTCAAGGCTAAACACATAGTAATGTGAATGTTGTTGTTAGTTTCAAAATCTTATTGTGGAAATTTGTTTGGATAGATTGTATTGATTTGGGACCCAATGAAAGGGGAAGACTCAAGTCCCAGAGTGATTGTTCGACTATTCGAGGTAAGTGGATTTCTAAGCTCTTGTTAAGTGTATGGAATGCGTGTATTTCCTTGTGGTATATGTTTGAGAGTAATGAGACTTGGTGATGGGTTGACTTGTCCACATTGATTAATTCTAACGATGAAAAAGGGGTAACAAAAGGCAATGTGATTAATTGTTTATGTGTGATGTGTTAAGAAAGGTTTGAAAGCTTGTTGAATCATTGTTGATGTGATATCGTTTTTGTGTTGTTGTGAGTTGTGCAATGTTATGAAAATGTCAACTCCTAATTATTTGTGTGAACATGTCATTTGCATTATTCTGAGATATGGTTGTGACAAAAGTGTTATGTGCATTGAGAAAGAATGAGAACTTAAAGAGGATGTACCATTTCGAGGGACGTATCGCACACCGCGATTGATACTATATTTTGAGGGTCGTATCGCATGCCGCGATGGATACTATATTTTGAGGGACGTATCACGCGCAGCGATGGTTACTATTATCGAGGGTCGTGTCGTGTGCCGCAACAGATGCATGGACAAATATGTCCCCCATGGGTCCCGGATTGAGAGACAGCGGTTGTGTATCACTAGGTCAGACATGCATCATTATACTTGACATTGAATTCCATCGCATTACAGATACTTATCATTAGTGAACTTGATATTGTGTTTTGTAGATCTTGTGAATGCCTTTCTGTGGAACTTGTGATTGATGAATACTGAGCTTGTTGTTGAGGATATGTAATTTGTGAAGTGTTGTTGTGGAGGATATGTAATTTGTCTAAGTGTTGTATTTGAGGACATGTAATTTGTTGAAGTGTTGTTGTTGAAGATATGTAATTTGTCAAAGTGTTGTTGTGGAGGATATTGTCTAAGTGTTGTTGTTGAGCGATGTGCTATGTATACTGTGAGTTGTTAGGTTCGGCTGATTTTTTTTGCAGGTTGTAGTTGTGGAGGTTTGGTTGGGGTTTTAGGAGTACCCGTATTTCATCTCCTTAGCTTGTGTTTAGAGGTTTACTTGATGAGTATCGTGTGTTTTGGTACTCACCCCTTGCTTCTACAAAAAATTTTGTAGGTTACTAGCCCGGACCTTTGTGATGTATTTTCTTCTTTTTTGAGGCTTCTTGGAGATTTGTGAGGTAGCTATTTGCCCTCTCAGCGGACTTTTTTTCTCCTTAATTATGATCTTGTTCTATTCTAGAAACAAGTTCATTGAGACTAGTGTTGGAATTCTGACCCCCAAATTCGCCTTAGGAACAGGTTTGTTCTATATGTTCCTTTGCAGAATTACAGCAGTTACGTTTTGTGAAGCAAATAAACTAATGACACAATATTTTATCGCGAAAAACCCCAACTCACAAGGGTAAAAACCACGACCTACACCTCTGTATGATTTAACTCCACTTTATTAAACTTCAAGTCTCAACAAAAGATTACAAAGCTATGTAACCTAAGGAATTATAAACTCTAATCCCTAGAGGAATTATAAACTCTAATTCCTAGCTAAGAAATTATAAACTCTAATTTCTAGCTATCCAAAGACACAAAACCCCCCGGTTTTATATCTTCTAATGTTCTTCAAGTTCTACAACTTTTCGAACAACTCCTACTCACAAAACTCAGATTGTAACCAAGACTCTTGAATACAATCTTATAATTTTTCCTCACAAACTGCAACACCCCCAATAAATCTTCAAAACTCTCTCAAACCTCTTGATTGTGTTTTGATCTTCTCTCTGTGTAAGTGCGCAATTTTTTCTGATGCAAATAGCTCCCTATTTATAGATCAGAACTTCACCAACTCCTTGTATAATTCAACTTGTATTTGCCTTCTACAAATCCTTGTTGACTTCTACTTGAACTCCTTTTCTACAGAATTTGCTTAAATAAATAAGAAAGCACAATTTCCTTAAATAAATAAGAAAACACAATTTACTTAAATAAATAAGAAAACACAATTTCCTTAAATAGATTTCCTTAAATAGGAATTAGTTTTCCTTCTTTCACTTGGCTTTGAACTCCTTTATAAAAGGAAACTCTTTGTACTGGTTGCTTGTCGAAAAAATAATAATTCCACAGCTTTATAACTTCTAATTAACGTGGTTGACGTTCTCCTTATCCAAGTCGGATTTGTTCTGTAAGGAACACGTCTGTACAACCTGTTTCTTTCATCTGTTCCTGTATTTGTCCATTATCAAAATCTTTCTCATTCTAACAAATTCCCCCTTTTTGATGATGACAATTATACATTTCGAACTCAGCAAATAAGACACACATCTTCCTTCTTTTGCCATGTTACTACTACAACTCCTTAACTTTGCCATACTTCAAAACAACGACACTTTAACAAATTCCCCCTTTTTGACTATGGCAAATTTTATCTGCTTGCATTGAATAGGTACACATAACTCATATGCAGCTGCTTCCCCCTTTTGACATTAGGCAAATTCGATACTCATGGCCACTGAGGCTATCACTTACACAAACACTTAAAAATGAAGAACTCAATTAGCTATAGCAAAGCATTTGCACAAACATAGGAGATAGACATTAACTTGAAACTCAAACCCAACATTAGCATTAATCAAAAGCATATACACCACAACTATAATCAAAATTAAAGATAGAATCAAGCACTTGTGATAAGAAAAAAAATTGGGAAGTCAAAGGCTAGAGTGGGTAGGTAATATCAAAAGATCGGGCTTGAGAGGGTAAGTCATTTTTCAGCAGCAAAACATATCTTTTGGGTTCACAAAAATAGCAGCCTTCTCAATTTCAAAGGTCGCCTTGGCCTATGCAAGCTCAATTTTCTTTTTTATATCACTTTTAAGGAACTTGTTCGATCAGTCGTGTACCCTCTACAGAAACAATAGTTCACTCATCTTTAATTTCAATAGAGACAGTAAGAGGAACACATTTTCTTGAACATCATTTGTAGAGGAACATGTTCTCTCAATCTGTTCCCTGGACGTGGTACTATCAGGTGCAGCACCAATTATAACCCTTTTTTTTTTTTGATATCAATCTGAAATTTCAGTTTATATGATTCCCAATAGAAGAACTAGGTTCCACAGATGTGTCTCCCATCGATTCCCCCTCACTAGATGCATCAAAGTTGAGCCTAACAAGTGAACTTTGTTCAAGTGTAGGGTCCCCAAAATATTCCCCTCAAAATGTAAATCTTCCAAGACTTTACTCAATACAAAAGATTCCCCCTAAGAACCAGCACACTCTACTTTCTTAATCTATATTTATAAGGCACCAAAGTAGAGGTTTCCTCCATCAATTTCATCTCAACCATAGACCATCACATTGGGATAAGGCTTTTTAAGAAGATATTTGTTTTGGTAGTATTTAGGGCATGAATATCTTTTGGGACAAGTGGAAGAAATAGGTTCAAGTGCATTGACTTTATATTTGATCATGAATAATTGTAGTGCACATACCTTAGGATAATGCTGAATTTTGCTTCAATTTTACTAAGCCTGTCTCTCATGCTACATGCAACTACAACGTTATAGTGCATGAGTAGCATGACCTTAATTATCCCCAAGTTCTAATTTTTTCCTTTTGAAAGTGTTTTCCTTGGCTGATCATATTTTTGATTGATTGATCATCTAAGAGCACATAAATGTTACATACTGCATAGGTTGGACCTGTTCCTTTCACATGCTTCTTCAGTCTTTTTTTTTCTTTTCAAACTCCTTTTTTTATTTTTTCATTTTTTTTTCCAGTCAATGTTACTCATCCATTCTTTTTTTTTTCTCAAGTGAGAGGAATTTTTTCTAGTTACAATCATGCATCTGAAACAACATATTCAATTGGTGAATGTTGTCTGCTTTCTCTCACTTTTCCTACAAATTCAAAGGTTAGATTTAGGAACCCAGACTAGCTTGGGTCCTTTGTATTGATAAAAAGGATGAATAAGATCTCTATAAGCCCACTTGGGCAGATTATTTTTCCTTTGAGTATACCTGTTCCTTTGAACAGTTTTATAAGTTCCTCTTGCATTATTTTTTGCACTAGCTTTGTGTTTAGGACAATATTGTTTAGAGTGACCTGAGATACCACAAATAATACAAAACATAGGATTCTCATTTATGGGTTGTTCATACCCTATGCCAGTTTTAATGTTTCTATTATTGTTACCTAGATGGGTTACTATCATGGAGGATTTTGTCCACTTATTTGCTCTTTCCAGAGCACTTCTCATCCTAGTTAATTCAAGATTTATTCTCCTAGAGTTTTCCTTTTCTAGTTTTAAGTTATTTTTGAGTTTTTCGACCTCAAGTTTTTGGTCCGGCAGTTCACCCTCTTTTTCTTTATCAAGAATTTTTAGTTTTAGATTCTCACTTCTTAGTTCCAGATTGTGAGATTCAAGTTGCTTGATTTTCCCTTGAAGGTCATGTTTGTTCTTATTAAGATCAATGTGCTCAAACTTTAGGCTAGACAAGGAAGAAAGTAGTTGGCTCTTGGTGTTAACAAGTTCTTGAATTGTATCTATGGACGCAAGCAATAGGAGTGAAAGCTTTTTCTTAGAGAATTTTACTAGTTTATCTTTTAGGTTAAGAAGATTTACCTCAGTTTCTTCAGAGTCTGATTCAAGTTCAGCATCTGATTCTTCTATAGCCATCAAAGCAATGTCCTCACCATCTTCATACATGTCCGAAGAACCTGTTCCCCAGCCTGCATACATTGGTTGTTCTTTTTCCTTGTTTTTCTTTTTGTTAAAGAGTTCCTTCCTTTCTTTTTCAGCCTTTTCTTTTTTCCATTCTACTTCCCACATAGGACAATCCTTGATCTGATGATCTATTTTACCACATTTGAAACAACCTTCGTCTTGTGGTCTCTCAAGATTTCTTTCTTTTTGGGGTGGTGATTTCTTGCTAGCGTTTAATCCCCTTTTTAAGAGTTTCTTGAAGTTCTTACTTATCAGCGCAAGATCATCATCATCTATGTCAGATTCATCACTTTCAGTTGCTTTAAATCCAAGATTTTTCTCTTTGTTTCCTTGACCTCTTTTGTCAACATTCATCTCATAAGTTTTGAGATTTCCTACTAATTCATCCAAAGTCATATTGGTTAGATCCTTGGCTTCTCTGATTGCATTAACTTTTATTTCCCATGATCTAGGCAGAGTCCTTAGTACTTTGTCTCCTCAGTGTTGTATACTTTGCCCAAGGATATTAACTCGTTTACAACAGTGGTAAATCTGGTGATCATATCTTGAAGTGATTCTCCGGATTTCATATTGAAGGCCTCATATTCAGAACAAAGTGTGGCAATACTGAATTTATGAACTTGAGTTGTACCTTCGTGAGCGTTTTTTAAAGTGTCCCATATTTGTTTTGCAGAGGTACAACTAGAGATGCGGTTAAACTCATCAGGTCCTAATCCACACACAAGAATGCACTTAGCTTTTGCATTCTTTCCTAACATCTTGTAATCGGCTTCCCCGTATTTATCTGTAGGTTTAGGTACCTTATTCCCTTCACTATCAGTAATAGTAGGAATTAATGGTCCATTAGTAATTCTAACCCATAGTTCGTAATCTTCAGCTTGAATAAAGTCTTCCATTCTTGTCTTCCACCAAGAGTAGTATTCTCCATTAAATAATGGTGGTCTGTTGATGTGTTGCCCTTGACCATGCCTAAGAGGAGGTGCAGAATTCATTATGATCTTATCTTGAGTTGTTAGACTCTTCAAAGATAACCTGCTCTGATACCAATTGTTGGAATTCTGACCCCCAAATTCGCCTTAGGAACAGGTTTGTTCTATATGTTCTTTTGCAGAATTACAGTAGTTACGTTTTGTAAAGCAAATAAAATAATGACACAATATTTTATCGCAGAAAACCCCAACTCACAAGGGTAAAAACCACGACCTACACCTCTGTAGGATTTAACTCCACTTTATTAAACTTCAAGTCTCAACAAAAGAATACAAAGCTATGTAACCTAAGGAATTATAAACTCTAATCCCTAGAGGAATTATAAACTCTAATTCCTAGCTAAGAAATTATAAACTCTAATTTCTAGCTACCAAAGACACAAAAACCCCGGTTTTATATCTTCTAATGTTCTTCAAGTTCTACAACTTTTCGAACAACTCCTACTCACAAAACTCAGATTGTAACCAAGACTCTTGAATACAATCTTACAATTTTTCCTCACAAATTGCAATACCCCCAATAAATCTTCAAAACTCTCTCAAACCTCTTGATTGTGTTTTGATCTTCTCTCTGTGTAAGTGCGCAATTTTTTCTGATGCAAATAGCTCCCTATTTGTCTTGGTGAGATAAGCGAGTTTCATCACGTCCATTTTTGAGTCGTGACAAAATGGTATCAGAGCGCCAGGTTTCATAGGTATCACGTGTGTACAAGTTGAGTCTAAATAGAGTCTCGTGGATCGGTACATAGACGTCCGTACTTATCTTTGAGAGGCTAAACTGACTTTTATGAAATATCTTAACTTCTTGTATCTCTATCGTGCATCCTTTGTCTGTTCTTATTTTTATTGCTTCAATCCATTCTCTCTCATTTATGTGATGACTCGTGCGTAGTTCCTCATATGAGTAGTTGTTGTGTTGTGTATAGCTTGAATGTTAGATCTAACATTAAGGTGGAAGTAATATACTTATGGAAAGAGCTGGACTTCACCTTTACACTCTTTGAAAAAAAGGAAACAGCTTGGGTCTCAATTTCTGACACGACACAAGGCCTCATATTAAATATAGTAGCAACATAACATGTGGCGAACTTGAGTGTTAAAAGACTAAACTACCCTAAAGCTAAATTAAATAGACAATAAGCACACATGTTGAAACTAGTTATTTCTAATATAGTAAATATAGATAAAAAGACAAAATTGGCGGAGTAAATAAAACTTCAAATTTAAATTTCCGATGGACTATTTCCGATGGCTGCCGGAGGGTTGTGTTTCTGATATCCTCTCCTTCACTTCTCCGAAGGACGCTTTGATTTCCTCTGCAGTTTCTCGAGGATTCAACTCCGCTGCTGAATCGAACCTTCTCTGGGAAAAGTTTTTGCCGAAGGATTACAAAGATATTAGCTCGAGATATCTCTCCGAGGATTTGTTCATCGAAAAAGGAGCTTTACTTTAGTCTCTGTGAGTTCCCTGTTCTAATGGATGAAGGGAAATTGGTATGTATTTCATTTTTGAAATTTGATTTTAGGTGTATATTGAGAAGTAAAAATTCACTTTTGGCTCATCAATTAGTTGAATTATTATTCAAAGGCCGCTAGACTCTTTGCATAGTAATAAATTTATCAAAAGGGGAAAAAATAGGCCTATAAATACAATTAGACTGAGCAAGGATTTGAATATCATGGGTTTGGGGACTTTTGTGTGTTTTTAGTTTTTTTTCGAGTTCCTTGATTTGAAATTTTTATACATATTAGATGAGTTTTTAAGGGATAATGGACAGGTATGATCGAAATGTCATACACCTTAACTTATCTAAGCTTCTATTACCCCTAATTTTGTACATCTTTTGGTTTACGTGATACATTTAAATGATCGGAATGTTGGTATGGTATAATGGTAAAGTTCATCAACTTGGATTTGAGGTCTGGAGTTTGAGTATTAACTAGGAAAAGGAAACAATACCCAACTCGATGAATTCGAAGCAACAGACCTACAAGACTCGATCCTTCTTTCTTCTTCTCTCAGTTTAGAGAGGGGAGAGGAAACTTATCAAACGAGGAATCTTCATAGTTGAAATATAGGAATTGAGTCGCGTTGAATGAAACTATCGAAGCACTAAAACCTACTATAATGTTAGTGATGTAAATCTTGTTAGTAAAATATTTTATTTCAAAAAATTATTTTATTAAGTGTATTTACAAAGCCAAATTATTAAATTATTTTGAAATTGTTTATTGAAAAAATGATAAAGTTGGCAATGTAGTATATGCCACTATTTGTCCCTCTTGCCACATATTCTTATACTTGTCCTTTGCATGAAAAGATAACTTGTCAAATGGTTGAGTTTTGAATTAGCCTATAAATAGGCATTTGCTTTGTGATTTGAGAAGTAACAAAAAATACTCCCTCATGTGTTTAACTCCTTTCTCTTTAATACTGTCTTCTTTTAAGTTAATCACTTTGGCTTTGTTATTTTAATTCTCTAAAGCCATTTTAATTCCGTCTAATAACTTGTTAATGATAATTAATTTGCTGATTCATGTTGTCTTTATTTAAGATAGGGAAGTACTTGTTTTATCCTGCGAAAATATTTCACACTGTTGAAATAGTTTTTTAGGACAGTGCCCAGCACGACTCAAGTATTTATTAATTTATGCACTAATTTTATATAACGTTGTAGTAATAATTTTTTTCATCTTATTTTCAGGACCACCTTTTGTTAAATAATAAAGTTACTTATTTTATTATTATTGTGAATTTTTTAATATTTCCCCAACAAATCTAAATTAATGGTCTAATGCTTGTTGGGGGTTTAAAAATCGGAGGTGGGAGAGAGAAAATGGGAGAGGGGATTACGAGGCAGAGAATTGAACTCTCAGCAACAAGGTGAAAGTTTAGAAGATCAAACAAAGCTATTACAGAGAACATTATGACAATTATTTAAATTGAAAATGCAAAATTAAATAGTTTATACATCAATAATGAGAAATAACTAATAACTAATTTTCTAATGTGCTATGTATCTATGACTTTTTTCAAATTTTGAAAACAGAGCTTTTCACTTGACAAGAAAACAGGGAAGAAATGTTTTATGATATCAGCAAGAGAACTTGCTATTGCATGGGCAGTTAATACACCATGGTATTGGGAATTGACGTCTCACCCTGACTCCAGGTACTTCTATTTTTTTCTCTTCATTTTCCCAATTTTTTTGGTTAAAAGAGTTTAAGTTATATATATATATATATATTTGGAATGAGCTATCCGTTCGTAAAAAAAGTGCATATGAAAAGTCATTTGTATTTATATATGTATATTAGATATTGAATTTTCCTGACTTCTATTGCGTAGTTACTTTTAGTGAAAATCTTGCCTTGCCACTAACTATCAAAGCTGTATATTAGGTTATACTCGTTAAATACAAATATTGAGACGATACATTTTATTTTGTAGATTTTCAGTAGTGGCTCATCTTCACAAAGTATTTATGCTAGACATACGAGGCACGATTGAAACACAAATGTTGTCAAAAAGAATGAAATATGTTGTTTATTTAGTGTTCAAATTGGCAGAGGGACATTGGGGACTACAAATTGCTAATGCATTTGTTAGGTTTGTGAATCGTGTGAGTGCCAAAGAAGCAGAGGAACGAGCTAGCAGGGTGAGTTTGGATGGAAGAAAATCTAGGAGACGTAGTGTTGAAATTACAGATAACAAGCAGCATATATCAAAGAAAGCTTCTTCAATTTTAGAGATGAAGAAACAGGACCATGGTCTGAATTTTGACTCACAAGTACGTGGCAATCATCAAGACCTATCAAGGAAGATATTTAATCCCAGCCGTACATTTAAGAGATCAAATCCCAACCATCTATCTTAGAGGACCTACAAGTTTCTACAAGGTCACGTGAGAAGCACAAAAAGGAATAAAAGTTTGTTATAGAGGTTATATAGACAACCAATAGGATTTAGACAAATATATTTGTATTTAGAATAATTTAATTCTTGTAATTAGTTTAGCAGTATTTAAATACATGTATGTTGTACAGAGAAATACAACGAGAAAATTTCCCCAACTATTGTTCTTCAATCTTCAATTGTTCTTCAATTTTTTCTACATGGTATCAGAGCAACAAATCAATTGATCAATCTTAAATCTCGTTTCAGCAATGGTAGGAGAAACGACTGCTACAGTTTCCACACTCACTTCTGCCCAAACAGTCACTGGAAACACATCAGTGATTGATCACAATCACCCTTATCATCTTCATGCTTCTGCTGCTCCTGGTATGACTATCGTGAATAATCCTTTTGATGGAAAATGTCACGACTGGAATCTAGACCCCAGACGAGACCGGCGTCATTGACCTCTCAGAGGTCGCAGACAAGCCTACTTACGTCATTCTTTCATTACATAGGTTAATTTTAGCGGAAAATTTGAAACTTTTTGTTTCCTAACATACTTATACAAACATTCTCATAAATACGTAATTGTTCATCATCAACCATCTAACATTAAGAGATAAGCAACTGAAAGAAATAGTTCAATTCTTATAAAGCGTTTAATTGCCAAAATGGCACCAATACATAGTCTGAATAAAAACAGGAAAGAAACGCTAGTGGAATATGCTCCACTAGCTCAACTCTAAAACTAAGCTAGAATATAAAACAGTAGCATCCTCGAAGACATGAGGACCTACCAAAACCGGATGAATGCTGGACGTCCGGATAACTGCAACGATGATCCTGTAGCTCTATCGTCCACCTGTGCCTACACCTAAAATATTAGAGTTTGTATAGGGTTAGTACACACTTGTACTAAGTATGGGTATATGCAAGCACACACGAAGGACATGCATGAGAAAAGATAGCTCTTTCCTAACAACATGATTATTGAAAGTCAAGTCAGTGGACTTGCCAAATTGAGATTAGGAAAGTTTCCAAATTTGGATTAGGAAGATCAATGAGCTTTCCAAATTTGGATTAGGAAAGTCAGTAAGCTTTCCAGATTTGGAATAGGAAAATTATGCCATGAGAATAACATATGTCATCATACTTTTCACATTTGCACACAACACATAACATTTACACATAGCACATATCATATAGCATATAACACCTTTTGCATGTAGCACATAACTTCTTTAATGTCATTCATTCATGTGCCATGAGACCTTGGAATCATGGACTTAACATTAAGACATCACAAAAATGAGGGCTCAACAGATGGGACCTCAACTAGGGAGTCTTCATTAGCCAACACAGAGTCTGCTTCGTTCATTCATACGTATTCCATTTCATTTCATTCATAGGCCAGTGTAACCACCAGCTATACCTAGGATGTAGTTTAAGACTTTCATTAGGTTCGTTGTGCAATGACCAAGAATGACCTAATGTCATTACTTGAATCTAACTCACCTTTTGATTATCCTATCCTAACACCTTTAGTATCATTCATTTCATTATGTGCATCATTTGAGGCTGGCCTCATTCATTCATTGGGAACTTTAACTTTAACCGACATAGATCATGTGAGCATCATGAAATCCAGTGTCTCCCCCACACCGAAAAGAGGTGGAATCACCGGCCAAAGTGATCCAATAACATGCTAACGTACATGGGAATTTAACCCCGCTAGATCCCTATATTGGCAGTATAGGTTCGAAGACTAGGAGATATAAGGAGACCCATACCCGGTAAGTCGGACAGTCTCATCTCATGAGAGTTACGTGAACCTCCGTCCTTCCCGAAAGAAGGCATCACCGCTCATAGCTAGCCTATCGGTGCTCAGTATAAAGTTCCATTTCATTCATCTCATACGTCATGGAAGCTGGCTTCTAGTATGAGAACATCATAGCTCATTAGATGATTTCTCATATCATCATTAGTATTAAGTGTGTTAAGCAATACCTTCATTATAGTGTTCATAGAGACTGGTCTCTTCATTATCTTACACTCTCATAGGTGAGTACGTATTGGTAACATTTACTTAGGCTCATTTGAGATTGCTCTCATTATTTACAATAGCCTCATATCATGTTGTCACCACATTCATTATCATTAGCACCTTTGCTTTTCATAGTTACTCACCTCTTATTACGTGAATGTTCATTTCATCATATGCCAATGCACTTGGCTATTTAGTGTATCTTACACTCATACTTAACCCTTCCAGGGTTCATCATTTCATTACATATCTCTTAGGTTCACTTACTTTTGAACGTATGTTAGACTTATGTGTCTATACATACAAGCCATGAGGCTTCATTCATATTTCGTCTAAGATTATGTGATACAAGACTTATGCATCTTGTATGTATGTCAAGATCTTGATTTCGATCTAAGTATGTGGCATTATTCTTGGATATTTTATTCACGCATGACTTATGTATCAATACGGAAGTTTGGGCAAGGAAACCCAAGTCTTGAATCAATTGGATATCATTTATATTTTTCATTGATTTTATTTCTAATGTTCATAATATTATGACTCTAAATTAAATCTCAATATTAATATCAAATGATTAATTTTCTATTTAATATTACTCCTAAGTTGGCCGAAGGGATGTGGGTTCGAACCCCCACAACCTCTTTTCATTTTTCATTTTTCGCCCAACCAAGAGGTTGTGGGATCAAACCCCCACAGCCTCTTTGAGTTTTATCCTTTAATTCGCTGGGAATAGGGAGGTTGTGGGTTCGAACCCCCACAGCCTCCTTATTTTTTAATTTAATTTCGCTAGAGGATGTGAGGTGGTGGGTTGGAACCCCCACAGCCTCCTATATTTTTATTTTTATTTTTTCGCTAGGCTAAGGGTATTTGGCAGTGAGGTCGTGGGATCGAACCCCCACAACCTCACTTGCTTTGTTAATCATTTTCGCCCCTCTCCATTTCCAGCCTTGAGGTCGTGGGTTCGATTCCCACGCCTCACATTTTTTTTCTTTATTTCTCCTCTTCTTTCTTTCCCCAGCATTGCGTGTTCGATTCCCCCCAGCCCCATTCTTCCTTTTTATTTCCTTGCGTCAACAGCAGCTAAGGGGTTCGAATCCCCTTAGCCCCCTTACATTTTGTTTTAAATTTTCAGCCCCTTGGTCATGTGAGGTCTTGGGTTCAATTCCCATTGACCTCACCTACTTTATTTCCTCTTAAAAACTCAGATTAAATCCTCATTTTAGAGTATACAAATCTGGAAGATTTTTCATAATTCTTACCTTCCTTAACTCAACTTATCACACTAGTTTCTTAGGGCATTTCATCAACTACTTAGTATGTAAGTTAGGTGTGGTTTATGGATTATATTTAGCACAACATTTACACTTAAAACTTGCCATTTCACGCACCATATGGACAGCATATTATGCACAAGGTTTACACATGAAATACAAGAATATAAACATGCCTTTCACGCCCTCAAACAGTGGCTAAAACATCACTGCCAACATACATACACACCCACATTTTCTTCAATTACGCATGGATTATCATTTTTGTGATTTCACGTACATAAACATGTTCTCATTCAATACAAACATATCATACATGCCTAAATCTACCAGCACAAAATACCCAACCTACAAAGTCGTTTGGGAGCTAGGGACAAGGACATGCAATGGGGAAACAACTTAGTTTCAGATTAGTTTCGTCTGAGTCCTAAGGGTCTCTTGGGAAAGGGACCAAGAGTAAGAAAACCCATACCTTAATTTTTCTTGTTCAAACACGAAGTTGCTGCCCAAAATCCTCTCCAAAAATCAGTCCAAGCTTCCTCAACGTCCACACCACTCGACAAACAACTTCTCTTTGCCTTAACGTTTTGGTTACTTTGTTTTTCTTAAAATTTCATGTGAGTTCTTCAAGTGTGAAGAACTCTTGATGTATTTTCAGTTCTTAACCTTAATTTGGCAGAGAATAAACGTGAAAGAGAAGAGAGATATTGACGTCAGAGAAAGAGAGAGTTAAACGTGCAAGGTGGTTTAAGCTTAGGTAAGGACTTAGTCAACTAGGACTCTTTCAAACCTTTAAATAAAAATCTGATTTTTATTTTTCTTAAATCAGCTAATAAATATTACTTAATTAAATTAATTTATCAAGTAAATAAAAAACAAGTTAAATCATTGCTTCTAGTGGGGCTCGAACCCGAGTGACACCCCATTTGCGAAAATGGGTCACTTTGGGTCGCCCCAACCCGAATTGCTCTTTTTAATTAAATTAATTAACTAATTAATTAATTCCTCAGGGTAATTACAATATTATCCTTCGCCTGGAAAAGACCATTTTACCCTTGGACCCTCAAAACTTAAAATTTCTTCTTTTAAGTCCGGTAAAGACTCCTTCGATTAAATCTTCATTTTCGTGAGCCTCACATGGTTGGTTCCAACATTTCCAAGCTCAATTAACTCCCCAAGTTAGTTGGCTTGGTCGTAGTAAGGGTTGTTACAGAAAAGGTTATCAAGGATGGAAGAGATTTGTTCTTATAGCCTTGTCAGCTAAAAACAAGCTGGGATTTATCATCGGAACACAACCAATCCCAGCTGATGGTTCTCCAGATTTGCAGGCTTGGAATAGATGCAATGACATGGTGACCTCGTGGATCTTGAATTCATTATCAAAGGAGATCGCAGACAGTGTGATCTACTCAAGAACTGTGAGAGAGCTATGGATAAGCTTGGAACACAGATTTGGGTAGTCCAATGGTGCAAAATTGTATCACCTGCAAAAGGAGATCAGCAGGTTAATTCAAGGCACATCCAACATTGCAGGATACTTCACCAAGTTGAAAAGACTATGGGATGAACTGGATTCACTAAATACTAATGTCAAGTGCAATTGTGTGTGCATGTGTGAAGGAAAACAAAAGTTACAGAAATCTTTGGAAGATGAGAGACTCATCCAATTCCTTATGGGACTGAATGACACTTATTCACAAGCTAGGGCTAATATATTGATGATTAATCTTTTACCTGATATTAATCTTGCATATTCTCTGATTCTGCAGGATGAAAATCAAAGAGAATCTTATGTCAATTCTACTGTCAATCCTGATTCATCAGCTTTTATGGTTGGAAATTCATATCAAAATAGAGTCTCTAAGCAGGGCCAGAGATTTATAGATTCTTTAAACAGATCTGGAAATGCCTACCCTAGATCTGCACCTGCTACATCTCAACAACCACATGCATTTCAAAGACAGAACCAGTATCCAAGACCCAAAGTCAAGAAAGCAAAATATGATCCCAATGTAACCTGCACTTATTATGGGAAAACTGGACATGTGGAACTTAATTGTTTCAGGCGAATTGGATTTCCAGAAAATTTTCAACAATCAGGTAAAGGGAAATGAAGATCAAATTAGGGGAAATAGAGTCATGACTATGGAAGACACAGAGAACAAACAGAACTTTGGAATGGACACTTCAAATCAAAACTACTCCCAGGAACAATACAATCAGTTTGTGAAAATGTTCAAACACATGAAGATGGAAGAGGATATCAACTCAGGGATGGAGATCAATGCTAATGCAGTGGCTGGTACGATTGTTAAATATCTTGGTTCATGCTTTTCTGTGACAAACTCCAGCACCTGGATCATAGATTCAGGTGCTTCTGAGCATATGTGTTTTGATTCAACTTCTTTCAAATCATTATCCTCTCTTACTCCTCCCTTGACTATTAATCTTCCTAATTGTGAAACTATTCTTGTCACTCACATTGGAACTGTATCTCTGTTTTTTGATATTATTTTAGAAAATGTGTTGTATGTTCCCAGCTTCAAATATAATCTTATGTCTGTGCATAAGTTTTGCAGTCAATTTTCTTACACACTATTCTTTACTCTTAATCATTGTGTGTTGCAGGGCCTTTCAATGAAGAGGTCTCAAGTTTTTGGTAAAGTTTCAGAAGGTTTATATCTGCTCAAGCCTAAAGTCAAAGAGTCTATTTTCAATTCTAGCAAGAACAAAGCTGTTTTACATTCGACAGTTTCTACTAGTTTTTCAGTTTTTTTTCCTTGTTTCAGTAATCTAAGTTGTTTACCTTTACCTAATTGTAGTAGTACTACTTCTAATGTAAAGTTATGGCACATTAGATTGGGCCATTTACCTTTCTCATCAATGAAGAATATGAGTTTCATTTCAATTCCGTCTAATTCTGATTGTTTCTGTGACATTTGTCCCAAAGCAAGGCAGTCCAGACCACCTTTCCCAATCAGTCATATATCAACTAAGTCAATCTTTGATCTTATTCATATAGATACTTGGGGACCCTACAAAGTAGCTACACATGATAATTATAAATATTTTCTTACTATAGTGGATGATTTTAGTAGAGGGACATGGACTTACCTCTTGAGCACCAAAAGCAATGCCTTTTCAGTTTTACAAAATTTTCTTTATATGATAGAAAGACAATTCAATCATAAAGTGAAGAGGATCAGATCAGATAATACAATGGAATTGGGGAAAAGTAATGCAGCCATCAATTTTTTCAGTTCACAAGGTATCTTGCATGAAACTTCATGTGTTGCCACCCCTCAACAAAATGGAGTTGTTGAAAGGAAGCATCGACATTTACTTGAAATGGCTAGAGCACTCTTGTTTCAATCTCAGATTCCTTTAGCCTACTGGGGGAGTGCATTCTTACTGCAACTTTCTTAATAAACAGATTACCTTCTAGAGTACTTCATGGAATTACACCTTATCAAATACTTCATGGAAAAGCACCAAATTATGATGGTTTAAAGTGTTTTGGATGCTTATGTTATGCTGGTACTATTTCTCATGGAAGGGGCAAGTTTGAACCAAGAGCTAAGGCTTGTGTTTTCCTTGGATATCCCTCAAATCAAAAGGGATACAAAGTCCTCGAATTGGATAGCCATAGAATAATCATATCAAGGGATGTCTCTTTCTTTGAAGCTATATTTCCCTTCACTGTTACTTCTGATATTTTTACTTCTATTTTTTCTAATCCTACTACTCAGTATTCTAATGTCAATGATTCCTCTTATGATGTTCCAGTTCCTAACATTTTTTCTCCAGATTCTTTCCCTTCAGACTCTCCAGTTTCTGCATCTCCACCTCAAAACTGTCCTTCTCCTAAATCATCCCTTATACCTGATTCTAATTTACCCACTACTTCTCTTCCTTTAAGAACATCAGAAAGATCAAATAAAGGTATTCAACCAGTTCACCTTCAAGATTATTTTTGCAACAATATCTTTCTTAGTCCCGTCTCTGAATTTTGTTTTGCTGCACCATTCCTCTCTACTGGTTTATCTCCTACTAAGATTTCAACATCTAATCAGCTCTTCTTGGAGTCAGTTTCTCAAATCACAGAACCTAACAGTTACTATCAAGCATCTCTTCATCCAGGTTGGTCAAAGGCTATGCAAGAGGAGATAGCAGCTTTGACAACAAATCACACATGGGATGTTGTTCCTTTTCCCTCGAATAGAAAGGCATTGCCTTGCAAGTGGGTATACAAGGTAAAGCATCGTGCAGATGGTTCTATTGAGCGTCTAAAAGCCAGATTGGTTATTACAGGAGACATCCAGCGAGAGGGTATTGATTTCAATGAAACTTTTTCCCCCGTGGTTAAAATGACCACGATCAGGTGTCTTTTATCTATTGCAGCTAAGAAACAATTGCCTATATCACAATTTGATGTCAATAACGCATTTTTGCAAGGAGATTTACAAGAGGAGGTATACATGAAATTCCCCCCTGGTTTGGTTCCACCTGATTCTACTATGGTTTGTCGTCTTCGCAAGTCCTTATATGGTCTTAAGCAAGCTTCCCGGCAGTGGTATACCAAACTTGCTGGTGCTTTGCAATTCAAGGGGTATAATGCATCACTGAATGATTACTCTTTATTTTTTAAACACACAGGTGATTTGGTTTCTATCATTGCTGTGTATGTCGATGACATTCTCATTAGAGGAAAGGATGCGATAGAAATTCAACGCCTCATAGATTTCTTACATGTTGAGTTCAAAATCAAAGATCTTGGTTTGCTTTATTATTTCCTAGGAATGGAAATTCTGCGCGATGACAGTGGGATAATAATCAGTCAAATGAAGTATACCTTAGATCTTCTTACGGAGTTTGACATTTCTCATCTGCACTCCGTGTATTCCCCGATGGATCCATCTTGCAAATTAACTACAGATTCAGGAAAGCTTATGTCAGATCCAACAATTTATCGAAATCTTATTGGAAAGCTTAATTATTTGACACACACACGTCCAGATCTGTGCTATACCATTTTGAGCCTCAGTCAATTTATGCAACAACCTTCTGAAAAACATTTTGTAGCTGCTTTAAGAGTTCTTTGTTACCTGAAAGGTTCACCTAATCAAGGCATTTTTTTAACAGCTTCTCCTTCTTTCACCATCTCTGCCTTCTGCGATGCGGATTGGGCTTTCTGTCCCGACTCTCGTCGTCCGATAAGTGGGTTATTTATTTGTCTGGGAGGTTCTCCAATATCTTGGAAGTCGAAAAAAACAAGCTTCCATTTCTTTATCATCCGCGGAAGTCGATTATCGCTCGATGCGTCGATTAGTTGCCGAGCTGACTTGGTTAACTCGTCTCCTTGCTGATCTCTCTGTTCCTCCTTTGTTACCGATCCTTATTCATTCAGACAGTCAAGCGGCCATTCATATAGCCAAAATCCAGTGTTTCATGAGCGAACGAAACACGTGGAGCTTGACTGTCATTTTGTCCGGCAATAGTACCTTTCCGGGCTCATTTCTCTTCAATTTATTCCCTCCAAGGATCAGCTTGCTGATGTTTTCACTAAATCCTTTTATGTTCTTGCTCACAATAAGATTCTTGACAAGATGGGTGTCGTTTCCCTCCCCTCCATCTTGAGGGGGGATGTTGAAATTACAGATAACAAGCAGTATATATCAAAGAAAGCTTCTTCAATTTTAGAGATGAAGGAGATGAAGAAACAGGACCATGGTCTGAATTTTGACTCACAAGTACGTGGCAATCATCAAGACCTATCAAGGAAGATATTTAATCCCAGCCGCACATTTAAGAGATCAAATCCCAACCATCCATCTTAGAGGACCTAGAAGTTTCTACAAGGTCATGTGAGAAGCACAAAAAAGAATAAAAGTTTGTTATAGAGGTTATATAGACAACCAATAGGATTTAGACAAATATATTTATATTTAGAATAATTTAATTCTTGTAATTAGTTTAGCAGTTTTTAAATACATGTATGTTATACAGAGAAATACAATGAGAAAATTTCCCCAACTATTGTTCTTCAATTTTTTCTACACGTAGTGTGAAACATCCACAAAATAGAGTCGATGGATGGATGGAAATAGAATTGGGAAATTTTATCAACGACACAGGAGATGATGAAGATGTTGAAGCGCGGTTAATGGAGATTAAGAATATTGATATAAAAGGTGGCCTTATTGTTCAAGGAATTGAATTTAGACCAGAATGAATAAAAAAATTGAACAATCCTATAATATGTAACTTAGTACAAACAAACCTAATAATATTAATTAGAAGTATATAAATTGGATGAAATAGGATAGCTTTTATATGTCTATGATCAAACTGAAATTCTGTTTCTCCTGATTGCATAATGTCCAACATGGGTTAGAATCAAAATTTAATATAACTTCTTCGATGGAGATTTTTTATCATGTTTTATGAAATTTATTTTTTACTTGTTTTGTAAGGTCATAAACTTCAATAAGAGATCTAACATTTTAAAATTTAGATCGAATAGCTTGAGTATTTGAGGATTGGAGTTATATTTTGTGGTGGAAATAAATGTGGGTGATAAATTATATGGTCTATGTTTTTGATGTTTTGTGGTAAAAAAATAATGAAATTGATAGTAGATATTGAATTTAACGGTAGTGAAGAATAAATTTGGTGTTGGGTTATGATTCTCATTGTGATTGCTATGAATTTTAATGATCAGAATTAGTGGATTTTGTGGTTATGAAGTGTGTTGATAATAAAGAAGAAGGAATCAAAGAATTTTATATATATATTTTTAAAATCTGTTTGTTTATTGACGTGACACCGACATCGTAGGGACTTGAAAGGCAAAATGTAAAACACCTTCCAATCATGTGAGTGGTTACTGTGAAATTAGGTCTTAGGCCTAACTCACACCCCAAAAGCTAGCTCAAAGGGAGGAGGACTGCCCAAGCCTTATAAGGAGTCCACCCATCTCATTAACCACCGATGTGGGACTTTTGTCATTCTTCAACACCCCACCTCACGCCCAGTGCTTCGCATCTGGTGCGTGGGCAATTTTAATTTTGGGGACCCCAACATCGGGTGAGACGGGCCCTGCTCTGATACCATGTGAAATTAGGTCTTAGCCTAACTCACACCCCAAAATCTAGCTCAAAGGGAGGAGGATTACCCAAGCCTTATAAGGAGTCCACCCATCTCATTAACCACCGATGTGGACTTTTGTCATTCTTCAACAGCTACATAGATTTTAGGTTGTATCAAGGATGTGTTTATTACACTTCAAAATAATTTACGAATAATAAAATTAATGTATAGTTAAGATATGTCACTGAGATTTAGCTTATAGTTGAGGAAGATACGTGTTGCTTTTCCTAGTTTTAGGGTCGTTCACTCTTTAATAGATACAACATTTCATTTGAGGAATTAACTAATTGATTGGATGCACTTTCTTGATTTTTATTAGATACACTAATACAAGCCAAGTATTTTTAGATACAACTAGTGCCCGCAAATTGCTCATATTTTAATGAATTGGGTGAGTGATTTTTCACATGGGTAAAGTATGAATTAGCCAAATGAGCTAAACTTTTAACTTTTATTCACTCAAAATTCATGATATCACTAACAATAATGTAACTTCTCTTCCTTTTTATGTTATTCTATAGAACTAACTATTTTTGAAAAGGTGAAGTCTTTGACCCTCCAAAATTATATAATTTAAATGTATATTTCTTTTGTTAATTATAATTAAATTTTATTTATTATTTAATTTTATATTGAATAATCAATAATATGGTAAAATACGCAAATCTTGTATTAGTATTGACATTACTTAAAGTGCATTAAGCATGTTTTAGTCCTAAAATGCAAATATTCATTTACTTTGAAATTAAAAATAATTTCATCTTGTTATTACATAAATTAATTTTATATAGAAAAGTTATAGGATTTATTTATTTATTTTTATGATACAATAAAACTAAATGAAAGATGTTTAACATTCATCTAAAAAAAGATTAATATCTTATCCATATTAAATTCTTAAGTAAAATACTATTTATTCATGAAAATATGGGTAAACTAGTATTTTACCCCACCCATTTATGATCCAACCCATTTTTAGCCATATCAAATATGAACGGGTTAAATAACTACCTATTTTATGTTTACTCATTTACAACCCACCCACATTTAACCCAACCGACCCATTTGCGACCTCTAAATACAACATTCATATGGAAAGATTAACAAAGCACTAATTTTATTGGATACACTTTCTCAATTTTGCTAAATACACTGATCGATACAATCCAAAAGAATTCTAAATACAACTTCAAAAATCACTACATTCCTAGATAAAATAACAAATTTTGGCAAAAAAATAAATACACACCTATACAAGTTAGCTACAACTTTGAAAATCACAAAATACAACAAGTCAACAGAAAATCACATACGAAATCAACCTAGGTCATCGAAAAAAAATGTATGCAAATCCAAAGCAATATCCAAGATACATCCTAAATGTAAAAAATTTCTTTCCTTTATCCTTGTAACAACTTTGTTGGACCTCATTTTTTCCAAAATATAAGATATTTGAGGCTCTTCTCGCCCTATTATTTTTAGACGGGTCCCTCACTCTTAATAACGAAGGATGTAGTAAAGAAATTGAAGGAGATGAAGCTTTCGTTGGAATAAATTCAAATGAGAATGAAAGGAAAAATTCTCTTTTGATTGTATCATGACCTAAGATTTGGGATCGCAATGGCATGTATTTCAGTCCCATCGATAGTAAATCAACTTGACACTAAGCGATTTGTCTAAATAGAGAATACATAAATTTAAAGCAAAACATTGGTATGTGTAGAATCTGAATTACTGTTGGTATTTAACCTGAATTTTTTACCGAAAAATATAAAGTCTCCATATTTTTATTTTTATTTTTAAAGAAAACTTATCACTAGACAGTGTCTAGCGGCCTTTTATTAAGCATAAAAAATAGCAATAGGAACAAGTACAAGCAAGGGGGGCTAGACTTTACCTTACTAATCCTAATGAAGTAGCCAACTTCTGCTACCTAACAAGCATAAAGAAAATAAGATTTAAAGAGAACTAAGTATGTTTTGATTAACACAGAGTTTGTAATGCACTCCATGATAATATTACAAATGATAATGCTTAAATAATGTAAAAGTATGTCAATCATGAAGAAAGTTGAGTTATCAGCCTCAAACTATTTATTACAAAGACACGACTTGAAAAAATTGATTGATATTTTTCTCTCGTCTTCTTCTTTAAATTTATCCTACAACACTTGATAATTCATACCTTCTTTATGAATTATTGGATCTAGTTGAACCTATTGATACTGTCAAATGGTTTTGCTTTGCCTGTCGCATCGCCAGGTGCCCTAGAACTATTTGACTAGTCTTCAGCGTAGAATTTTTTTTAGGACTTTATAAATAGAGGCTCATTCCTTCTAATTTAATCATCATTCACAATGTAATCTCTCGGGCTTTGAGAGTATTGTGTTTCGGGGGGGGAGGGATTTGTCTGACACAAGTAATGTGTTATCTCTTTGTATTCTGAGTGGATTGGGGTGAAGTTATTTCTCTCTATATTTTGTACTCTCAAATTTATATAGCGAATAGCGCATCTCTTTTGTGGATGTAGGTGGGTTGACCGAATTACGTTAAATCGTTGCCTCTTTTGATATAAAGTAGTAAATCATGGTAAAATAAGCTTAATAATTATTAATTAGATGATTAAACATTAAAAAAATTTAAAGGTTATGCATTTTAAATGTCTAAATCAATGTTAAACTAAAGAACAATATTCAACATTATTATGATTCTTAGTGTTGAATTAATTCGTTTTGTTAGTATTAGTTCGATTTTGAATTGAACCTTATTAGAGTTACTTATATGTGTGGATTATAACTGGACTGTTTAAAATTCTAAGTCTCAAAACACTTGTATAAATATGTTAAAAGATAAAAATTAATTTTACTAACTGATGCCTAAAATTAAAGGTGCAATTTTTTCTCTCTTTCTTTATGGAGAAGGGAGTTTTGAATATTAATTTCTCACTTTGTGAAGATTGTTTCGTGTATATATAATGCATATATGTGGAACCAAATATAAATTCAATTTCTTTGTTTTGAATGCCTCTTAATTTTCACAAATTCATCACTATTTTTTTTGGTTAATTTTTAATATTTTGATTAATACTTCGTTCGTCCTATTTTATAAGTCACTTTTTTACTTTGCACTTGCATTAAGAAATGATGTAACATTATCCTTCTACCCTTGTTTAATTTTTTCTTAAGTTAACTTTATAATAAATGATGAATATATTTTAAAGATTAATTAACTACTCTATTAAAGGTATAATAGGCAAAATATGATAATTTATGCAGAAATTTTATAAAATAATAAATATTTTAATCCAGAATAACATATAAAATGAGACGGAAGGAGTACATTATTCATTGAACATAGATGACTTTCGAGGTGTGAAGTGAGAGAGAAGGAACGTTGATGTTCGGTCTAAAATGCATATATTTAAGTATCTCATATTCCTAATTACTTGTCCATTTAGCTAATTTTCTGATGTGTTATTTTATTTTTGAAAACAGAGTTTTTCACTTGATAAGAAGAGAACTTGCTATTTCATGGGGAGTTGATACACCATGGTATTGAGAATGGATTGCTCACCCTGACTCCAGGTTCTTCTATTTTACTCTTTCATTTTCATTATAAGTTTTATTGCGCGATTACTTTTTTTGAATTTTCTTAGTGAAAATCTTGCCTCCATCACTGACTATCGATGATATATATATAGCTTGTACTCATTAAATACTGATTTTGAGACGATACGTTTTATTTAGTAGATTTTCAGAAGTGGCTCATCTCCACACTGTATGTTGGCTTGACATATTAGGCACGATTGGATCACAAATGTTGTCAAAAAGAACTAAATATGTTGTTTATTTAGTGTTCAAATTGGCAGAGGAACATTATGGACTAGATATTGCTTATTCATTTGTTAGGTTTGTGAATCGTGTGAGCGATAAAGAAGCTGAGGAAGGAGCTAGCATTTTGAATTTCGTCGGAGAAAATATTTGGGAAACTTACATGAAACATCCACAAAAAAGAGTAAGATGGATGGATGGAAGTAGAACTGGGAAATTTTATCAATAACACAGGAGATAATGAAGATGTTGAAGCGCGATTGATGGAGATTAAGCATCTTGATGAAAAAGGCGGCCTTATTGTTCAAGGAATTGAATTTAGACCAGAATGAAACAGAAATTGTACAATCCTATAATATGTAACTTATGTTATGTTCTTTTGATATAAATGGTGATATTTTTATGGCTACTTGCTAAATTAAGAATTTAATTTCATGGATACATGAGTTTTATTAGTATAAATCTAAACAATTTGTACGAAAATTAGACAGAGATTAAATTTTATAAGTTCTTGAATACGTAAGGAATTAAAATCGATAAATTTACTTCTCCTGTGAAAAAAAAAGATGATTTTTTGGAACTACAAAAATCCTAGATCTTTAGAAAAGTTTCTAGAATAATCTAGTTTAGTCACTTAGATAAGTATCTTGTAGAAATATCTAGATAACCTAGAATAGAAGATAGGTGACCATTGCCATTTATATGCAACCCAAGCAACGTGTTAACAATGAGATTCGAACCTTGGTTGGTAACAACACTAAAAGAGTCTTAAGTACCCATCCAAGAACCATTGGGCCAACTATATCATTTATTAATTGGGTGCTCTATGTTAATTTTATACAAATACCTATCAATTTCTACATATATATATATATATTTCGTAACGAAGTTAATGGGTGCTTGAGCACCCGGCGGACACCATGTGGGTCCGCCCCTGCCAAGCAAACTAAGAACAACCTAATAAAAACGTATTCTTCCATAAACAAGTTCTCCTTTCCAACTTCCTCTTCTTTAGTTGAATCTTTCAATCTTAGTTAACGATCTTGGGCTAGCAGAAGGTTTCAAGAATTATACTTTTCTTCTGCTATTTTCTACATGGTATCAGAGTCATAGCCGTAGATTGGCTAGTGGGTTTTATTTCAAGATCGGGTTGGTGGTAGATTCAACTGGTTTATCTAGATAGATTTTAGCGATCGTATTAATGGACTGGGGATGGAGTTGTTGAATCAGTCCAATTACAGGGTATGTAAGACATGTTTGGAATCATGCCTTGTGGGAGAGGATTTGTGGATGTTGTTAATGGAAATGAACTCCTCCTACCAACCACCGGAAAATAGCAGTGCATACAAGAAGTGAAAGCAGGTTAATACAAAAAGTGAAAGCAGGTTAATTTTATATATATTTTAATATGTTGTACAAAAACGACATAGAGATGAAGAAGTCTAAAACAAAACAAAAAAATGATAGAATTATATAAATTTGAGAATTTTCTATAATTCAAGAAGTGACAAAAATCTATGCCAGTTTTTATTCTAATTTCTTTAGGAATGAGTCCTTAACTTTATGTATAAAAGTCCAAATTTAATAAGAGACAGCTTGAAGCAATAAAAACTAGACTCTTTAAGATCTTACATTATTTTGATAATTAGTAATTCACCATATAACTATTTGCATCTTAATAAATGTGATCGTTTGAAATTAAAAGTCTTGTACAAGCTAATACAAAATTTTAGTCTATCGTATAGCTTCCAACTTGGTTTGGTTCTTAGGTTTTCCTTACATATCTATATATGGTACTAATTAATATGCAATTTGCGATGAAATTTCAATAAATATATTGTTGTCCTCTAAAATATTATGTCTAACAAAATTTTACGTATAGGACTATTTGAGTGGATATAATTAACACAAGATGCTTTGACTTCTTTTTTTTGTGTAGTAAAAGTATGGACGTTCACTTAATGAGTAAACATTAGGATGAAAATTCAAGGCGAATGGGCATATTTGTGTGTTGTAGCTTTCATATGAAATTTTCATGTAAATTTCGTGCAAGGACCTTAGAAAATAATAACATTTCCATTTCTTTTTTCTTAGTTGCCTTTGTTGAATTTAATGTACTACTAGTGAATTTATTCATTCAGAAAAATTGACCCTCAATTTTAAAATTTAGAGTAAATATGACTCCTTAAAAAATGCATATATATATATTACTTTCATCTGATAAAAATATGCATATATACTATTTTTTTGTTAACAAATTTAATTTGAAAATATCGTGTGGCTGTAAAAAATTGTTTTGCCCTTTTTAGTCCCGCCAAAACCGATCCCAAAATTATATATAGTTGAATAAGTAGACACAAATGTCATAATTAACATTCTACATAACAATTTATGTCCCACGTGCATGTATTATGTCACATATGACTCATGTGTGTACTTGTTCAACTTTATATAAGTTTAAATATCTACATGTGAACAACCAAAGATAGAGGACATATATATCAATTAAAACTAAATTAAAAAAATACGTTTATATATTATGTCAAAAATAATATTAAGGTAACTACACGATCACACCAAATCAATTGTTATCAAGATGAGTCTTTTCGTCGTTAGCTGGTAATGAAATTAGACGATACAATATAATAAAAATTTAAATAGCAATCAAAATAAATAATGCATTTAAACTAACAATACGATACGACAAGAATCATCCAAACAGGGTGTTAAAAGAATTACTAATACTTTAACTGTTAAGACATATGAAGGAGTTTTTGGCCAAAAACATCCTTTAACTATACCCCAAACTTAAACTACATCCTTAAAGTATTATTTCTAGCAGAAAACATCCTTTAACTATACCCCAAACTTAAACTATATCCTTAAAGTATCATTGTTACCATAAAACATCCTTCAAGTATTTTAAAATGAGCAATTTTCATCCTTCTACTTGAATATCTCGTAAAACTACCCGATATATCCCACAAAAATAAGTCGTCCCTTCCTAATTATTATTCTTCGATATGCCAAGAATATTATCGTAAACTTTTTCGTAATTGAGTTAAGAATTATGCAAAACTTTTAATTTGACCGTTTTTAATTCACTTTTCATGTTATTTTAATTAAAAATATTATTAGTTTAAATATGTTTCTTCTCATTTGAATATGCTAGAAGCGACATTTGTTGGAGACTTCTGCTTCTAATAATGTAGAAAGAAACACAAATACGAGACATAATCAATATTTTAGTCACTTCAATATTAGATTGACATAAAAATCTATTGAATTATTTGGTTAAGAAAAAGATAAAAAAATTAATCTCCAACTTCTTTCGGTTACGAAAAGACAAATTATGTAAGCGCACATCTTCCAATCATTTTTAGTTTCCATAAGCAATAATGTCTAAGATTTTTTATATTTTCCAAGAATTTCTTGTAGCAAATAATGAAATTATGCAGAATAACTTTTGTTGATAGTCACTCTAACTGTTCCTGTTTTCGTAAGATCCATTAGTTATTTTGACAATATCTAACAAAAGGATGAAATTTGTTCATTTATAAATACTTAAAGGATGTTTTCTGCTAAAAATAATACTTTAAGTATGTAGTTTAAGTTTAGGGTATAGTTAAAGGATGTTTTCTACTACAAATGATACTTTAAGGATGTAGTTTAAGTTTTGGATATAGTTAAAGGATGTTTTTGGCCAAAAACTCACATATGAAGTATAAAACTCACAGTTTGGTTCATATATATAGAGAAAGAGAGAAGAGAGAAGAGAGAAGAATTTTCCGATGGACCATTTCCGATTACTGTCGGAGGGTTGTGTTTCTGATATCCTCTCCTTCACTTCTCCGAAAGACGCTGCTGTTTCGTCTGTAATTTCTCGAGGATTCAACTCCGCTGCTGAATCGGACCTTCTCTGGGGAAAGTTTTTGCCGGAGGATTATGAAGATATTAGCTCCAGATATGTTTCTCCAAGGATTTGTTCGTTGAAAAAGGAGCTTTACTTTAGTCTCTGTGAGTTCCATGTTTTAATAGATGGAGGCAAATTGGTATGTATTTCATTTTTGAAACTTGATTTTAGGTCTAAATTGGGAAGTAGAAAGTCTATTTTGGCTCATTAATTAGTTTGTACGTTACGTAAGTCAAAGAAGGTGCATGAAATTACAAAAAAATAAATTTTGTGGGATAATAGGTGTCACGACCCAACCCGATGGGCCGTGACTAGTGTCCGATTTGGACACTCACATACAAACCAGATAAGTATAACCAACTGAAACTAAGACAATAAGAGATTTAATCAAATCAAACCAACTCCAACGCCAAATATAAATAAAGTTAATCTGTCTTATAAAAAGTCATAACCATTCAACCGTAACAACATACGCGAGCCGACAAGGCTGCCACAACACAATTTACAATGATGTACGAAATCCGACAACCCCGTACACGCGGGCATCCCAAACAAACCATGTCCAGACTATTATCCAAAACATACGTACAACCCACATAATGTCTTACAGACCTCTAAGAGTATAGTAGGAAACTCGACGGGACAGGGCCCCGCAGTACCTATAGATAAGCAAAAGACTTCATGGAAAGTTATGTACCAAACGACTGGGCTCCGAAATAGTGGAGCTCTCCAAATCAGCAGAGTAGATATCCTAGGCGAGAGGATCACCGAACTGAGCGTCTACACCTGCGGACATGAAACGCAGCCCCCCCGAAGAAAGGGGGTCAGTACGGACAATGTACTGAGTATGTAAAGCATAAGGTAAAGATGACAGGATATCAACATGATAAGTCGAAACAAGATATCGTACACAAGTACATTATAAATGAAAATCATGCAATCTTTAACATATAAGGTGCCCAGCTTCCCTAGTAAGGGACTCGGCAAAATAATCATCATATATATACATCATACGTACCCGGCCCTCTAGTGAGGGACTCGGTGAAATAGTCATCACATCATCTCTGTCATCATCATCATTATAACCATCCTCATCACCAATCATATATATAATATACATACCCGGCCCTCTAGTGAGGGACCCGGTGACATATGCAAGAACTCCGCACGAACATTACCCGGCCCGGGACTCGGTGAAATGATAAATAACTCTATGCACGAGTAGAGCATTATGAGCAACCATATGCAATTAAAATCATTTCTTATAACTCAATAGGACAATCAACGTGAACCAACAAGGAGTATTACCAAAGATTAACGTTTTATCAAGATTATAAACCTTTAACACGATATGAAAACGTAAAATCTCAATGACTCTAAGAAGCTCTACCATAGATATGAGAAATCACCATAGCCTTAGACATAGCCGATATATAGAAGAATAGTTTGTGAAAGCAAGAATATACGTCACCTAGACGCTTTAGAAGTAAGTATCAAACCTGTCCGTCATTTACTCATTTTTAAAAGTCATGCCAAACAAAGAAGAAAGGATAGCGTTACATACCGTATAGTCGAGCTACACGTCCAATATTTACTGCCCAAGCTATTAATCTATAACAAGCAACAATCGTGCCGCAATTAGATAGTCGTCACGCTTTACTACTTATATAAGCTAGCTAATAATCTAACGAAAATTCGGCAGCACTTCCCCTATATTCCTTACTTTGTCCCAATCCGACAACAACCCAAATTATCCATAGCAATACCAATAACACCTTAACATATACATAACGTCAAAACAGAATTTCCCACACTTTGTTTTAATCAAAACAGCCCAAACACTAACACAACACCACTAATAATCCGATTATGATTTCCGTTCATACTTAGCACAATCAATAACTAAAACGAATTTTCTTAAGTTACTGGTCACACCCCCTTTCCTAACATTAATGGCTAATTAATAGAGACATTCTAAAGAATTAATAAATCAAGCAAAGAGATTACTAACCAAAATTCTTGAAGCTACTGGCCGAGAGTTGCATGGTGGGTTTTCTCCATTTCCATGGCTGCCTAAGCTAAGGTGAAGAAGATGAAAATTTTGCTATCATTTCACCACTTCATTCATAATATGAAGTGGAGACAACACCCCACTACACATCCCACTAAGCCTAGCTCCCAAAATGATTCCTTTCACTTTGCCTTGAGTGGTGGGGCCCTCCACTTAATTAATTTAATCCCAACAGCCACTAAATAAATTCCCACTTAAAATTAATCCCAATCTGGTTTCCTTTAATCACTCGGAACTTAAAATAAAATCTCATTCCCCGGACTTACCTCAACTAGATCATGACGCGCACTGCGTATAAAAATACGAGGCGTAACATCCTTCCCCCCTTAGGAACATTCGTCCTCGAATGTTAAATTAGCATAAAAAAAAATCAGCGAGGTTTCTCTAACAGTTATACCTATCAACCTGCATTTCGTAACTTACAGATGCCTCACAGAGTCACAACTTACTGCATAATTTCGTTTATCAATCAATATAGTCAAGCTAGGAATTGAATTACCTGCAGGTACGGGAAACAAGTAAGGATACTTATTCTTCATATCGTCTTCCGCTTCCCAAGTCATCTCCTCCCTATTATTATTTCGCCACAACACTTTGACGGAAGCCACATCCTTAGTACGTAACCTTTTAACCTGGCGATCAAGTATAGCTACGGGTTTCTCCTCATATGACAACTCCTCTACTACCTGAACATCATCTACAGGGAATACTCTAGAAGGATCACCAATACATTTACGTAGCATCGATACATGAAAGACTGGATGTACCGCCTCCAAATCAGATGGTAGATCCAACTCATAGGCAACCTTGCCTATCCTACGAACAATCTGATAAGGCCCAATGTATCTCGGACTGAGCTTTCCCTTCCTGCCGAATCTCATCACACCCTTCATGGGTGATACCTTCAGGAATACCCAGTCACCAATCTGAAACTCCAAATCTCGACGCCGATTATCTCAATATGACTTCTGTCTACTCTGGGCTGCTAGTAACCTTCCCTGAATAAGCTTCACCTTGTCAACTGCTTGCTGAATCATATCCGGGCCTATTAACTTAGTCTCGCCAACATCGAACCAACCAATAGGTGACCTGCACTTCCTCCCATATAAGGCCTCATACGGTGCCATCTGGATACTAGAATGGTAGCTATTATTATAGGCAAACTCAATGAGCGGCAAGTGGTCATCCCAGCTACCTTTGAAGTCAATAATACAGGCCCGCAACATATCTTCTAATGTCTGAATAGTGCACTCAGCCTGCCCATCAGTTTGAGGGTGAAATGCTGTGCTAAGGTTCACCTGTGTCCCCAATCCCTTCTGAAATGATCTCCAAAAGTTAGCTGTAAATTGAGCTCCTCTGTCTGATATAATGGACGTGGGAACCCCATGAAGTCTCACTATCTCCTTGACATATAACCTCGCATAATCTTCAGCCGAATAAGTAGTCCTGACTGGAAGAAAATGGGCCGATTTTGTCAGCCTATCTACAATAACCCATATAGAGTCATACTTCCGTTGAGTGCGAGGTAAGCCTGTAATGAAGTCCATATTAATCATCTCCCATTTCCAAGTCGGGATCTCGATCTCCTGTAATAATCCACCAGGCTTTTGATGTTCGATCTTGACTTGTTGACAATTCGGGCACTGAGCAACAAACTCCGCTATGTCCTTTTTTATGCCATCCCACCAGTATAGGCATCTGAGGTCATGATACATTTTTGTTGACCCTGGGTGAACAGAATAACGGGCAGAGTGTGCCTCTCCCATAACTTGCCATCGTAGCCCCGTAATATCAGGTACACACAATCTGCCTTCATATCGTAACACTCCGTCAAGTGTAACCTTAAATGGGGTCTTTTCCTTTTGAAGAGTTGCATCTCTATACCGTGCCAGAATAGGATCCTCGTACTGGTGTCTCTTTACCTCATCTATGATTGAGGACTCAGCAACCTCTCGAATAGAAACTCCACTATCTTCTGAATTAGCCAGACGGACTCCAAGGCTGGATAGCCGCTGAATCTCCTGAACCATCTCCCTCTTTTCTGGTTGTACATCTGTCAAGCTACCCATGGACTTACGGCTAAGAGCATCTGCTACAACATTTGCTTTCCCTGGATGATATAAAATGTCAACATCATAATCCTTTAGCAACTCTAACCACCGCCTCTGTCGTAAGTTCAGCTCCTTCTGTTTAAAGATATATTGGAGACTCTTATGATCTGTATAGATGTCCACATGTACACCATATAAATAATGCCTCCATATCTTCAATGCATGAACCACGACTGCTAACTCCAGATCGTGAGTAGGATAATTCTTTTCATGCTTCCTAAGCTGTCGGGAGGCATAGGCTATAACTTTGCCATGTTGCATCAATACACATCCTAGCCCAACACCCGAAGCATCACAATAAATAACATAGCCGTCTGGTCCCTCCGGAAGAGTTAGGACTGGAGCTGTAGTCAATTTGTCTTTCAATAGCTGGAAACTTCGCTCACAAGCATCAGTCCACTGGAACTTGGCTCCCTTTTGAGTTAGCCTTGTCAAAGGCGCTGAAATTGAGGCAAACTTTTCTACGAATCTCCTATAATATCCTGCTAACCCCAGAAAGCCGCGTACCTCAGTAGGTGTCGTAGGTCTGGGCCAAGTCTTTACTGCCTCAATCTTCTGCGTGTCTACCCGAATACCATCAGCTCCAATAATATGCCCCAAGAATGCCACTGAAGTCAACCAGAACTCGCACTTGGAGAACTTAGCATACAATTTCTGGTGCTGAAGCACCTTAAGTACCGTCCTTAAATGGTCTGAACGTGAATAGACCAGAATATCGTCTATAAATACAATAACAAACATATCAAGGAATGGTTTAAACACTCGATTCATTAAATCCATAAACACCGCTGGAGCATTAGTCAGCCCAAAAGACAGCACTCTAAACTCATAATGCCCATATCGGGTCCGGAATGCCGTCTTTGGAATATCTGTCTCCCTTACCCGCACCTGATGATAACCTGACCGCAAGTCTATCTTTGAAAAACACTTAGCACCCTGCAACTGGTCAAATAGATCGTCAATCCTTGGGAGGGGATACCTGTTCTTTACTGTTACTTTGTTCAGCTGCCTATAATCAATACACATCCGCAGTGACCCATCCTTTTTCCTCACAAACAGTACCGGTGCTCCCCAAGGTGACGTGCTAGGCATGATGAAGCCCTTTTCTAGCAAATCTCTCAATTGCTCTTTCAACTCTTTCAACTCAGCAGGTGCCATTCTATAAGGAGGTATAGATATAGGCTGGGTATCTGGCAGTTCATCTATAGTAAACTCTATCTCTCGTTCTGGAGGAAGGCCTGGAAGGTCCTCTGGGAATACATTGGGAAATTCATTAACTACCGGGACTGATTGAAGAGTCGGTGCCTCTGCCTTTATGTCATGCACTTGAACCAGATGATAAATATAGCCTTTTCTAACCATCTTCCTGGCCTTAAGGTATGAAATAAATTTACCTTTCGGCGATACTGTACTCCCCTTCCACTCTATAATCGGTTCCCCTGGTAATTGAAATCGAACTATCTTTCCTCTGTAATCAACATTTGCATAACAAGCAGCCAACCAATCCATGCCCATGATAATATCAAACTCAATCATATTTAACTCTATTAGATCTGCTACGGTATAACGACTATGTATAACCACTGAACAACTCTTATATACTCGCGTAGCTATGACAGAATCTCCTACAGGTGTAGCTACCTCAAATGGTTCTATCAACTCAGATTCTATTCCGATCCTACTAGCAACGAAGGGGGATATAAATGATAAGGTGGAACCTGGGTCTATCAATGCATACACACTTCGGGAGATTAGTGATAATATACCTGTGATCACATTAGGTGACGCCTCCTGATCCTGCCTACTAGTCAAAGCATATATGCGGTTTGAGGGACCGCTAGAACTGGAAGCTCCACCACGACCTCTACCACGGCCTGCTGGCGCCTGAATACCCTGCCCCATAGGGCGCATAGCCACAGAAGAAGATGAACCAGCAACGGACCCAGTAGGCTGTGCCATACCCCCTGCACTACCCCTAAAGGGACACTCCCTCATAGTATGACCTTGACGGCCGCAAGAAAAACACGCACCTGTAACCCAACGACATTCCCCAGGATGGGACCTACCACAGCGAGAACACCGCGGCAAAGGTGGCCTCGACTGGCTCAAACCCCTGCCCATCTGTGACCCTGACGCCATAGAGCTCTGACCAGCTTCCGAATATCCCGCACGATCAAACCCCCTACCCATGAAACGTGGGGGTGCACTCTGTGCTGGCTGGGACAAAAATCTAACATGCTGTTGAGACTGTCCGCCTCGAAACTCGTCAGAATAACCTGCTGATCTAACCCTCTTATGTTGGCCTCTATTAAAATCTCTATCTGGTTGACGTCCCCAGTGCCGATCTTCTACCCCCTGTGCATATGCTTGCACCCGAGCAATGTCCATACCTGGCTAAAGAGTCACTGCCATACAACCGTCAATCAGATAACGATCCAATCCCATCACATAACGATGTACCCTGTCTGCCATATCAGCCACAATAGTAGGCCCATGCCTAGCCAATGAATCAAACTCGAGACTATACTCTCGAACGCTCCTGCCATTCTGCCTTAAACGCAAGAATCTATCGACTCTAGCTCGCTTCATCTCTGGAGGCAGGAAGTGGCCCTGGAAAGCCTCCACAAATTCATCCCATAACGCTGGAATTGTGTGAAATAAGTGAATTTATCCAGTTGAGGCATTCTTGATTGATTGAGACAAAACGATTCCCTCAATACAGCCCCTATCTCTTAAAGCTACGGCATCCCACCGATCCCCGAATCGGCTCTGCTAGTTGGCTTTGTTGCTATCAAGGCATAGCATTCTATGGTGAGAGGCCGGGGGGCAGGGAAAAGAGTCGAGTCGATCAGGCTCGACGATCGGGAGAAGCAAAATGAAATCAGGATTTGGCCGAAAATGAAGCTCACCCCTAGATAATTCCCAAGACTCATACCAATTAATAGCTACATCCCGCAAACGATACGTAGCCAACTCAACAGACTCAGTCTCCGAAGCCTTGATTATCCTCAATGTACGCTGCATCTGACGAATAAACTCTTGCGGATCATCCTGGGGCCTTGATCCAAAGAACTCTGGAGGATTACAACTTAAAAAATCATGAGCCCTTAAGCTATCAGATCTGTCCGCATGATCAACTCCTAGTCCATGCCTGCGAGCCTGACCTGCCACTAATCTAGTCAGCAACTGAACCGCATCTCTCATGGCCCTATCTTCCGCCCCTGGCTGAGGAGCTGGAGGTTCAGGTGCTGGGGCCTCAGGGGCTGGTGGTGGTGTAGCAGAGCTCTCCGACTGGAGGACAATACCAGGCATAGACTGGGCACGGGCCCTAGTGACTCTACGGATCTGACTTGCACCTTCTGCTACCGATTTGTCCTTCTGGGTGGCTGTAGCTTTCTTTGGAGGCATATCTGAAAACACGAGGATTCGTTAGGGAGGGATTATCCTGTTAATATAGCTCTATCGCACGATCTAGAATAAGAAGAAAGGATGACATCCTAAATGTCCTGTAGCTTCCTGTTTATAGATGTGGTGCACTACACACCGATAAACAAGATTCTACTAGACACGATATGTAGACACATCCGAGAAAGAACCGCTCTGATACCACTTTTGTCACGACCCAACCCAATGAGCCGTGACTAGTGTCCGATTTGGACACTCACATATAAACCAGATAAGTATAACCAACTGAAACTAAGACAATAAGAGATTTAATCAAATCAAACCAACTCCAACGCCAAATATAAATAAAGTTAATCTGTCTTATAAAAAGTCATAACCATTCAACCGTAACAACATACGCGAGCCGACAAGGCTGCCACAACACAATTTACAATGATGTACGAAATTCGACAACCCCGTACACGCGGGCATCCCAAACAAACCATGTCCAGACTATTATCCAAAACATACGTACAACCCACATAATGTCTTATAGACCTCTAAGAGTATAGTAGGAAACTCGACGGGACAGGGCCCCGCAGTACCTATAGATAAGCAAAAGACTTCATGGAAAGTTATGTACCAAACGACTGGGCTCCGAAATAGTGGAGCTCTCCAAATCAGCAGAGTAGATATCCTAGGCGAGAGGATCACCGAACTGAGCGTCTACACCTGCGGACATGAAACGCAGCCCCCCCGAAGAAAGGGGGTCAGTACGGACAATGTACTGAGTATGTAAAGCATAAGGTAAAGATGACAGGATATCAACATGATAAGTCGAAACAAGATATCGCTACACAAGTACATTATAAATGAAAATCATGCAATCTTTAACATATAAGGTGCCCAGCTTCCCTAGTAAGGGACTCGACAAAATAATCATCATATATATACATCATACGTACTCGGCCCTCTAGTGAGGGACTCGGTGAAATAGTCATCACATCATCTCTGTCATCATCATCATTATAACCATCCTCATCACCAATCATATATATAATATACATACCCGGCCCTCTAGTGAGGGACCCGGTGATATATGCAAGAACTCCGCACGAACATTACCCGACCCGGGACTCGGTGAAATGATAAATAACTCTATGCACGAGTAGAGCATTATGAGCAACCATATACAATTAAAATCATTTCTTATAACTCAATAAGACAATCAACGTGAACCAACAAGGAGTATTACCAAAGATTAACATTTTATCAAGGTTATAAACCTTTAACACGATATGAAAACGTAAAATCTCAATGACTCTAAGAAGCTCTACCATAGATATGAGAAATCACCATAGCCTTAGACATAGCCGATATATAGAAGAATAGTTTGTGAAAGCAAGAATATACGTCACCTAGACGCTTTAGAAGTAAGTATCAAACCTGTCCGTCATTTACTCATTTTTAAAAGTCATGCCAAACAAAGAAGAAAGGATAGCGTTACATACCGTATAGTCGAGCTACACGTCCAATATTTACTGTCCAAGCTATTAATTTATAACAAGCAACAATCGTGCCGCAATTAGATAGTCGTCACGCTTTACTACTTATATAAGCTAGCTAATAATCTAATGAAAATTCGGCAGCACTTCCCCTATATTCCTTACTTTGTCCCAATCCGACAACAACCCAAATTATCCATAGCAATACCAATAACACCTTAACATATACATAACGTCAAAACAGAATTTCCCACACTTTGTTTTAATCAAAACAGCCCAAACACTAACACAACACCACTAATAATCCGATTATGATTTCCGTTCATACTTAGCACAATCAATAACTAAAACGAATTTTCTTAAGTTACTGGTCACACCCCCTTTCCTAACATTAATGGCTAATTAATAGAGACATTCTAAAGAATTAATAAATCAAGCAAAGAGATTACTAACCAAAATTCTTGAAGCTACTGGCCGAGAGTTGCATGGTGGGTTTTCTCCATTTCCATGGCTGCCTAAGCTAAGGTGAAGAAGATGAAAATTTTGCTATCATTTCACCACTTCATTCATAATATGAAGTGGAGACAACACCCCACTACACATCCCACTAAGCCTAGCTCCCAAAATGATTCCTTTCACTTTGCCTTGAGTGGTGGGGCCCTCCACTTAATTAATTTAATCCCAACAGCCACTAAATAAATTCCCACTTAAAATTAATCCCAATCTGGTTTCCTTTAATCACTCGGAACTTAAAATAAAATCTCATTCCCCGGACTTACCTCGACTAGCTCATGACGCGCACTGCGTATAAAAATACGAGGCATAACAATAGGATCTTAATTTAGTTAAAATATATTTCAATGATTTCAGTCATAGTCTAGGACTACTAGTGTCTTATCCCAGTTTTGAAACATAAATATAGTGTTTGAACCAAAACTACTGGGTTTGTAGACTATGCTCTAGCTCCACCATGGAATGTTGGTGTGGTATAATGGTAAGTTCATCAACCTTTGATTTGAGATCTCGAGTTTGAGTATTAACTAGTAGAAGGAAATAACACCCAACTCGATGAATTTGAAGCAACAGATCTACAAGACTCTGTCCTTCTTTCTTTTTTCTCAGTTTAGAGAGAGGAGAGGAAACTTATCAAACTAGGAATTTTCATAGTTGAAATCTAGGAAATGATTCGCGATTGAATGGAACTATTGAAGCACTAAAACCTACTATAATGAAAAAACATATATATGACCTGTAACTTAGCGTCAATTGTCAATTATGACCCTTAACTTTGGTTGTGCACAAGTAGACACTTAAACTTGTATAAAATTGAACAAGTAGAGACATATGTTCTACATGGTGTAAGACACCATGGCATAATACATATATTGGAACATAATCTTGACTTCAAATTTTAACTTTGACCTTCAACTTTCATAATGCACAAACAGACACTTTAACTATCCAACTTTTAAATAAATAAACACATGAGTCCTACATGACACAATACATGTAAGACACTACGTAGGACAAAAAAGACATGTAGGATATGTTTATCTATTTGTTCAACTTTATACAAGTTTAAGTGTTTATTTGTGCACATCCAAAGTTGAAGGGCATATATGTGATTTGAAGCCAAGTTAAAGGGTACATTTATGTATTATGCCAAATTTCTATGTAGGGAGTCATGTAGGACGAATGTGTCAATTTGTTCAATTTTTTAGGCATAATACATATATTGGACTCTAAACTTGATTTTGAATTTTAACTTTGAACTCCAACTTTCATAATTCCCAAACAGACACTTTAACTATCCAACTTTTAAATAAATAAACACATGAGTCCTACATGACAAAATACACGTAGGACACCACGTAGGACAAAAAATGACATGCCGGACATGTGTGTCTGTTTCTTCAACTTTATACAAGTTTAAGTGTCTACTTGTGCACACCCAAAATTGAAGGGCATAAATGTGATTTAAAGCCAAGTTAAAGGGCGTAATTATGTATTATGTCAATTTTATACAAGTTTAAGTGTCCACTTGTGCACATCTAAAGTTAAGTGTCATAGTTGTCAACTGACGTCAAGTTAAGGATCATATTTATGTATTATGTCTTATGCTTTTAGTGATGCAAATCTAAATTAATTGGCTAATGCTTTTTGGGGGGTTAAAAATCGGGGGTGGGAGAGAGAAAATGGGAGAAGAGATTACGAGATGTAGAATCGAACTCTCAGCAACAAGGTGGAAGTTTAGAAGATCAAACAAAGCTAATGCAAACAACATTATGACAATCATTTAAATTGAAAATGTAAAATTAAATAAATTATACATCAATAATGAGAAATAACTATGATTACAAGAAAGTAGTTTTGCTATGTATCTGAGACTTTTTATTTTTTTTATGAAAACAGAGCTTTTGACTTGATAAGAAATCAGGGAAGAAATGTTTTATGATATCAGCAAGAGAACTTGCTATTGTATGGGCAGTTGATACACCATGGTATTGGGAATGAACTTCTCACCCTCACTCCAGGTACTTCTATTTTACTCTCTTTATTTTTCCGAGTTTTTTTGGTAAAATGAGTTTTACGTTATATATATATTATTGGCATGAGCTATCCGTTATATGTATATTAGATGTTGAATTTTCGTGACTTCTATTGTGTGGTTACTAACTATTGAAGTTGTATATTAGGTTATACTCGTTAAATACAGATATTGAGACAATACATTTTATTTTGCAGATTTTCAGAAGTGGCTCTTCTCCACAAAGTATTTTGGCTAGACATACGAGGCACGATTGGAACACAAATGTTGTCAAAAAGAACAAAATATGTTGTTTATTTAGTGTTCAAATTGGAAGAGGGACATTGGGGACTAGAAATTGCTAATGCAGTTGTTAGGTTTGTGAATCGTGTGAGCGACAAAGAAGCAGAGGGACAAGCTAGCAGGGTGAGTTTCGTTGGAAGAAAATTTTGGAGACGCAGTGTGAAACATCCAGAAAATAGAGTCGATGGATGGATGGAAATAGAATTGGGAAATTTTATCAACGACACAGGAGATGATGAAGATGTTCAAGCGCGGCTGATGGAGATTAAGCATCTTAATATAAAAAGTGGCCTTATTGTTCAAGGAATTGAATTTAGACCAGAATGAATACAAAATTGTACAATCCTATAATATGTAACTTATGTTCTTGACTTAAACTGTGATATTTTTATGGATACTTTCTAAATTTAGTTCAAGATTGTAGAAATGTTTCAGTGAATGAAATATGTTAAAAAGAACTAATGATAAAATATATTGTTTTCATTGCACAAATCTTATTTGATTAAGGCCAACTATTTCAGCCAAGTCTATTATTTGTGAACAGATAATCAACAACTACAACATATCCCGTGAAATATCACAAATAGAGTCTGGAGAAGGTAGAATATATGTAGACCTTATCATATTGTATAGTTTTGAGATTAAGCATTATTTAGACTATAAGTAGGAATAGCCATTAAAGGATTTGCTCTTCTTGTTGCTAACCCAAAGTGGCGCCACGGAATGCAGCCTCATGCCCTCCTTTACAACCATGTCTAAGTAGTTCAAATTCTCCATTCTTTTATTGTCACAACCAAAAAATGAACGTGATGACACTCGTCTTATCCCACTAAGACAAGTCAGCATAAAACTCAATCATTACAAAAAATGTAGAAATTTTATAATCAACTCAAAAATATCCCCAAAATCTGATTGTCATTTGTATAAACCTCTAATGTGTTAAAACAAAAATGGAAAGAAATACAAGTTTCAAATGACATTGTTTCTAGAATAGAACAGGATCATAATTAAGGAGAAAGAAAGTCCGCTGAAATGACAAACAACTACCTCACAAACCTCCACAAGAAGCCTTAGACAAGGAGAAACGAAAATATCACAAAGGTCTGGGCTAGTAAAATAAAAAAAAATGTAGTAGCAAGGGGTGAGCATCAAGCCACAGGGTACTCAACAAGTAAACCTCTAAACGCAAGCTAAGGGGATAGAATACGGGAACTCCTTACACCCTCACCGAACCTCCACAACCACAACCTGCATAAAATCAGTCCAACCTAACAGTTCACGATTTACAAGCACATATCTCAACAACAACATTCTAACAATCACATATTCTCAACAACAAGCTCAATATTCATCAATCACAACCTCCACAACTACAACCTGCATAAAATCAGCTCAATCTAACCGTTCATAATTCACATAGCACACAACTCAACAACAACACTCTAACAATTACATATCCTCAACAACAAGCTCAATATTCATCAATCAAAGTTTCACAAAAAGACACTCACAAGATCAACAAAACAATATCTAGTTCACTAATGATAAATATGTGCAATGCAATTGAATACAATGTCAAATATAGTGATGCATGTCTGACTTGGTGATACACACCTGGTGTCTCTCAGTCCGAAATCCATGGAGGACATACCTGTCTATGCATCTATCGCGACGTGCGCTACGACCCTCGATTTTTCATATCAGATTGGTTTGATCTTGGATTGACTTTTTTTTAGTAAAAATCAAATCATCCCAAATATAGTCAGGTTTTACTTTCTAATACCAAACCAAACTATAAGTCACGTTTTTTTTATTTGCAGTTTGATTCAATTTTTGTACACCCTTATTGATGGAACTGGTTTAAGTAGCGTTGGTTATCTAATCTGTTTAAGGGACGTAAAGTGCATAAACATAAATAACACATACTATCAAATGATATGGTGCAGTAAATGAGGTTGCTCCTTCCTTAATTAGGAATTTCGAATTTAAGCCTTATGTATAAAAATATCCTTAGTGAAAGCATCAAGTAGAATTTTAAATGATATGAATCTAAAATAATCAGGTGTCCAATACAAATATAAAATACCCAATGATAAAAGTTAAAAGAACGTATGTTAGGAATTTCAACAAAGGAGGCCATATTCTTTGTCCACATCCCCTGGAATTTCAACAAAGGCGGCCATAATATTGACTATATTTTATGAAAAAGTAAACACAAGTTAAAAAAGAATTTACTCTTAATTATATGTATAAAACAAATTAATTAGGTATAAACAATATAATTTTTATCATCAAGATTCCACCCGTCCATACGCACTTTAGATGCCAATTTTATCATTTTATTATATATATATACTAAAATTTTGCCCAACTTGTACTCTCTGCATATATAACTCTTTAATTTGCATTATACATTTCTTTATTCATTTTACAGTTTATGTAAAATGGACCCATGGAAAGACCTGACCGGAAAAGTAGTGATGGTGACCGGAGCATCATCGGGAATTGGGCTAGAGTTCTGTCTCGATTTAGCCAAAGCCGGTTGCAGAATCATCGCTGCTGCTCGTCGTGTTGACAAACTGAAATCTCTCTGTGACCAAATTAACAGTAATTCAGAGGAAACCCCTCGTGCAATCGCCATCGAACTTGACGTTGCTGCTGATAGTGCTACCATTGAGTCCGCGGTACAAATAGCTTGGGATGCCTTTGGACGTATCGATGCCTTGGTTAACAATGCAGGCGTCAGAGGTAATTGAGTATAAAGTAAATTTTTTAGGCCTCTTATTATAATTTGACTTTAGAATGAGTGGCCACTAATTTTGTGTATAATCAGGGAGTGTGAGCTCTTCAGTGGAATTGACAGAGGAGGAATGGAACAATACATATAACACAAATCTAAGAGGGGCATGGATGGTTTCGAAATATATTTGTAAGCATATGATCGATGCTAAACAGGGCGGAGGATCTGTTATTAACATCACTTCAATGGCGGGTTTAAATCGTATAGCAGTACCAGGGACTACTGCTTACGCTACTTCAAAGATGGCTCTTGACATGGTTACTAAGGTACGATTCGTTCAATTGAACAAAATGATTTGTCTGTTGTATTTGATGAATGAATTGATTGTGATTGAAACGACAGATAATGGCGATTGAATTAGGTGGAGAGAATATCAGATTGAACTCGATATCACCAGGAGTTTTCAAATCAGAGATAACAGAGAGCCTAGTTGGACAGAAATGGTTTCATAAGTTTCTTTATAGAACACTTCCTACTAGATATCTTGGAACGACAGATCCAGGTTTAACCTCTCTCGTTCGATACTTAATTCATGATTCTTCTGAGTATGTAACGGGTAATGTTTTCATCGTCGATGGTGGAGCTAGCTTACCAGGTGTCCCAATTTTCTCATCACTCTAGCAAGAGCTAGCTCGAAAATGGAGATGTAAGAGAAATTAATAAAATGCTTCTGTTATGCTACTAGTATATTGTACTTTCGATTATGAAAGCACATGAAAATGCATTGTAATACTTGGTGTGATTTAGTATATTGTTTGTTACCTTCCACTAGAGGGTTTGCGATTTGATTTGGATGATTTTTTTATTATTAAAATGAAAATCAAATCAATTTAATATGTTTAATAGACATTTATCGGTTTGATTGTCCGAAAGGAAAACAAAATGTATCAAGTGAGAATCAATTTGGATTGGTGTTTAATTAAACTATGAACACTTTATATTAAGATGAGGTAGAAAATAAGAAAATGTGTTTGTATCTTCCTCATGCTTTCACTAGTTTCACAACTATCTCCCTCATTCTACAGGAAAATTTGAATTTAACTAAGAAATATCAATCGATACCACTCAAATTTAATGGCGGAATCAAAATTTGATTTAAAAATATCGATCGATGCTTCTCAAATATGTGACTATCCACACAAAAGGCCCCAACGAAACCCACACAAGGAAAAGAGAACTTTCTTTTAGCTAAAGTTACTTTTCCATAGGCTCCACTCATACCTAAGTTTATCAATGCTTTACTCCAAAGTAGAAAAGTCTTTCCCCATATTTTACTGAGTCCACGAGCCTAAAAGGTATAAAATGTTAATAAAAATTTTAAAATGGTATATAAATTTTTATTTTAACCAAAAGAGTAAAATTGCTGGAAGAGCAGCGATTTCGCTTGCCGGAAAAAGTAAAATCGCTGCCTTGACAGCGATTTCCAAAACAAATTTTTGTTAATTATTTTTTCATAAATCGCTGCTTAGGCAGCGATTTTTTTAAATTTTTTAATTATTTATTTAAAATTAAAAAAAAAAAACTAAGAGCAAATCGCTGCAACTCCAATTTTTTTTTTTTTTCCAATCAATATTTTTTGATTTTTTTTTTACAATATTTAAAATAAAATTATAAATTTTTTTAAGAAATTTTAATTTTAAATTTTTCTACTACTTATTCCAAAATAAAAAAATTTTTTAATGATTTTTAAAAATAAGTAGTATCAAATTTTTTCTAAAACTTGATTTAAAAAAAAAAAAAAAATTGGAGACAAATCCTACTTTTTTTTTTTTTAATTTCAAATAAAATATTAAAGAAATCGCTGTCAAGGCAGCGATTTCTTTTTTTAAAAAAAAAGATCAAATTTTGCAAATCGCTGCTATTGCAGCGATTTTACTTTTTCCGGCGACAGAAATCGCTCCTCTTCTAGCGATTTTGCCCTTTTGGTTAAAAATGAAAATTCATATACCGTTTTAAAATTTTTGTTAACATTTTATACCCTTTAGGCTCCGAACTCATATTTTACTTCTTAATATTACGATATGAGTAACTTGGACATATACTACTTTTTCGTCTCAATTTATATCTTATTTTAATATGATATAAATTTTTTTAGAATAAAAAGTTAAAATATGTGTCGATATATGAAAAAAAAAAATTATTTAATTTAAATATGTCATATCGAATATCACCCCCCACACACACCAACCCCCAAATCCTCACTTTTCAGTTTGACCTCGTGATTTTTTCCGTCTTCGAGCAGATATGAGTCACGGGACTCCTGCTATACTTCTATCTCAATTAGAACTAAATTTTGTGTCTAATTTACGGGAGACTATTTGATTATATCAAAAAGGGCAATGAAGAATTTTAAAGTTTAAATAACGTAATTCAGAGTAAAAAGAAAAATTTAAAAGTGATTTATTCCGTTTTATATTACTTGATCTATATTGATTTGACACATTTCTTAAAAAAAGTTTTAAGACTATTTTTAAAAAGATGTTTTGAAATTAACAATTCAGAGTTGAAATCCTAAAATTTCTTAATTGCATTGCATGATCTTTTTTTAAAATAGTAACTATGAAGATGTTGAATAATTAGAAGTTATGTACGTTGTTTCGAATGTTTAGTATATTAAATGTCGCTCAATTATAAAGAATTATGTGGTAAAATCATTCAATTTTATTTTCTATTAATAAAATTATTGAACTTGAAATTTTTATTGTCTAAAAATTAAAATCACTCGGACAAATTCTTCATAAAATGAATATGATATGGCAAAACAAATTGATTTTTTTGTCATATAGACATGGACTTTGCAAAAAAAATTTAATTAAAAAGACTCACTCATATATTAACCTCAATCCATCGACCTACAAATCAAAATGAATTTCATTTAATCCCCTATTTCCGTCTACGTTTTTTTTTTTTTAAATAAAGTTGAAATTTAAGAATTTCATCTCACATCCTCCATTATAATTATATATAATAGCAAACTAATAACATAAAATAAATAGAGTAGCTATGATTTGATTTAATTGTGCTCCATAGCAAACGTTTGCCAAAGTTTGCCAGTCATCTCTCTCCAAAAATCTCGTTCGCCACTCTCCCATTCTCGCTCGCCACTCTCCCTCTGCTCGCCTCTCTCGTTTTATACACAAAGTGTATAAATTGTGTTTCTGTTTTGTATAAAGCGAGATAAAATTGTATATACACATGCAAAAATATATATCTTCGTGCTATACACTTAATTCTACAATTTACAAATATTTTACTTCGATTAATTAGACAAATGCAAATTTTATACAAATATTGCAGCGAAAAAGGCCAACGAATTATTCAATTGCGAATTATACAATTGCAGTGAAATACAATTTTTCTCTCGCTTTATACAACAGAAGTATATAAATTGTATTTCTGTTTTTGTATTAAGCGAGAGAAAAACATATATATTCTTCCTATACACTTATAATTATACAATATACAAACATTTTACTTCGATTTAATTGTATGCAAAACAAATTTTATACAGATATTGAAGTGAAATAGGCAGCGAATTATACAATTGCGCATTATACAATTACAGTGAAATAGGCTAGCGAATTATACAAATGCAGCGAAATAGGCCAGCGAATTATGCAATTTAGGCCAGGAAATCATACAATTGTATATGTATAGCGAGGCCAACGAATTATACAATTATATATGTATAGCGAATTATACAGTTATATATTTGTTATGGAGCGCAATTATACAAACTTTGCTATAGCATACAAATATAAATTTTTTATTTGCTATATATGAAAGTTGCCTTTTTTAAACCCCAATTACTTATATTTCGAAAAAATTATGTTGGATAAGTCAAATAAAACACACTGAATAAAAATTAGAATATTTTTAAAACATATATGAGACAAACAAACTCCATTATTATATTAGAGAATCTAATACTTTTGGGCAGAAGTCAAGCAAGTTCTTTCTCTTGAGTATAACTTTTATAACACAATTTGATTATTTTTTAATAACACTATTGACTCTATGAGATCATTTATAACGTGATTATAATTATTTATATTATATTTCTTGCTCAACAGCTCAAGTATCTATAGTTAATTAAATATATTAATAACCTAAAAATAAGATAAGTAACTTTAAATAGCAAGTTAAATGGCAACAATTATAATAGATATAATATACAAATATGTCCTTTAACAATTATTTTCAAATGAAATAAGTAAACATATGTATCTCAGTTGAGTGATTTTTTTTGGGTTACAAAATAAAATAAAAAAATGAATAAGATAATTATTGTTAATTGTGTAATTTTGTGAAAAATCAACTCAAAATAATTCATTTAGTTATTTCGATTCAGAAAATTGTAATTCATTTTGATAGACTAAAAAAAAAAGATAAATACATTTTATATTAAAATTTATAATCATCATAGGATGATACATTGAGTGAGACATATTATTCATCATTTTGACAAACATTTGACTAGTACAATACAAAAGAAAAACATACAATTCAAAATACAAATACTACTTAGGTTTAACATTTGACTATTTCTTGATGAACTTTTCAAAGCTTGTTTTTGTACCAATAAACTCCTTTATCTTTATCTTTATCTTTCTCCACAAAGATACACTCCTTTGTATCCCTCCACATTGCCTTTAAAATTGGTGTATCGTCATACTTATAGTATTCTCCTAACAATGGTTTGATAGCTTTTGTTGCCTCCATTGCATGGTAATGTGATATATATGAGAATATATGATGCAAAACATGTGTATCCGTTACATTATGGAACACCTTATTTAACACACCATAGTCTCTATCTACCGTAGCTAAAGCTCCTCTTAGATAATCCCACTCACTTGAATCATAATGTGGCAATGAAGAGTGAGTGTGGTGCATAAGAGTGATCAACACTATAAATCCATTCACAATAAGTAGAGGTACCCCATACATGCAAAAAAACCTTGTGTTAAAGTAACGCGATATAATAAATAAGTTGTTGCAATCACACCTACATCTGAAATGTAGATTTGTAGCCTTTTGCGATTTGAATATATTGGGCTATATGGATCATAATGACATGCAAAACGATCATATTTTTTGCCTGAGATATTGAAGATCAAGTATAAAGGCCATGCAAAAGTTAGTGTGAAGGCAAGTACGAGTACTCGTCCTATTGGATTGTTCAAGTACTTGTAGTACCATCTTAGTTTTGATTTAAGTCTTGGTATGTAAACTTCGTCATTCTCAAGGGAACCTGTGTTTGCATGATGACGACGATGACTATGTTTCCATGCAAAGTATGGTGTTAAAAGAGCAGAATGGAGGATAAGACCAACAGTGTCATCTACCCATTGGTGATCACCAAAGCCATGGTGACCACATTCATGGCCAATGACCCATATTCCGGTGCAAACACAACCTTGAGCAATCCAATAAGTGGTCCATGCTACATAACTATATGGGGTTGGAATGAGGTGAAAGTAAGTGTTGGCGATGTAATAAAAGATGTAGACGAGTATGAGATCCTGAATCAGAAGCAAAAATGATTTTATAAGAGATCGTTCAAAGCAATGGGGAGGGATGGCCTTCTTGACATCATTAAGTGTAAAAGGCGGCTTTGAAGATGGAACTCTTTCAAGAGGATTTTTCTTCTGTTCGTTTTTAGTTGTCATAGTAGACATGTTACCACCACCTCCCATTTTCGTTCTCCTCCCTCTTCAATCCTGAATCTGCAATTCAATTATGGAATGAAGTTAATCGCTTAATCCTAATAAATGATATTACAATCGAGGTCATGAATTTTATTCCCTAGACCGCTTGCTTCATTTGTTGGGGGAATTAACACAAAATATATTTGAAACAAATGGCATTTGATTATGATAGAGAATTAATTTGTTAATTATGTCATGTGAAAATTCAGACAAATCAAACTAGGATGCTTGAAAATCAAAGAGAAACAAATGATAATATATTGTATTATTTAATTGCATTATTTCTTATATTAGATCAATATAAAAGAGTATATTAATATTTATAAGTAACTAAAAGAAATATGTTTTTTTTTTGCTTATAGATCCTAAATTAAAAAGAGAATAATTATTGTAGATTCTAAATATGAAAGGAAAGTAAATGTTGTAAAATAACTTCAACTAAAAAAGTAAATATTTTACTATTAGGAAGTGGAGATCATATAATATAGAAGAAAAGTACATTTTAACAAATTACAAAGAAATTATACCTCAAAATTGAGAAGAGACCTTTTAGTCTCCCACTGAAATTAGAAAAGGGAAGTGTTGATCTGTGAGTGAAGAATATAGTTTTTGTGTATATATATATAATGCCCTATATGTGGGACCTAGTAGCCAACCTAGTATGACTATTGGAAAAACAAAATATCTACTTTCTTCACAACCACAACATGCTTTAGTCAATATTTCTAATTTTCTTGGAATGGTCGCGCATCGTAACGAATTTAAATTTTAAAATTTTTAGGATCGAACTCAATGAAACACGAATGGACTCACAATATCGTAGCTGAGGTGAATTCAAAATTTAAATTTAACAAATTCAATCCTTAAATTTTTTAGATTTGAATTCAATCGAATATATATATTTTGTGCTGTCACAAATTATAAATTCAGATAACTTGGTAAAATGATTGTATTCCATTTCACATTTGGGAATATGAAAGTTGTATTCTGGTTTTTAGTTTGGTTGGTGACGTTTGGAGAAACTGAATGGTCACTTAAATTACAAGAGGGAGTTATTCCGATGAAAAGTTATTCTCATTTTTAATTTTAAAATTATAAAGAAGTTTAAGTTATTATGAAAATAAAAAGATAGGAGCTCTTAGAAAGAGGTTAAAAAGAGGAAGAAGAAAAAAAACTGATTAGTCGACTAATCGTTGTAATTATTATCCCACAAAGTTGAACTTTTGTTGTAAGAAAAATTGTACTCCCTCCATCTTATAGTTAATTCAATTTACTCTTCACCTTTCCCTTAAATAATCATAAATAAATTTGATATTTTTACTTATTTATTCTTTAATTCCTTTTAATTTACTCAACTTATGTGCCTTTTTAAGGCAAGAAGAATAGAAGATAGTCATATGAAGTAAGCATATCAATAACAAAAAAATATAATATGGAATTAGAATTATAAAATTTAGCTCAAAAATATGATATGTTGACATATTAATATTAAAATAATGTTATTTTGTTTCAATATCTTAACGAAGACACAGTAAAAAAAATTAATATCTTTTTACAAGTAGACAACAACAATAATGATAATAGAGAATAAGATTAACATAAAGGAGAATTGGAAAACATAAATATAGGAATAATAAAAGTTACTGGTGTAAAGGGATATTACAATTACCTAAAAACATTTTTTATTTTCCAATTATTGCAATGGTCCTAAAAATTATTGTACCTTCTAGTTTCTACTAAATTTTTCATTTTAAATTGAGTGAAGTGACAAACATATTTAAATTATCATAGTTAAAATATCACTTGTTAGTATAAAAAGACATCTCTTAATTATTTTTTTACATTCTCTTGATGGTGTGTGCAATGGCACTATATTTTCTCTTTTATTTTAAAAGAATTATTACACGACACTTCATATATACAAAACATTTTAGTTTGATAAAAACTAAATACATTATTAGTATTAATTAAAAATTAAATTGGCATTATCAAGAAAAAGAATTTTTTTAAAAAAAATAAAATCTAAATATTTTTTTTACCTCACTCCATCAACTAGTTTTATTTTATTTTAAAAAAAATCGTACTTCATATCTCCTTCCTATTTTTTTTTAGATTTGTTTTAAAACATTCCCACCCCACCCCACCCCACCTAACCCACGTCTCCCAATTCTTTTTGTGTTTTTTCCTTGTTTTATATATATATATATATATATATATATATATATATATATATATATATATATATATATTATTATTACTTTTTGAAAAGTATTTTCTAATTGTCACATAAATTTTCATTTATGTTATATTCGATATGCAAGAAAAAAATATTTTTGTCAAGATATATGTATGTATCTAATATAAAACAAGAAAAATGTAAAACAAAAATGACTGGGAAATGGGTATCAATTAGAAGGCATGGGGTAGAATTTTTCTTTTAATAAAATAAAATAATATCTAATATATTTTGAGAAGGAGTGGGTGGTTTGAGGGGGGGGGTTACAAGGGAGAAGGTGGTGGAGCGGGGTAAAGAAAAATATTTTAAATATTATTTTTAAAATTTAATTTTTTTAGGATAATGGTACTTTAATCTTTAACTTTTAACTAATACTAATAGTTTATTTTATTTTTGTCGCTAAATTTTTTTATTAATGTGCAAGATCATGTGACTTTTTTTCTAAACAAAAAAAAAAAAGTATTGCACATACCACTTATATTTGTTTTTCAAATTAATAATTGATAGTTTAGGTATGAAATTCACACTCTGAACTCTGAAGTATAAGTATATTACTCAAGAAAGGAGATCAATTTATGGGTGTTTTTGATTGCGCTCTTCAAATTTAATACTCCCTCTAGTACATATTAAATGAATTATTGGAATATGATATATCCTATAAGCAAAATATTTAGGGACACAAACTAATGTACACTTTCCACTATTACCCTTTGATTATTTTCAAACTATTCTCGTAGAGTAGTTAAGAACTTCATAAAAAAGAAGGATAATATGAAAAGGGTTCCAATAATTTTCTTGGAACTTTAAAAAGTCACTTATTTAAAAATATAAAAAAAATCAACAATTCATGACTTAGTATGGAATATAATTTTTTTATTTGATCCGGGTGTCTATCAAAAATAATATTCTCTCGATCCTTATAAAGTAAGGTTAAGATTTGTACATTTTACTCTTTTCAAATTTAGCTTCTGAGATTTTACTGAGTGTGTATATATATAATATATACCTTAAAAAAATTTCAGACCCATGTTGTTATATAGTAGCATGTTATATTATCAAACAATATACGGAAAAGGACCTATAATACCTTTAAAATATTGGAAATGGTATAAAATTATCCGTCATTCACCTATTGGCATCAAAATGCCTTTCTCATCCATCTATTCAGTCCAAAATATCATTCTCATCCACCTATTTAGTCCAAAATATCATTCTCATCCACCTTTGGGTTCAAAATTGACTGCTTATTTGATGATTTTAATTTTAAACTGTTTAAATATTTTTTAAAAATACTTGGCGCTCAACTATTGGTTATAATTTAATTTATTATTATCATTTATAAACCAATTCACTACCCACTCATTAATAATTAAACCCCACTCATTTAATAAACCAATTCTAATATCAAAATAGCCCTAAACACTACTAAAACACGACGAAATTATTCGAGTCGAAGCCCCAATTTAATGGTTGAGCCGCATATTTAGGAGGACACTTTCAATAAGATTCTCTTTCAAGCTTGAATGCAAAATTTACGATTAAAGTTAAAGAAGTAGTATATTCCAAATTAATTCATGCCTTTTCAAAAATATATTAAATCTTTAATTTATTTTTTTTTAAAAAATTATCTATTAAGTATCATCACATAATTGAGACGAAGTAATAATTAAGATGAACATAACTAGACTTTTATGTCTATCGATAATTTTTATTTAGACACTTGAGTTATAATATGTTTTGATTAAGGATGTGAATGTATGATAATGTACTTCTATAGACATTTTCGCCTCAAATTTTTAGAAACACTCATTAGCAATAGCTTTCATGTTGTTGCATTAGTAATCGGACAGGTTTCTTAATTCGGTGGGGTTCAATTAGTAATGGGTGGATAGTGAATTTATTTATAAATTATATTAATAAGTTAAATCATAAAATATTTGAGTTCCATGTATTTTAACAAAAATTTAAATAGTTTAAATTTAAGACCGTTAAATATATGGTCAATTTTGAACCCAAAGGTGGATGAGAAGGATATTAATTTGGAGCCAATAGGTGGGTGGGAAGGATATTTTGAAGCTAATAGGTGGATAAATGTTAGTTTTATATTATTTCTAATACTTTAACTCAATTGGTGAACTTGAGAATGTCGAGTTAGTGTTGTTCATATTGTCTGAAAACCATTTTTAATCCTCGAAAATCGCGAATACGGAAGTTGCTACTGAGTACTGAGTGAACGAACGAAGGGATATTTTAGACCCTTTTCTAAACAATAAAATCATGTTCTTTGTAGATAGAAAGTTACTGTAAGTATATATTATATAACTTACAAAGATAGATAGTTAGTGTAAGTATATATTATATAACTTAAATAAGCTCATTAATAAAAGGGAGAGAAAGGAATCTGACAGTACAAGAAAATGATGAATTATATGAATTTTTTTTTTGGATTAGTATGAAAATGTATAGGAAAAAAAGTTTTTTTTCGGATTTTCATATTAATTCATAGGGAAAATCTCATATAATTTACACCTTTCATATAGTGTGAAAAATATTTTAATTTTGGGCGAAATTGTTGTTACGATATTAAACTTTATGGAGGACCTTTTACCTTTTGCACTTTATAAAAGTGTATTTTAAAGATATATATGTGTCCATGTGGACTAATTACTATTTAAAATAATGCAATATTTATGATGTCCATGTGAGCACACATATACCTTTAAAATACACTATTAAATTGTGCAAAAATAAAAAAGTCTTCACAAAATTTGATATCGTAACATCAATTTCGATACCTTTATCCTTAAAAGGGACTAGTTAGTAGTTACGGCATGAGTTTTTAAAATAAAATAAAATAAAATTGAAGGTAGCTGTGCCCACTTAAGACGTTCACTTAATGAGTAAACATCAAACTGAAAATTCAAAGGAATATATATATTTATGTGCATGTTCGTTCATGTATCCTTTTCATTTGAAATTTCTACGTCAAAACTCGTGCAGGGACTTAACAAAACAACTAACAACATTTTTCTATTCATAGATGTCTTTCTTGACTAGGAGTCACCAGTGGCGGATCTAGGAATCGTTGAGGAGGTTCGAAAAATAAAAGTATAAACATCTAACTAAAAGAAAAAAAAAAGTTAAAACTAAAAAATGTAAAAAGTAAAATACCAAGGTTCGGAAAATAAAAGTATAAACATCTAACTAAAAATAAAAAATAAAAAAAACTGAAACTAAAAAATATAAAAAGTAAAACACCAATCCAGGGATTCGAACCCTGGAGGTCGCGCGTAACTTTGAGCTCAGCTATCGCTGGGCTATCTCATCCATTTGTGATTTAGGGTGTTCAATATATATATATATGAATACAAATCCAGAAAATTCATCTTAGGTATACAATATATTTTTTTATCGAAGGAGTTCGGGTGAACACCCTGGACAGCACGTGGGTCCGCCCTAGGAGTCACCCAATGAGAGTAACATCAAATTGTAATTAATTAGACTATTATGAGTTAGTAGTGTTATTTTGAAATTATAATACTATTTTAACATAGATTATAGAGAACACAATTTAATTATAAAAATAAATATAATGTAGTTGTCACACATTTTAATACACTTATAATATATTGTATCAATTTCTTACCAAACAATCATAATATACTTTTTAAATTTTAGGGAAAATGCACAAGTACTCCCTCAACCTATGCCTGAAATTCTAGAGACACACTTATACTATATTAAGGTCCTATTACCCCCCTGGACTTATTTTATAAGCAATTTTCTACCCCTTTTCGGCAACTTGAAAAAAAAGAGTCAATCAACGTTGGGCCCACAAGATAGTGTCACGTAGGCCGAAAAGGGGTAGAAAATTATTAATAAAATAAGTTCAGGGGGGTAATAGGACCTTAATATAGTATAAGTGTATCTCTGAGATTTCGGACATAGGTTGAGGGGGTACTTGTGCATTATCTCTAGATTTTAAAATATTTATAATACATCTATATATATTATATGCATAATTCACTTTTGTATACATAGTGCAGATTCTATAAATGATTAACCATCGTTAACGCACTTTAAAGTCTTAAATCCTTACGTCGAGGCTTTATACAAGACTTTATATTTCCCTTCTCGATATAAACTTAAGAGTAATATGTGAATAATTTATGTATCGATAACCAATTGTTTGTATCGTCATTTAATTTACACTATCTTTAATAAAAACTTTATTTATTATATAGTTATAAAAAAAAAGATTAGACGGATTTGAGTGGATAATTAACACATGATGCTTGATATATAATTATATAAAAGGTGTATACATTCACTTTATGAGTAAACATCAGAATGAAAATTCAAAGAAAAAAGGACAATTTTGTGTGGTTTGTAGCTTTCACATGAAATTTCTATGTCAAAGAATAGTGCAAAGGACTTTAGAGACATAAAATCTGTTCATCATTTCATAGTTGTCTTTCTTGACTTTATTGTACCATAATATATAAGGATTTCTGTTTAGCCACGTGAGATTGAAATTATATGAGACGAAATTAAAATTTTATTTAGATTTGATTTTTAAGTTATATTTCTTACTTCGTAAACATAAAAACTATATATATTGTGAAAAGTTATCAAAATAATTATCTCAATTCTTCCTATAATCTTATACCAAATAAGCAAAAGTTATAACAAAAGTATAATACATTAGTATAAAGTTATCTAAAAATAATACAACATTTTTATCGAACTTTAGTTAAATAAAAAAGTACAATTAAAAATGAGTTGTAGTGTAATATATTTATTGAGCAGTTTATTGGTCAATAGGGGCAGAGGCACATGCAAGTCAGGGTGTGGACACCTTTCGTCGGAAAAAAATATTGTATATACAAATAAAATAATACACGAAGTGATTATTACATAACATATTTTGGACATTCTTGACATACTAAATTGTTGTAGCTGAGTAATTTTAGATGTATTAAATTGGCTTAAGACACCTTGAATGAGTCGGTACTCTTTTATTATTATCGCAAATATATATAGATTTAAAATAGTGGGTTTCTTAATATGAAATATAAATTTATGGGTCAATATCTACATTTGAAAAATGTGAAATTATAATATGAAATTCTCAAAAATCAAGCTTTTTGGAGAATTTTGAATTTGATGTCATGATTTGAATTATATTACATATCCAAACCACTACTAATTTGATTTTGATTGTTTGAGTAGTTTTTAGCTAGGCTACTAAAGTGGTGGTGATAGTATATTCCTTGAGCTAATTAATGTTTCAAAAATGAGAATTGAAGTCTTTGTAGTTGTGATTAATTAAATCAACTCTCAAAGTTGGTGTGATATATACTATTTAGTATTCCCTTTGTTCCTATTTATTTATTCATATTTTTTTTATATTTATCCCTATTTACTTGTTTATTTTAACAAATCAAGAAAGGACAATAATATTTTTTTTAATATACCCTTATTTAATTCTAGAAAATTTCTAGTACTACTAAGTTGTAATGCATGCTTTTTGGAACCAAAAAATACATTTATTATACTTGGGAAGTTGCATAATCTTTTAAATTAAGAGTAAAATTATAACTAACCTATGATAATAATTGATGCCTTAATATATGTGTCACTTTTAAAGTGGACAACTAAATAGGAACAGAGGAAGTATTATCTTAATTCTACCTATTGTATTAGTCTTTTAACAAATTAAGTCAATTAATTCGACTAGTTGGTACTATACCATGCATGAGTAGTCAAAAGTGAGTTGGAGAATTTACATTAGTTATTTAAAAAAATGAAGTTTCAATATAATACTTACGAATAATTTCAGAGAAAATTTAACTTAGTAACATTCACTTCTCTTGTTATTTACGATATTACATCTGCCTTCTTTCTTTTGAGTTTTTGGTAACGATTAATTTTACTTCTTAATTACTATTTCCTCCGTTTCACAAAGAATGCATGGTCTAATTTGAATTGACAGTTTAAGAAAATAAAGAAGACTTTTGAATCTTGTGGTCTTAAATTAAAGTTATGTCAAATGTACAAAATTACTCTTGAATCTTGTGGCCTTAAACATGCCATATGAAAATCTGAAATTAAAATGTTAACAAAAAAAAAGAGATCATCCTTTTTTAAACAAACTAAAAAGGAAAGGACATCAATTTTGTTGAAATGGAGGGAGTAATATAAAGAATTATAATACAAAAAAAATTCTCTTTCTCATATACTATTTTTTGATTCCTTGATAATCGATGTATTTCAATCTTCCATTAAAAATCCTTTTGTTTAAATGAATTTATAATTTTACGTAATTCATGATAAAATCACTTATAATATATAGTATCAACAATTAGAACAAAGCATGTGTTAATTTGTTAGTTTGAGGGGATAACAACAAACCCCCGGAGGGCACTAGTCTTGGGAGATTGCTCCTATATATTGTAGCCACATGGTTTGTAATGATAAGTATTATATATAATTGATATAAATATCATTTCTTAACCAAAAATAAATAAAATTGTTTGCATTCCACTCCATATGAAAATTGAGTTAAGTTCTAACATTTGATATTAAATTAGGATAAGACATAAGAATTTTTAGATTATAATCAAAATTTTAGAGATATGTTTAAATTTAATCAGAATTTTATTATGCCTAACCTAATAAATTGGGACAAGTACACCATAAATGTTGATGTGATAGAAAGTGTGCGCAAACTGATCTCTTGAAGGTAAATAATTAGTGAACAAATTTGACATATGCATTTTTTAATTGATAACTTATACAACATATTTGTTGATATCAAAACTTATATATATTAATTATTTTCATTTCTTTCTTTTGTAAAATTATTATATTATTTTATTTTCTTTCTCACTTAAACTTTTTATTTTATTTTTTCATTAGTTTCTTATCTTTTCACTTTTAATTATTTTTAAAAAATGTGTATATTTTTAAAAAAAGTAATTAAAAAGTGTCCTCTAATTTTAACGTTTTACTTTTTATATATACATTTAATTGATTTTCTTCGCTTATTTGATATCCGTTTTAAATTAACTTATTCTAAATACAATTGAAATTAAATTTCAAATCAAATCAAAAGAAAAGACGAAGGAAATAAAATCAATAGAAAAATAAAAGAGAAAACAATGAATGAAGGTAAAAAACAGTTCAAATACAAACAAAAAATATGTGTATTAACTTAGTTTAAATACAATATGAAGAAATAAAAATATTTTTTTAAAAAAAAGTTTAAAAAATAAAGATTTTTATTAAAAATTTAAAAAGTATTTACACACGTGATAGACACAAGTGTAAAACACAACCAACTTGAGCGGTTGAAAGTGTCACACCAGCACAAAAATGCACAAAAATATGAAAAAATGATTTGGGGGGGGGGGGGGGGGGAGAGGGAGAGGGTAACATGACCCTAGTTATGTATAGATGTGTGTCTAAAATTTTATTCATAGTCTAGAGATACTTGTGCTGTGTCCCAATAAAATTCTTCATTTTCTCGGTATAATTAAACAAACAAATCGGTGATATCAACTCTAAAACAAGTTTAGCATAATGGGTTAATGGAAGATGAAAATATTTATTTTATAACAATTATTGTTAATTGTTTTTTAAATATAAAATTGGATATATTAAAAAGGGTAAATCAGTCGTATCCTAATTTTTTACATTAATAATTAATAAATTAAATGAATTGTTATATAAACCGTAAAATATGAGAGGTAAGTGTAACATTATAAATCACAAGCAAAATGAGTATTACAAAGATAAATCTGAGGAAAGGTCTCTAAAATTACCACTAATACTCATAAGAGAGATGAGTGTTAAAAAAAAATTGAGGAGAAATCTCTAAAATTATCCCTAATACTTAATACTTAATGAGTAATGAATAAATAAATTGCTTAAATTAGGACAATCTTGACGTAAAGCAATTATCCACAAGGTGTAATAACTCTTAAAATTCCATTTAAGAGGTGGTGTGAAACTCCTATCAAATTGTTTTTGAGAAGAATGGGTGTAGTACATATAATAAAAGAAAAGTTATACATTGTTATGAATTCATTGAAGTGTGGATGTTTCATTTATTTAGGTAAATTGATGGTTTGTACATCCTATAAAAGAATATTTCTCACCCTTATTAAAAGAGATAACTTGAAGAGAATTGAAATAAGACTGATCGTAAAAGTTGATCAATTTTTTTCAATTCATTTTATAACACGTTATCAAAATGAATCTCTAATCAATGGAGATATTCTTAAATTGATCGGGATTATCTTTTATCATAAAAATTAATCAATTTTCTTTTCAACTCATGTATACATTTATATGTTTATAATATCTCTAAAAGAACTTTCATAAGTCTTCAATCTACAATATGATAATGCTAATATGAATATATATATACACACACATTCGAATTATAGAGAGAAAATCTCCTCATAATAAACTATTTAACGACTACATTATGGATATTTTTCTCATGATATGAGAAGAGTTATTTTTTCAATTTATAGAATTATAAACTTTTACTCGAAAAAAATAATAATAAAATATGACAGAGAATTATATTTTTCTTTAAGAAAAGTAAAAACAATTATGATTATGCGCTTAGATTTTCCTTCCATAGAAAAGTAAAATTCAAATATGGTAAGAAAATTAGGACAAAATCTTAACAAACTTGAGGAGGGATATATCAACTCTAAATGACAAAATTAACGAGTATAACAGACCCTTTACACTCAAACAATACAATACAATACATTATGAAACAGAATATGTATCAACCATCCAAACAAAGTGTTACAAGTGGATTTCTTCCTGTTAATGTATTCTTATTTCAGTGTTTAGTATCATCATGTTGGCTCATTAAAATCACCTTTATAATATCGACACATAATGTCTATTTTGTTTTGCCGTTATCTTCTAAATTAAATTAAATTTTGGCCAAAGCCCAAAACTTTTACCAGCAGCAGTCCAGATGGACTAAAAGAGCAGATCCAGGAAAGAGGAAAAAAAGAGAGTAAATTTTAGGTTTATCAAACATAAAAATTATATTTGTATAAGTGTATATTTGAAATTTGGATACAAATAAGAAAGTATTTTTTTTGTATAATTTGTATTTGTATAAAGTGAGAAAGAGAGAAAAACACAAGAGAACTGGGTATAGGAAGATTTGTATTGTATAATTTTAAGTATATAGGACGAAAAGATATATATTGTATTTATATATATAGTTTTCTCTCGCTTTCTACACACAAAATTTATACATTTGTGTTTGTATAAAGTGAGAGGAGCGAGAGAGAGTGATAAACATGATCAGGAGAGTTGCAAGTGAGATATCTGGAGAGTGAGACGAACGAAAAGATACGAATTTGTATTTGTAGATACATTTTCTCTCGCTTTATACAAACACAAACATAATTTATACATTTGTGTTGTATAAAGTGAGAGAGGCGAGAAAGAGAGTGGCGAGCGAGATCAGGACCGTGGCTAGCAAGATATCTAGAGAGAGACGCGAATGACAAATTGTTTGCTACGTGTTACAATTAAATGATATAAAATTAAATGAAACTGTGGCTATATCATTTGATTTTAATTAATAGTTTGTTTTATTTTATATAATTTTGCCCAAAAAAGGGGTTAAGCCCAATTTAATTTCAGCAGGGTTCATTTAGGACTGTGATGAATTCGGCCCAAAAACCTAAGATCAGCACAATTTGGCCCAAGCATTGCTTCAGACAACATAAATTAGATTTGGGCCCAATATGTATTTCCTTTTATTGTACTCCCTCCGTTTAAAAAAGAATGTCCCTATTTCCTTTTTAGTTTGTTTCAAAAAGAATGACCCCTTTTTCTTTTTTGGCAACACTTTAACTTTAACTTTCCACGTGTCATGTTTAAGACCACAAAATTAAAGGGCATTTTGGTACATTTGACATAACTTTAATTTAGAACCACAAGATTAAAAAGTCTTCTTTCTTTTCTTAAACTCCGTTCCAAGTCAAACTAGGTCATTCTTTTTTAAACGGAGGGAGTACTTTAATTCTTATTTGTTTATTCGATATTAGTTTGGTTATAACTGAATTCAAGTACTGTAGAAAATCAGAGACTAAGAATGGGATTTTTTTTTCTTGCTTTGTATTCATTCAGTTGTAATGTATATATATAGAATACTTAAAGAGGAGAAAACAAAAGTATTCCTATATGTATATGGAATCTGATTGGCTGTCACTACAATCCAATTTTGGACAGCTATGTATGTACTATTTTGTACAGAATTTGAATAAATCTGTCAAGGGAAATTTGAATTATTTGTTGCCTCATTTCTGCTTCCACTTGGCCCTTTTCTGTTTGTCCAAATCAACTCTTCTAAATGAGCTTGGATGGTCAGGATTAAAATTTATATTGCTTGATCTAAAGGTTGTGAAACTTTCATCTTTTGAGCCACTTGAAGTGTGGACTATCTGAGAATCAAACAATCGATTGTGTTTGTCTCTGATTTTCATTTGATTTTGAAGCTCCATTGCAGCAAGAGCTTGATCAGTTATCTCTTCTTCCATGGTTGTCTCTTAACTTGTATCAACTTTGTCAGTTTCAATTCCAACACCCCCCTTAAAGTTGGAGGGGAGAGAAGCAACACCCAACTTGCCGAGAATTGAATGATGAGATGGTCCCGATAAAGATTTAGTGAACAAGTCTGCAAGCTGAGAGAAAGAGGGGACAAATTGAAGAGAAATCAAACCGGAAAGGAATTGTTGCCGAACAAAATGGCAATCAATTTCTACATGTTTGGTTCGTTCATGAAAAACAGGATTGCGAGCAATATGGATTGCGGCTAGGCTATCAGAATGAAGTGGAATCGGAGCTGAAGGAGTAGCTCAAAGATATGTGAGTAATCGAGTGAGCCAAGTGATCTCTGAAACAACTCTTCTCATAGACCTATACTCTGCCTCAGCAGAGGATAAAGAAACAGATGCTTGCTTCTTTGATTTCCATGAGATTGGGGATCCTCCCAAGCTGATAAAGAAACTGCTGATTGATCTACGAGTGTTGGGGCAAGAACCCCAATTGGCATCGCAAAAAGCAAGTAATTTGAATGACGGATCAGCAGTTAGGAAAAATCCTTGGCTTGGATTTGACCTGAGATATCGGAGTACTCTTAATGCAGCTGTAAAATGAGGTCCTCTTGATTGCTGCATGTACTGACTTAGTTGATGAACTACGAAAGAGAGATCCGGCCTAGTGTGGGTGAGATAATTCAATTTTCCAAGGAGTCTCCGATAGAAAGTTGGGTCAGTCAACAAATCACCAGTGAAAAGATCCAATTTGGAAGATGGATCGAGTGGAGAAGAGACTAGGGGTAAATGATCACAATTGAACTCATTTAAAAGCTCCAGAGTAAACTTTCTTTGACTTACTATTATTCCTGTTGGCTCCCGGAGGATTTCAAGTCCCAGAAAATAGTGTAGATCTCCCAAATCTTTGAGCTTAAATTCTGAATGCAAGAACTTTTTTAGTTATATTAGTTCTGCTTCATTGTTTCCTGTTAGAATAATATCATCTACATAGACAGCTAGAATGGAGATATTAGTTCCTGATTTCTTGATGACAAGTGAGTAGTCATTGAGTGATGAGCAAAAACCTTTGGAATTTAAAGCTTCTGCCAATTTTGAGTACCATCTCCTTGATGCTTGTCTAAGTCCATATAAAGACTTCTTGAGTTTGCAAACATGTTTGGAACTAGGTGATTGCATTCCTATTGGAAACTTCATGAAGACTTCCTCATCAATTTCTCCATGTAAAAAGGCATTATTGACATCTAGTTGTGAAATATTCCATCCCTTCTTCACTGCTATAATCAATAAGCACCTAATATTTGTCATTTTGACAACCGGTGAATAAGTCTCACTAAAATCAATACCTTCCTTCTGAATATCTCCTCTAATCACCAATCTTGCTTTTAGCCTCTCTATACTTCCATCAGAATTGTGCTTGATTTTGTAAACTCATTTTCATGGTAATGCTTTCCTTCCTTTTGGTAATTCCACGACGTCCCAAGTTTGATTCTCAAGGAGTGCTCTAATTTCATCTTCCATAGCCAATTTCCATCTCGGATGTAATGCTGTCTGGGCATAAGAAGTTGGTTCTGTTATGTTTGAAATAGAGTTCAAGACTTGTTGATTTGTTGTGGATATGCTAGCAAAAGAATAGCTTTTAGGGATAATAGGCCGACTAAAACAAGTATTGGTTAGATCTGTCAAAAGAACTGCATTGCAGACGTAATCTTCTAAGTAGACTGGTTTCTTGTGTATTCTGTTTGACTTTCTTTGCGTGACTGTGGAAGGTGAACTATCTTGCGCCTCATGCAAGGTCACAGAGTCAAGTCTTTCTGAGTTCCCTGTATCAACATGCTGTGATTCAATTTTTGTTTCCAAATGTGATGTATTAGGCACCTCATTCACACTTTCAGGTTCATGATTTTGAGGTAAAAAAGGATCTGATTCAATGTTTGGCAGAAAGTCAGTTTGTGAGATAGAATGATCAGTGGTAAATATACGAGTTGGGAATGAGGTTTGTGAACTTGAGATGGTGGAAAAAGGGTAAATAATTTCATGAAACTTGACATTCCTGGAAATTATTTTCTTTCTAGTATCCAAAACAAGCAATATATATCCCTTTTTTCCACGAGGATAGCCTATGAAGACACATGGAATGGCTCTAGGCTCAAACTTTCCCCTATTGTGCTCCACAGTACTAGCATAGCATAGACAACCAAAGCTTCTAAGATAGGAGTAATTAGGAGGACTTCCAAATAGAACCTCATAGGGAGTTATGTTTTTAAGGATTTTAGAGGGATATCGATTTATAAGGTATGTAACAGTTAGTACACACTCTAGGCAATTTAGATTGATGAAGTAGTGCCCTCGATACCTCGAGAAGATGCTTGTGTTTTCTCTCCACAACACCATTTTGTTGTGGAGTATGAACACAAGTGGTTTGATGAACAATACCTTGTGAAGCAAAAAATTCAGCTGACAAGTTGCTTCCACCCAATTCCAATGCATTGTCGACCTGATTATCTTAACTTTGACGTTGAATTGTCTTTCAACCATCACCAGAAAATACTTTAAGACAGTGAAGGCATTACTTTTTGTTTTTAGAAGATGACTCCAAGTTGCTCTACTATAGTCATCCACTATAGTTAAAAAATATTTGTATCCATCATGAGAAAAAGTTTTGTACGGCCCCAAAGTGTCAATATGGATTAATTCAAAGATTTTCTTAGAACTGATATTACTAGATTGAAAAGGTAACTTGGATTGTCTAGCTAAGGGACATATATTGCAATTAGAATTAAAATAAAGAGGAGAAACAAGAACTGAACAAATATTTTTCATTAATTGAAATGACATATGCCCTAATCTAAGGTGCCACAACCTTACATCAGAAGCATTCTTTATAGGAATTGAAAAAGTGCTTGAAACAGAAAGACATCTAGATATCTCTTGATTGCACAAATTAACTGATGTGCTGACGGAACTCTTAAGGTACTGGAAACTTGACTCTAGGAGATATAGACCTGCTTTTGCTTTACCAAATGCTAGAGGCCTCTTCATTGAAGGGCCCTGCAGAAAACAACCAAAAGAGGAAAATATGAGTAAGCAACTAAACTGTTTACACAATTTGTAGGCTGAAATGAGGTTATATTTGAAACATGGAACAAATAAGACATCTTTCAAAATGATTTTAGTATGTAAAGGGACACTTCCAACTTGAGTAACCTTGACCCTACGAGAATTAGGAAGATCAACAAATACTGGAGTCTTAAGAGTATTAAGTTCTAAGAAGATCTTTGAATCAAAACACATATGTTGAGTAGCACTTGAATCCAATATCCAGATTCTTTGATTGAAATTAATAACTTTATGAGGTGTTTTATTGAAAATCTTACCGGTACAAGTCACTGCATTGGCTGAAGCATCACCAGTCGAACCTTCTGATCACCCTCACATTCTGAAGCATATGAATCAGTTGTGAATATTGATCCTGTGTGAAATGTTGTCCCTGTCCTTCTGCATTAAAATGTGCTCCACTTTGTCCTTGTGTTCCTTCTATGTAAGCAGCATTGCTCTTCACACTTTCCTGGAACCTCTTTGTCTTAGTAAACTTGAAATCACTTGGAAAACCTATTATCTTATAGCATTTATCCACAAAATGCCCAGGTTTCTTACAGTGAGAACAAATAATAGTGGTTTTCTTTCCCTTAGACTCATAATATCCAGATTTTTGACCAAGAGTGTTCTGATTTGTGGCCAAGAAAGAAGCAGCGTTTCCTGGATAATTTGTATTCATATACACCTCCCTTTGCTTCTCATCTTGCACTAGGAATGAGTTAGCATGATTCACACAGGGTAAAGGTGAGAGCATCAATATGTTACTCTTTCCAGCAGCATAGACATCATTCAACCCCACAAGAAATTGGATCAATCTCTCATCTTGAATAGACTTCGCCATTTTTCCTTTTCCACCACATTGGCAGTCACATAAGCAATTGACAGAACTGTTCAAAGCATCAAGCTCGTCCCAGAGACTTTTGATCTTTGTGAAACAGCCAATAATGTCATTTGAACCCTGCACCAAGTCACTCAACTCCTTTTGCAGGTGATAGAGTTGTGCTCCATTGGATTGGCCAAATCTGTCCTCAAGTTCTTTCCATAGATCCTTGGTTGTCTTGGAGTAGATAACACTGTCAGCTATCTCTTTTGAAAGGGAGTTGAGCAGCCATGACAAGACCATATCATTGCATTTGTTCCATAGCTTGAAATCTGGTGATATCGAAGTTGGTTCTTTGTGAGTACCATAAATGAACCTAACCTTATTCTTAGTTGAAAGAGCTATCAAGATTGATCTCCTCCATCCACCATAACCTTTCCCATTAAAGGGTGAGTTAACAAGATTCATTCCTCGAGAATCTGAAGCATGAAGATAGAAAAGATGAGTGGGATCAGTTCCAGAGTTGGTGGTACTTATGGTGCATGTAGATCTACCGTGTTTAGACATTTTCTTCATGTCTTACCTTGGAGAGTCTTAGGATTATCCTTAGGTAGGAAAACTCCTACGGAAATGAGTTCACTTCCTCATTGGCAATACCTTGGAAGTTCACCATTGTTGGAGTCTTTAGTTCACTGTAAAGCTTTTAAACTCACTGTAATGTTTTCTATGGTTCACTGTGATGTTGGTTAATTTATTGTAAAGTGATCAATCCATGTGAATCCATACCCCCTAGAAGCTTGGGATAACCCTCAGATTGTGACCGGGCGTACTTGATCCTTTGGGGTCTCATACAAGCCCTTTAACTATCGTTCATTACATATGACATAAAAAGTAGTGCAGAATTTAAAAATTTTCACGAATAATTAAATTAAAGAAGTCTTACATAAATACTTAGAGAATCTCATCGTCACAAGACAACTTAAAGACATGACATAGAATCTTAGGGACACGACCTTTTACATTAAATGAGAATACATAATAAGTCTTAATAATAAAACTAGGAAACATAGACTATGTCCTCGAATATATGAGGACATACCAAATCTTGAGAGAGTAGATTTCCCAAGCTTAACCTTCAACCTTCAAAAGCTTCCAACCAATACTTATAATGTATAGAAAAGTATGGGATTAGTACAAACAATGTATTAAGTATGGCATATGCAAAATCATATAAAAATAGGGATATTTTAGAAAAATAAGATTTCATGCCAAAATAATTATAACATTTAATAATTTAGAAGCAAAACAACATAAGAAACATCATTTAACAGTTAAAGAAGAATTTCCATAATTTTTAACCAAAGACACACTTTACAGTAAGTTACCCTACCTTTACAGTGAACTAATCATGCGTACGGACTTCACATAAGTACTATGTTAATTTAGCCAAATGGTCTTATTTTACTCATGTTTAAGGTAGTAATTCTATGTATGAATTGTATTATATGATGTATGACTCTTGAAGGGTGTTTTATCGAAAAAAATATTTTTATAAGTTTTTTGACTTTTTAGAGTCGCCACTTAATTTTGAGAAAATTAAGAAAACTTTTATTTTCAACAGACTTTAAACAGAGAAAAATCGATTGAAAACTTAAAGGAGGAGTTCGGGATTTTCTATTAACGTCTTAGGAAGGTTTGAAAGCACCTAAGACGTTCTGCTTAATACAATTTTCCGGCAACTAACTTAATTTGGCTAAAAAATTTAACATTGATAAAAACTTGACTTGAAAAAAGTATTTAGAAATAGAGAGTTAAAATACTAACTTATTTTTTAGATCATTTCATTTTGCAAAATTATTTTAATTTTAAGTCGAGTTTTTGACCCATTTTTCTTTCTTTGGTACTTGTCCTACACTAAGCAAATAATAATACAAAGTAAATACAAAAAAGTAAAAGACGGAAATACAAAATATGAAAAATAGAGGATCTTCTAATCCCGCTTCTTTGGTTTTTCTTCAATCTTCATGCTAGTTCAACTTCAAGAATCTGCCCATCAAATTTTATGGCTTGACTCGAAAAGATGGAATTAAGCCTTTATGGCTTTCTCAAAATGCGGGAAGAGATGAGAGTTCTTGTTGAACTCGAACAGATTTTACATGCAAAACGACAAACAAATCACTGAATTAGTACTTCTTGCTATCGAGATGGAAAGATAGGTAGAGAAAAAGAAAAAGAATGACGCTACATCTACACATTAATAATATGAAAAACTCACGAAGATATAGCATGCCTCATGGGAATCGAGGGCATTAATAAGGCTAAAGCAAAGAAAACCGGCAAATAAAGAGCCAAAATAAAAAAAAAAAATAAAACAAGGAAGGCACAGAGACCCAAATTCTAAATCCTTAAGCTGTTAGTAATAAATATGCTAATCTAAGTAGGCCAAAATGAATTATTATTACTATTGTCTTTTATTTATCTATTTATTTATTTTTATTATCATTATATTATTATTATTATTATTATTATTATTTTTTCTTTGAAACCATAGAATGAGGATAACAGTGATATAATCAAAATGAAATTAATCACATGAACTAAACTAGATGAGCCAGAACAAAACTTGATTCAATACGCCTTTCGTATATAGGACACGAACATTCAAATGAGCTAAACATGCGATTCCGAAGAAACAAAAAAAAGGTTAAACTTTAACATTCACATATTCTCGTTCAAGAAATTAACTAAGGCAAAATGATATAGCAAGATCTAAACCAACCAATTTTGAGTTAAAAATATGCGCCTGATGCAACAGTATTAAACAAACTCCCACTTCTTGTAGCTAAATGTGTGATGCACAAAGAGATCAGAGTCACGCATATTACAGTAACAAGAAAATATAGCTTTACCATAACCAATATAGCATTGCTAAAAGAAATCAAGCTGATATTTTTAAGCTTTCTAAATGCTAAAGAAAAAGCTTGAGTGGGGAAGAGATAAGAGATATAAACGACGACACCCTGTAAGCATACTCGCACATACAAGTCTAGGCCGTATTCCCAAACAGATAACTCCAATAGGCTATGACATGATAACACATGAAATACTTCATGAACAACACCCCACAAGAAAAACAGAAGACATCAGGTTTAGGCATATATGAAAATAAAACTCCTAATGATTCTTTTGGTAGTAGCAGACAAAAGGACACATAGAAGTCGAAAGCAAACGGGACAAGACGAACCAAAGCAACAACACCATTGGTAAACAATCAAATCACTGAAGAAATATAGGCATAGCATCTCATTATGTACAAATGATAAGCAACCGCACCACAGACAGGAAAGCCAAAACCTTATACAAATGACACAGCGACATTTCGAATCACGAATGAGTTAACAATATTGATTTCCAGCTAATACCAAAAAAAAAGAATGTGAGGAGATAGAGGACCAAAATCACACCACAGGAAAACAAGAATAACAACATCGCTATGTCGAAAATGAGGGGGTTAGCGGTTACTACTGTCCATGAGTCTTGTACTGCAGGAATCCATGTAAAACATTAAGGTTCATACACATACGCCTGGGAAATATTTTCGAACAAATAGCTTTAAAGACTATAACTAGACGATTTTTGACAACAAAGAACACACTCAACAGAAGAGTATTTTCCGAAGCTCACAAGACAAAAACCGGCAGAACTCGCGCTATGACCACGCCAAATTTAAAAACCCACATGAAGAAAATAATAATAATAATAAAATTTATTCACGCATTCTCGTCTAAGTTAACCCCTATTCGAGACCAGGCAAATTAATCCTCTAGCAGCAAGCAATCAAAATGAAGGATAGCGCCGCACAAAGAAAAAATCCAAACATCACTAAAGCGAATTTACAATCAAGAAAGAGAGTTCACCTTCTCCGGAGCAACGGACTGGGACGAGGCGAACAAGAAGAAAACGACGACCCCACCAAACCAGCAAAACAACAGGGAACAGCAAAGAGGGCTGGCCGGAATCTTGAGTCTTAGATGACGCCGCTTCTATGGGTATATTTCACTTTACAAATGACTAGAATTCTCAGCTAAATTTATCAATGGAAAAGCTAATAATTTCTTCCTTTTCTGGTTCTTTTTCTTCCCAAAAAAAAGTCCCCTCTTCAAGAACCATAAGAATCTATTTATAGGAGGGGAAATTAGGGTCTTCTCGGGCGGGAAGAAGAGGGAATTCGGATAAGAACAAAGGGTAAAAACGAAAATCCCCTTTTCTTTCAAAATTCAAAATCCCCTTAAAAAAAAAAAAAACAGCCGGCAAATCCTCAAAAGTTGATAGGGACGCGGGCGGCTCGGATCGGTTCTTCATCCTCTCCCTTCGACGTGGCTCAATCTTGTGGCCACAAGGACGATTCCACCAGGGGAACACTGCGCAGAGGCAGTACATGTCAGGGGAGAAAGACGAACGCCCTTCATGTTAACGCCGTGTGTTGCCAGCTACTATTTTCCGTGAACTCGCGCTCCCGTGAGGCGCGTTCTGGTGTCATCTCGCTATTCACACGCGAAGTCGCTGGATCGTCGCGAAAACGCCGCGTATACTCCGTCTACGAACGTTGGAGCATCTGACATCGTCTATTCTGATTCTCTTAGGAATAAGACGCTGGTCCGGGTCTGAGGGTATTGGGGGGAATGGGTTGGATTAAAAGAGTATAAAGAATGGGCTGGAATGGGGCTTGGGATATGTTAAAATACAATTGGGCTTGGGAAAATGGGTGTTGCTGAGAATTAAACTAGGGCCCAAGCCTTATCTTTTGAGTAGCTTTAAAAGACAAAGCAATTTGGTCAAATAAGTTAAATCCCAAATCAAGTTAAAGTTCAAGTAAAATGAATTAACTAAAAATTAATCAACGACCTTCTCAATTTTAACGAGATGAAATAATTAGTTTAGTTATGAAACGACTAATACAAACAAAACTAATTAGTAAAATATTTGAATAAACAAGAATCTTTTCGAGACAATTTTTGAATTATAATAAAAGACATCGATTATATACAGGATCATGTAAATCATATGCTATCTAAAAATTATAAAAGTAACAATATTGGCTCAGAATAATTTGAAAATTATTTTGTTATATATATATATATATATATATATATATATAATTTAATAAAATCTGATTATTTCAAATCGTTTAGATTTGACAAACCCGTTAAATTAACTTATATTGGGGAAGGTCAAAATTGGATGTCTAATTGTAATCGTTGAATCTTGACGTATGGCCTTGAAGGCAATGTATGAAGGTAATCCTATGTCCAAGATTCTTATATATGAATGGTTTGATCCACTTGAAAGGTGGAGCTTTCTTACTTTTATCTATTTATGTATGTTGTTATGTTCTGGTGAAGATCCAATGACTAAGGTGTGAGATATGGTATTGTTGAAAGACTAGTTTCCTTTACTATTATACATGACTATGTATTAATTGTCTTGGATGATTTATATGATGATTCTAAGGTGAAAGGTAGTTCTCACCATGTTGAATCCATGTGCCATGTATGAGTTGGATTGAAGAAAGGGTAATGTATTCATTCACATATGAAATTAGAATTAACTGTAACTATGTATAAGTTGGAGAATAATGCTTAGCACCGAGCAATTATGGAAAATGAGGTAGAGATTCTCCCGCTAGTTTAAGTTGGATCTTCTATATATGCTCTCATGAGATGGAAACTCTCACGCTAGTCTTGACCGGGTTTCTAGAAGTAATCTATCTATCTCATAACTATGTGCCTGCATAGGTCTTAGCTAGTGGATCCACATTATAGATATATATGTCTAGTTCTACCTTAGACAAGTAGGACATCTCTTTTGATGTGGGGTCATATGATACAAAATTTCATGTAGCTCACATGGTCTATGTCGGTTAATGCATTTCTCCCTATGTAATAAAATAATGAATTGATAAGTTTACTTAGTAGGCACGGGGTTATGTGACTTCACTTTTACATTGCACAAGTAGTCTTTGAAAGGAGTTGTGGGTTGGTTCATTATGCTATGGTAAGACATGAAGGTATGATATATGTTGATTGGATTATTGTTAAGATATGACTCTTCTTATGTATAGGTGATGAACATGGTTATTCACTTATGTATGATATGGATTATGATGAGGTCTAAATGTGTAACTAAGGTGATTTTAAATGGATACTTAGTATAGTTGGTATTATAGGATGCCAACTATACATTGCACAAGTATGCTTTTAGGGTTTCTACGGTGATGATGCTACTATGTTATGAAGAATTATGTGAAAATGTTATTATGACTTGTATTGTGACTTTATGTGCATAAATGGTCTTCTAACCCTATAAATGCATGATTTACATTAAAATGTCCCTTTTTGCATATTTAAGGATATTATGCATGTTTCCATACTTAGTGTTTTTGTACTAACCTCTTCTCTTCTATGCCTTCTACGAGTGTGAGTTCAGGCCATTGAAGTGCTTTTAGTCCATTTTTTAAGAAAACTTGGGTTGCTGCCTCCAAGTATTGGTGAGTCCTCAATTTCGAGGACGAGATGTTATTGATGTTTAATTGGGTTAGGGACTTAGGATCACATTCTTCAATTTAGGCAAGACCATCAACAATTACCATAACCAAGTTAGAATACATGTTAATCTAGTCAATATAACCTAAAGAACACATCAATAACTCAATTCATAACTTCAAATTCATAATTGGATGAAACCCATTTGAAAACTCTAGATTTGAAAACACTTTGAATGAACCCTTTGAGGAAAGAAGTCTCAAAGGTGAATAGATCTCATACCTTAACGTTTGATGAAGAATTGATGGTGAATTCGCCCCTTTACAGCCCCCAAACCCTTCTCCTTGCTAGTCTTCAATGGTGAGTTCACACTACTAGAAATTTGACTTACTGTAACGCTTATGTAGCAACGGTTATACTATCGTAGCAATAGCTCACCTATTACAACGGTTATAACCGTGGCCAAATATCCTTGAATCTAATAGAACAATTCTTAAAATAAATTGTTGCATCATCCCTATAACCGTCCCTATAGAGAATCTATAGCAACAAGTTTTAGAACTGTCGCGATAGATAACTCTATGACAACGATTTTTTTTAGAAAAATAATTCTGATTTTTTATCCCTAAATATTTTTCCCTCCTAAAAAAATATATTTTCCTCCAATATAATTTGGCAAAGATACATTAGTCCCTCCTAAAAAAATAATTCTGATATATTAGTTCTTTATTAAAAAATGTAAAAGAAAAAGAATGAATCTATTTCAGATGCTAAAACCCTTATTTTTCAGAAATTTTCATCAAAACGATGTGAGAGAGCCTTTTTCTGGGTGAAGCTGTGAAAGGAATTTCTGAAGATTTTGTTGAGAAAAATGAAATTTGTTGGTGAAGCTGTTGGTGAAGCTCGATGGTGAAGCTGTTGGTGAAGCTGTTGGTGAAGCTGTTGGTGAAGCTCGTAGGTGAAATTGTTGGTGAAGCTCGTTGGTGAAGCTGTTGTTGAAGCTCGTTGAGGAAAACAACCAGCTCGTTCTTTTTGGTGATGTTTTTGAGGTTCGACTACGAATTCGTCTTAAAGGTTAATAATGTTTAAGTTTTCTATGCTAGTTCATGATTTCTAAGTCCCCATTGAATTAATTTTGAAAAATCTTAAAGAATAACATATGGATTAGTCTTAAATCTATGTTATTTGCTCCAATATAGTTAGTGTATAAACTTCCCCTGTTTGATTCTGTGATATATAGTGAAATTGGAAAAGAAAACACTCAGAAATTGAAGTTACAGTTGAGTATTTAAGGTTACACATGAAGTGGATTTAGGGTAAAACTTGAAGAGCATTTGGGATTGAGTAATGCTCTAGATTCAAAACATTAATGCTTTCTGGTTATCTGTGATATATGCAAGCTGACTCACTATGCCTAATGACTTTAAGATAAGCTAGATTGCTATTGAATATGCCCTCTATATTGTTTAAGAGTTGTCTTGTCTTTATTGGAATGAATTTGATTTACTGTTGATGTTGATGCCTAGTGATAGACTGTTTGATTTCAAATTGAGTGCGTCTGACTTGTTGGAGGTATAAGCTATGTTTTTGTGTTTGTTGTTGTTTTGTTCGTGAGTGATATGGATTTAATCACTAGTTCGGTCGAATTGTATAGTAAATTATGTTTTAGGAGTTATCTATCGATTTTAGTTAAGTTTGGTTAGCATGGTTTCTAGTTTTCTGGTTGCTTTACTGTTCCTATAGTTCAACTTGTGTGCTTGCTTCCTTTTACATACCGGAAAGTTATTTGGCTTGATCTTCCAGTAGTTTGGTTTGTGATTTTTTGTTTCTGGAGAACAGTTGAATGCTTCCATAGAAAGGTGAATAATGTTTATGTTATCTCTGCTAGTTCATTTTTTTTTAATTAAGCTTGGACCATTGGTCCCATTTTATTGAAAAAGAACGTCAATTGGACTCAAAATGAGACCATGAAACAGAGAAAAACATAAAAAAACAAATAAACAAATGTACATTTCCATCCATTTCTTTTTCATTTTCTTTCTTCCTTGCATATGAAAATGTCTTCTTCTTTGTAGGTGTACCTTCCGGTGGGAAATCTCATAAGAGAGTCGAAATCTAGTGCTCCAAGTTTGTGGATCTGTAAGTATTTCTCTCTGCCTTTTTTTTGTTCCAGCTGAATTCTTCCTTAATATTCCCCATTTGATGTGAATCTGGACAAAAATTGCTCCCAAATTACTTTCTACTGGTATTTGTTTCACTTTTTGTTAACTGATATAGCTTAAGCTAGTTCGTTTTTGAACAACTCTCTTGTCCTTTGACTGACTACAAACCTTGATGGAAATATTGTAGTTGTGTGACCCTGTGTTCTCTCCTCTATTTTTTGGTATTCATATTGCCGATCTCAACTTGTTTGGGATTAAGGCTTAGTTATCTTCAATTTTGTTTTTGATTATTAAGGGATATTTAAACTTGAGTATCACTGTCGTTTTTACTTTGAAATACATTTGGATTCTGATATTGTCTATGCGTTTTGCTTGTTCGATTGAATGTTATCTTCCTTTATAAGTCACTGCCATCATAAACTTTGACACATAATGCCCTATTTATTCGTTAAAGTTAATGTCATTGTGTGGATTTGTACGTTTTGCGATATTGTTTTGATCATTCACGAAACACACATTGATTTGCTTTGTGTGATTTACTACTCACTTAACATGTTCGTTGTGTTTTTTTGGATGCGGTGTCTATATTTTAAACTGGCTATATCATTTTTTCTACAAGTGTGTTAGTCTTAGGAATTTGTGTGTCAGTTTTTAACTTCGACATTCCAATTAATAGAAATGTGTGGAACTTGAATTCGTTTTCAAGTTTTTATCTGCTTGCACAATTAATATTATATTGACAGTGAATGTACATTTTATTGAAAGAGACCTCTTTATCATGTCTTTTAGCATTCCTTCTCTTCCAAAGTTCCCATATAACTATGGCTGGTATGGCCTTCATGATATGCTGCAATTTGGGGGGCTTCTCTTGTTTTTTTGCAACTTGAATGGCCTGCAATACCTGCTTCCTGATATTACTGCGAAGTTCTGATTCAACCTGAGAGCTCAACCAGTCTTCTCTTTCAATCCATTTCCTAAATCTGCTTACAGAGTCTCTCTGTCTTCTCCACCATTTGACTTACTTAGCTAGACGATATTTGTTTGATTCAACAGTGTAACATAGAAAGAATATAGTCCTTGTCTTTGTGCTTCATAAAATATTGTATCCATTGTTTGAAGTGTGACTATATCAGTATATATTTTCAGTGCAACTTCCTTTTCAATTGGTATAAAATCACTAGTGATTAAGTAACCATCATCGTCAAGGACCCGGTAACAGTGTACTCTCGATCTCCTCCCTTGTTTAAGGAATAAAGTTCAAATGTGAGGTGAATTTGACCTCGCCTCCAGGGAAATCGAGGACCTGGGAATCATTATGAATACTATGCATTGAATTTAACATTGTTTGAGCTTTGGTTGAGTCAAAATGGAAATAGGCAAAATGGGGTTGATTTAAACCAAGAATTCGAAATGGGGTTCTTATATTTGGTGATATTTGTATGATGATGATAAACAGAAGATAAAAATCCAATCTTGGGTTTCAAACAGATCAATTTTCTTGATTTTAGTAACAATAGAGTCATTGTGCCACTGTTTTTTTTATATGTGATTAAAAAAAAGGAATTTTTTTGATGGAGTTTTCTAAGCTAAGCTACTTATCTTGGACTTATATCTCTTATATTTTTTCCTCTCTTTGGCTTGGTTTTCTACTAATATTGTGTGATTATGTTATTTATAGACTTGGCTGAAACAGACCCAGAGGTAACACTTCAGAATTTTTTTGAAGTAGTTCGTTTGGAACCCGAGAAGGCTGATTGGTAAGAAATTGAAAGTAATAAAAAATTTCTGCTATATGGTAGTTGTTAGACTAACCAGCTAACTCCCTTGTGTTTTTTTTATAAAGAGAATAGGAGTTGTTATAGTTTGTTCGAACTACTTTTTCCATGTGAACAATCAACTCTGTTACTGTTTTATGAATACATGAAATGGTTTGCTAGAATCAACACTAATGTATTGATAGTTATTTTCTTTGCTTGATGCAGTCTATTGCTATAATGTATGTTATTTACTCTAATCTAGGTCTGCCCTTATTGCTTTGAAATTTGTTTGAGTGTGCCTTTAGTCATTCATTTGTATAATGTTTCTTAAATGGTAGAAGCTGCTAATAACTTAACTTGTCAATATTTTTTGGTTCTACTATTAGTGTTGTAATTGTTTGTTGTTGATTGATGTGAAGGTTTCAGATTCAATTAATCTAAAAGTTCGAGTTGTTAAGTTCTGCCGATATTGTTTGTACTCATGAATTTATTGGCTTTAATGTTTTGCACATGTCATGTAGGATATATATTCAATGGATTTTGGAGATAAAAGTTGGATGAATCTCCGAAGATCCACCAATGAATATATTCATGGAGTTAATGATTTTCTTGATAAAGCATTTAAACGAGCTTCCCAAGGAAATGAAATATTGTGTCCTTGTAAGAATTTTTTTAATCGTAATTGGAATTGCCGAAATATGGTAGAGGATCATTTGATTTATCATGTATTTGTTCATGGATACACCAAATGGTTTTTCATGGTGAAGGATTTTCCTCAAGAAATACACCACATCCAATCGATGAAGAAGAAACTTCAAACATGCATGACGACATTAATAGATTACTTCATGATACTTTTAGAAATGTAGTAGATGATCAGAGACATGAAGGAGTGAGAGTATAGATTCTGAATAGTATAGATACTAAAGCATCTGGATAAAGTGCCACACTGACTGCTATGACATAATTGTCCATAGTGTGATATCGGTGTTACTGACATAATAGTATAGATTCTGTTTTACCTGAGGCTTGATTGGTACTTTAGTGTCTAAAGTAGTGTGATAATAGTATAGATTCTGCTTTATTTTTTCTTTTACTCTCTTCTATATTGTAATATGTTGCAGCTTCTTCATTTACTGTGATAGTCACATGCATTTTACAAGACACATTAACACTATATAATAGACTGATATTACAGATTGTTATAAAGGAAAGACAGACTGTTATAAAGGAAAGACAGACTGATATTGACCTCGTCTAGTACACTATATAACACTAATATGCCTTCGATTAACATTACTGATTCATTTCTTTGCAGAAAATGTCTGAAACAAATGCAAAGAATCGAAAAAAACTGATGAATCCACACACTGCTGGCAAAAAGAGTTTCGCTTTAGTTCGTAATAAGCTGGTGTGTTCTCTTATATATTATTTTAATCAAATTTTGGGGCTTTTTATTAATAGGTACACTTTCCTTAAGTAAGGTTTCTAGTCCACTGCTCATGAAATTTGCTTTTGGATCTCTTGCACTGTGAGTTTATTTTTTATATACATTTCAATGTGACTAGGAGAAAGATAAGGAGACAGTATCATCTAAGGATCTCTTTGTGGTTACAAGAACAAGAAAACCTGGGCGTTTGTACAAGGCCTCAAATGAAGATACTACTAGTAAAATTGTATGTGTACTATCTATTTTTATTTTTTTATTGATATCAATTATTTATTTCATAAGATTGTGTTTATTGGATATGCTTTGGTAGGCTGAATGGAGGAAATTGAAAAACAAATAAGCATAAATGGTGAGTATGTTGATGCATTTTCAAGCGTCATGGGTCCTGAACATTCGGGACGTCTACGACTATATGGCGCAGGAGTTACAAAGACTACTTTGAAAAAAAATTTGGCAATTCGGAATCAACTTTAAGTGCAACAACTGATGGAATGCAGCAAATACAAGAGAGGATGCAGAAAATGGAGAAACAAATGGAGGAACAAAAGAAAATTGTGCGACAAGAAGTTATTGCAGATGTTATTGCACAACTTAAGCATGCGGAATTAATTGATCCTAACATACTGGCAGCATTGTCCACTCCTTCACCAAGAGAATCTACTTCTGTTCAAGGGGCTGAACAAGGTTGGTGTCGCTAATTCTATGTTTTGATTGTTGAGGATTAAGATAGAAGGTGTTTTTTATCCGTATATGTTGTGATTTATTGTTGCTACTTGTTCTGTTCCTTAGCGTAATGGGTTACATCGGTTATGTTGTTGTTACCATCTACGATTGGACTGGAAAAGTTTTGGGAGTTATAAGCAATAACAATGGTTGTTACTATGCAATCGACCAGGGAAGTTGGGAAAAAGTTAGAGGAATTATGAACTTGTAAATTTTGGGTGTAACGTAGAGGATCTGTAAAGAAGAAAAATTAAGGTTGGGTTCTCGAGATGGTGTTCAATGCATGCTTATTTTCTGATAGTTTAATGTCTGTATTTTGCAAGTCCATGATTATATTTTCTTGATTAAAGAAGACTATGTTTCCTGTTGTTAGATTCATGAATTTTTTGGTCTTGCTGCTTGTATATGTTGACACCCAATTTTGGCCTAACATTTTAAAAATTCGTAATTTTAAAGTTTTATTTATTTAATAGCTTAGAATAAATTTTTTTTATATAATTTTTAATAAGTTTATCGATAACTATCTTTATTTATCAAAATTTAGGATTTTTTGTTAGTTAATTTTTAAAATTACATTTCACATGTCATTAGTTACGTTTATTATATTATTTTAAAATTCATTTTATTTGTTACATTTGTTAATATTTATGTTGAATTTAGCACAATCTAAAATTTAGCCAAATACGAAAAAAAAATATATAAATTAAAATTTAGAAATTCTATTAATAATTTTGGGCCTACAATTTCAAGCCCACACATTTGGATCCATTGCATTTTATTTGTTTAGGTTAAAATTGGTGGTGGATAAATGAAAATTGGGAAATTAATTTGAGAAGGAGGGGGAAAACAACCCTAATCTCTTCACCTTCCCTCTTCTGGGCAGCCCCCTCTCTTTCTCGCCTCCACCACCCTCTCTCTCCTCTCTTCCCCTCTCTTTGGCAGCCGCTTTCCTCATTCTCTTCCTCCCCTCTCCAGCCGCCTCTCCTCCCTCCTCCCTTCTTCTCCTCCTCTTTCTCTCCTCTCGTGCCCTCCCTCCTCTTCCACCAACAACCATCACCAAATCGCCACAAATCGGACCCAACATCCCAACGATTCTCTCTTCATGGCAGAGCAGCAAACCAAACCCAAAACCCCTTTTTTTTCTCCCTTTTCCGGTGAAAAGGCCACTGGAAACGACACTGAAATAACAACTCCAAACAACAATATCAAACTAAAAGCGAATCATTCCCTATCCCATTTCCCCTTTACGAGATTTTCTCTTATTTTGCAGGTAATTAACTTGCTGCCATTCTAATGAGCTCGGAGCTCCATTTCATCACCCATTTTCTCACCTGAAACCAACAGCTCGGACAGCGAACAACAACTCCGGCGAGGAAACCACGACGCGAACAACCACAAACTCCGGAGCAAAGCAAATACCCGAAACAATAAGCAATCAACGAGCTTCGATCTCCTCGGCGAACAAATACCGTTAACATAACAAAGGTGACGACGCCAACAATAAAATAACCAGATTCATCAAACCACAACACTACGATGCCTATTCCGGCAAAATCATCAGATTCAATGTCCTCCGGTAATCCATAAATCGTTCTTTCACCTTTAAGTTTATTTTCTTTTATGTTTCATGGTTGCAAAGTATTTGATGTTCCTTCCGGATGGAGTTATGTTATTATTGTTGTTGATCTTTTTGGGGTTTGTTAGTCTTATTGTGTTCTTATTTTGTTATTATATATGGGTATGTTGTTTTGTATAAATTTGTTCAACATTTACTTAGTGATTCTTCTTTTTTTTTTTTTTTGAATGTTTCCAGCGCCTTAAAATTATATAAATATTTTGTGGTTGATTTTTGTTTTTATTGGCTCTTCTATATATTAATTAATGTAAAATGGGTTCAGACAAATCTTTATCATATTGCATAGTTAGGTTCACTGATTGTTGGTTTGTTTTCCTTATTATTATTCTATTATTTTGTCTTTGGGTAAGATTTTAATGACTATTGTAATTTTTCAAGTATCGTGTTTTACTTTTATTTTATTTTTGTCAATTATTGGGTTCTTTTCTTTTTTATGTTTTTATTATTTGGGGTTCATTGTTTTTCATTATTATTGTTATTCATAAGTTATTTTGGATTGTTTTCGCTTAATTTATTTTATTTTTGTGGGTATCTTGACAATATTTGAAGGATGTTAGATTTGATTTATTACCTATTTTAAATCCTCGTTTCTTCCATATGTGATTAGTCTTGATTATTAAATTGACCTTCATGCATTTTTCAAAGATTTTTTAGTGAGTTGCCTTTCTATTGTTATTTTCATTTGCTTGTTTATATTATTATTTTGGATATTATTGTTATGTCATATGTTACTTTATGGTTAGTGTTAATGATCGTGTTAACTTTATATGTTGAAATTGGCCAATGAGAAAATCTTTCCGTCGGTTTTCGAGGCCTTTCCATTTTAAAAGACGGAAAATTTAGTTAAGTTTATATTATTTATTGTTAAAATGGCCAATGAGAAAACCTTTTCCGTCGGTTTTGGAGGCCTCCCCATTTTAAAAAGACGGAATTTTAATTTAAGTTTATATATTTTATATGTTGAAATTGGCCAATGAGAAAATCTTTCCGTCGATTTTCGAGGCCTTTCCATTTTAAAAGACGGAAAATTTAGTTAAGTTTATATTATTTATTGTTAAAATGGACAATGAGAAAATCTTTCCGTCGGTTTTCGAGGCCTTTCCATTTTAAAATACGGAAAATTTAGTTAAGTTTATATTATTTATTGTTAAAATGGCCAATGAGAAAACCTTTCCGTCGGTTTTGGAGGCCTCCCCATTTTAAAAAGACGGAATTTTAATTTAAGTTTATATATTTTATATGTTGAAATTGGCCAATGAGAAAACCTTTCCGTCGGTTTTGGAGGCCTCCCCATTTTAAAAAGACGGAATTTTAGTTTAAGTTTATATATTTTATATGTTGAAATTGGCCAATGATAAAATCTCTCCGTCGGTTTTGGAGGCCTACTCAATATTAAAAGACGGAAAATTTTAGTTTAAGTTCATATAAATTGTTTGTTAAAATTGTTAAAATGACCGATGAAATTATCGTCGATTTCCAAGGCCTCCAATGTTAATAAGACGGGTTTTTATTTTTAAGTTATTATTTCATATATTCAATTTTATTCATATTTATTTATTACTAACACTTTTACTAAGTGTATTTACAGGTACACAGAGTTGCTTCCATTGAAGCTATTCGAAGAGCTCAAATTATATTTTTATTCATTATTGTGTAAATATCGACGTTAGGCAAATCTTAGGCCGTTGCTTATGTTATTATTTTATTTTATTACTTGTGTATATTGCATATTTATATTACTTGTATATTATTATTATCTCCTTCTAAATTTGAAAAAAAAAATGAATTCAGCTGGGACCCACACTTGTGGATTTCGAAGGGTGCCTAACCTCTTCCCTTCGGAATAATTTGAACCCCTTACCGAGAATCAATTGGTTTCGTAGACTATTTTTTTAAATTAATTTATTAATCGGTTTTCCTAGTTTTTTCCTAAAATTAGGTGGCGACTTTTTTTAAAACTTTTAATTTTAAAACTCTTTCAAAATTGAATCAATTTCATCATTTTTGAGTTGATGCGACGTTTCGCCCTATTTTGATAGAGTGGGGATGTAAACAGAATGGCGACTCTGCTGGGGACATAGAGGTTCTAACCATTATGGGTTCATTTTTTCAAATTGAGGATACTATTCTTTCATTGTGTTATTCATTATATCTTGTATATTTTGTTGATTATTTGCATATTGTATTCAGTATTGATTCATTATTTATTGTATATTGTCATTGCATGCACAACATTTATTCCGTCAAACGACATCATAATTTTATTTTTTTTACTTAAAGGATGATTATGCGGGTTCGCAATCGTTCGTTAAGCAAAATTTTCTCGGGGCACCCTGACGAGTGTAGTTGGCTACTTGATAGTCAACAATTGTTAACTGTCCCAGCCCAAGTTAGTCCGCTTGGGTTACCCTTTCCACTCTAAATACAACCCACTCTTAGTTAAACTAAGATAGAGCGAAACCAAATCCCGAATTTAGCGCATTTTTGACCTAAGATGACCCTAACACCCAAGGGGTGCTGGGTACATTAGAAAGACCACCTTGAGTCTATAATGGCCTCTAGCCTAAAAGGACGATCATAATTGTGTGTAATTTGAAGGATGTATACGTCGTTTGACAAACCACTGTCCATATGAATTAGAAGGTTATTTAATAGTTTATTTTTGTCAAACTCGGGTTTTCAGAAACTATCATTCCATCCAAAGTGTTGATAATCGGAGATGACAAGAATTTCAAGAGGAAGACCCTTTCGCAAAGGCTTAGAATAGGATGGTACCCCTACGTGGGATTGAATATTTGTAATTTTTTTTCCTTCTTTCTTTTTCCCCTAACTTCATAATTCTATTTCATTTATTCATAAAATTGTACTAAGTGTTTTGGGGGACAATGGAAAGTTGTCAAATGGCGTAATACATCCTTCAAATCGATAGGCCTACCCTAGGCATAAAAGGGTCACATATTTGTATAGGACGCGCAATAATTGTTTGTATGCTATATGATATGTTTCAGTATGTCGTTAATTAACAGTGTTTATGTGTTTAATTCATTATTTGTGTGATATTTTGCATTATCCATTATGAACAAGAACTAACACTCTTACCTTTTGAATTGTTCTTCCTCTAAGCGAAATGTTGATTTATGTCCAAACTAAGAAATCATTATTTGTCCGAAGTTGCAAGAGACAAGAGGATTAGCGAAATTCGAGTCCTTACATAATTATATCAAGTCAAAATGATAAATCAGGGGAGTATTTGACTATGAGGTCGCATCCATTTATTTTTATTATTATTTTGCATGATGGTCCTACTCTCACATATTTCTCATATTTTTGTAGGAATACTGTTCCCGACAACAGTCGGGGATGGTCATAACTATGTCTGGATCTCGTGAAAATTGGGAGGAGACAAAGGTCCAAGAAAACATCCAAAAAGATTACAACAAATCATTACTGTAGAAATTCGTAGGTTACATTCAACAGACAGTATAAATGTTGACGATTAAGAGAATATAAAACATATTGGTGCGGAAAAAATGGGGGCAAAAAACACTTCATGACTACATATTGTTTTGTGGCGCTAGACCTAAAAATTTCTTTGAGTTGTCTAAATCTTTAAATTATTATATGCCATATCTGGACGAACTACGCGTACCTGATTCTCATTTTAATGAGATACGTAGGCAACCCTTCTTGGGTTCGGTATTATCTTCTCCAAAAATAAAAATAAAAAATAAGAAAAAATAGTTTGTGCATATTTTCCAAGTCTTATCTGCATGAACTACGCACACCTGATTCTCATCTTAATGAGATACGTAGGCAGCCCTTCTTGGGTTCGGTAATCATTCTTGAAAAAAAAAAATTAACAAAAAAAATTACTCGTACATACTGTAAGAGTCATGTCTTCAGCTCAGTTGGGACCTATTGTAGTTAAGAGCATGTAAATATATTCGATATGATGGAAAAGACTGACTTTGCGGTAAAATATAGATTCTCGTGGTACCTCTTATCTGTACTTTTGTGATGCTTGAAAATTCTCTTGCATGCAATCAAGATAAGAATAAAACTAACCTTATCTTTCATGTGCATTGTGTGGTGAGCTTTTGATCAAAGTTCAATTGTGTTACACTGTTGATCTAGAACTTGACCTGAATATTTTTTGAGGCGAAATCCTGAGTAATGTTCGGTTTGAGAAAGGATTGTAGGCCTTTTTTGACCCGATTGTGCCTTTCAAAGCCTACCAAATTACATTAATCCCTAGTTTTCCCACTTTGAGCCTGAAACCTTTCTTTGGACAACCACATCTTAACCACTACCCTTTTAAGTGCTTAAAAGCACTATCCTCTCTTGGCCCAACCTTCTTGAGTGCACCAAGAATGTGCAAATTATAAGAGAAGATCCATGTTTGAAATTTCCGAAAGCAAAGATATCGAATCTTCCAAAGTCAAGAAAATAAAAGACTTCTAAAGAAAAAAGAAATAAAGAAAGAAAGAAAAGGGGAAAGAAATAAAGAAAGGCAAAAATACCCTTTACAAAGTCAATGAAAGGTGGGAAGGAAAATACTCCAATAAAAAGGAGAAAAATTTATAAGAAAGGAGTGAAATAAAAGAAAAGCTCCGAGAAATAAGGATTCAAAAGAAGTCAAAAACAAAGAAAAAAAAAAGAAGAAGAAGAGAAGAATGGAAAAGCTCCAAAAAATGAGAACTCAAAAGAAGTCGAAACAAAGGAAGAAAAAAAAAGAAGAAGGGAAAAGAGTCAAAAATGAGAATTCTAAAGAAGTTGAAAGGGGGGAGAACAATGAAGAGGATCTAACGCAAAGGCCTACCAATCATTAAGAGCACAAATTTTGGGTGACGCTCAGGGAGGAATTCAGTCACTTTTATTCCAAATAAATATCCTACCCATCCCTAAGCCTACGTTACAAGCCAATGACAAGCCCTACATGATCTCATTCCAAATGTTCTCACATTAGTGGAGATTTACATAAGGGTCAAGCATATGGTATCACAGTTGTATGCATTGAACATTCTTGTGAGTGTGAGTGCACTTTGGAAAATGTCCTAAAATTAAATATTTCAAATATGTGTGAAATAGGACAAGTCTTTTTCGTGAGGGCACTTGAAACATGAGGATTGATACAATTCAAAACCTTTGTTTGAAGCAAGATGAACGGATCCTTAGGTATATTGGAGGTACCACTTGAAGCTGTAGGAATTACCTTAAATTCAATCTTAAAAAAAAAAAAAAAAAAGGGAGTGAGAGATTTACGTGCAATCTTAACTGTTGGTACCAATTGTAGTGAAGGTTTGACTATCTCATCATATTTTTTTATTTTTCAAAAAGAAAAGAAAAAGTGAGTAAACACTAATTCTTTAATATTTTAAAACCTTTTTAAGAATCTTTCAATTTAAAAAAAAAATTGCCTTTTGAGTTGCTCATTGTAAAAAGTGTCATCGGGTTATTCTTGTATGTGTGAGAGTCATATTTTACTGCATGGATTGTCCGTCAAAAAATTTGACATGTTTTTTTTATATCTCTAGTCTTTGGATATCACATGCACTATTATTTTCCTATTTCATCATGTTCATATTGTACATTTTCTACTGATGATCTTCTTTCAGATTTATTGCAGTATTCATCATCTACAAGTTTGGAACTACATTTGACCTGATTCCTGGATCAACAGGATATGTAGGCGCCACGACGGCTCGGTCATATACCCAGTGTGATTATTATTTCTCCTTACAATAATAACTGGGACATAATTTTTGAAAATATCTCAAAAATTCTCAATAAAGCTGTTATCACCAACATGTCAAGATTGAAGATCATTTTGAGATTAGCCAAAATTCTAACTGGGACAGAATTTTTGAGGAAGACCTCAAAATTCTGATAAGTACTGCGAGAAGCTTGATAGCAACTACAAAAATCATGCATCGCGAGTCAATATTCATGCATTGCAAAAGATCATGCATTGAGAGTCAACATTCATGCATTTCAAAGATCATGCATCGCGAGTCAATATGCATGCATTGCAAAAGATCATATATCGAGAGTCAATATTCATGCATTGCAAAAGATCATGCATCGAGAGTCAATATTCATGCATTGCAAAAGATCATGCATCGAGAGTCAATATTCATGCATCGCAGAAGATCATGCATCGCGAGAAGATTTCATACCTCGCAAAAATTTATGCATTGCAGGAAAATATTCATGCCCCGCAGAAGATCATGCATCGAGAGTCAATATTCATGCATTGCAAAGATCATGCATCGCGAGTCAATATTAATGCATTGCAAAAGATCATGCATCGAGAGTCAATATTCATGCATTGCAAAAGATCATGCATCACGAGTCAATATTCATGCATTACAAAAGATCATGCATCGAGAGTCAATATTCATACATCGCAGAAGATCATGCATCGCGAGAAGATTTCATACCTCGCAAAAATTTATGCATTGCGGAAAAATATTCATGCCCCGCAGAAGATCATGCATTGAGAATCAATATTCATGCATAGCGGAAAATCATGCATCGCGAGTCAATATTCATGCATTGCAAAAGATCATGCATCGCGAGTCAATATTCATGCATCGCAAGTTAATATTTACGCATAGCGAGAAGATTTCATACCTCGCAGAAATTCATGCATATCGAGAAGATTTCATACCTCGCAGGAATTCATGTATCGAGAGTTAATATTCATGCATCGAGAGTTAATATTCATGCATAGCGAGAAGATTTCATACCTCGCAGAAATTCATCCATCGCAAGAAGATTTCATACCTTGCAGAAATTTATGCATCGCAAGAAGATTTCATACCTTGCAGAATTGATGCATTGCGGGAAGATATTCATGCCCCGTAGAAGATCATGCATCGCGAGTTAATTCATGCATCAAGAGTTAATATTCATGCATCGCGAGAAGGTTTCATACCTCGCAGAAATTCATGCATTGCGAATTAATATTCATGCATCGCGAGTTAATTCATGCATCAAGAGTTAATATTCATGCATCGCGAGAAGATTTCATACCTCGCAGAAATTCATGCATTGCGAATTAATATTCATGCATCGAGAGTTAATATTCATGCATCGAGAGTTAATATTCATACATCGAGAGTTATTATTCACGCATCGCGAGAAGATTTCATTCCTCGCAGAAATTTATACATCGCGAGAAGATTTCATCCCTCGCAAAATTTATGCATTGCGGGAAGCTATTCATGCCCCGCAGAAGATCATGCATCGAGAGTCAATATTCATGCATAGCGGAAAATCATGCATCGCGAGTCAATATTCATGCATAGCGGAAAATCATGCATCGCGAGTCAATATTCGTGCATTGCAAAAAATCATGCATCGCAAGTCAATATTCATGCATCGCAAAAAAAAAAAAAAAAAAAATCATGCATCGCGAGTCAATATTCATGCATTGCAAAAGATCATGCATCCAAGTTAATATTCATGCATCGCAAGTTATTATTCACGCATCGCGAGAAGATTTCATACCTCGCAGAAATTAATGCATCGCAAGAAGATTTCATACCTTGCGGAATTTATGCATCGCGAGAAGATTTCATCCCTCGCAAAATTTTATGCATCGCGAGAAGATTCCATCCCTCGCAAAAGCTTATACATTGCCAAGAAGATATTTGCATTTAAGACACATCTATTCGGAGGTGAAGGATGTGCACCATATCTTTTCAACGTTCAAGTCGGTGAAAACTTGCGTTGAAAGATATTTGCATTTAAGACGCATCTATTTGGAGTTGAAGGTTGTGCACCCTATATATTCAACGTTCAAGTCGGTGGAAACTTGCGTTGAAAGATGTTTACATTTTGTCCTACCGATGGACATACATTCAAAATCCTACCGATGGATAATCTTTTCATTTGTCCTACCGATGGACATACATTCAAAATTCTATCGATGGATAATCTTTTCATTCGTCCTATCGATGGACATGCATTCAAAATCCTATCGAGGGATCATCATTTTTTTCATTCGTCCTACCAATGGACACACATTCTAAATCCTACAGATTGATCATCATCTTCATTCGTCTTACCAAGGGACCTGTATTGATCTCCATTTATCGTATCATAAGAGATGCTACCCTTTTTCTTTTAGTTTTGCCTATAATAATGAGTTTTATCTTTGTTTTTTTTAGAACATTCTAGAGGATGCACTCTCAGAGGAGCCACATGTGCTAATTACTTCAACAAAGACGCAACAAAGCGTGCTCGCGATGTATAAAATTTCTGCGAGGTATGAAATCTTCTCGCTATGCATGAATTTCTGCGAGGTATGAAATCTTCTCGCGATGCATGAATATTAACTCTCAATGCATGAATATTAACTCTCAATGCATGATCTAACTCGCGATGCATGAATTTCTGCGAGGAATAAAATCTTCTTGCGATGTATAAAATTTCTGCGAGGTATGAAATCTTCTCGCTATGCATGAATTTCTGCGAGGTATGAAATCTTCTCGCGATGCATGAATATTAACTCTCAATGCATGATCTAACTCGCGATGCATGAATATTAATTCGCGATGCATGATTTTTTGCAATGCATGAATATTGACTCTCAATGCATGATTTTTGCAATGCATGAACCAGCCCATTTCTGTTTTATTTTAAAAATGCTATTATTTTAAAAATGGAAAGAATTTGATTAAGTTTCGGAAAATTAATTAATCTTATTATTTAAGAAAAATTGACTTTCTAAATTACGGAGTCGCCACTTGATTTTTGATAAAATCAAGAAAAAATTTCAAAATATTTAAAAACAGATTAAAAAATCGATTGAAAAGGTTCGAAGTTCAATGTACATCCCGAGAAGGTATTAGGCCCTCGGGATGTCCGCTAACTCGCGGTTGACCGGCGATTTGACTAAATGACTTTTAAAATAAAATTCTTAACTAAGTAAAGAGAAAATTCGCTTTAACATATTTTATTCTATTTTTTATTTATTTCTAAAGGAAAACATTTAAAGGAAATTAATTTAAGGAAAATTAAATGGTGAAAAAAAAAAGTGAATAAAACAAAAATAAGTAAATAAAATAATAAAATAATGAAAAATGACTGCCCTTTAGGAGATTATTAAAATTCTATCAAAATATTAATTAATTCAAACAAATAAATAAAGAGAGAATAATATTTGAACTTGGGCTTGATTGCCCAAATTCATTCATTTGGGCTTTGGCCCACCTGTCCTAAACTAATTTCAAAATTTGGGCCCTTTTTAACAATTTAAGAATCCTGCAAAACAATCATTTGTGGCCTTTGGCCCAAATTCTGCTGCACCATTTTTTTGGCCCTTGAACCTATTTTCCTCCAACATTTCAGCGTATACACTGGATGTATACCGCAGTATACGGATTGTACTTCGATTTATTTTTTGTATATTTCCGTGTATA